>CM070546.1:32115037-32447537 GCA_036346405.1 Phyllostachys edulis
TCCGCGTCCCGCTCGCACGCTGCCACCCCCAGCGCCGTCGCCCTCCCCGCCCCCACCGCCTCCGCCGTCGCCGGAGCCATAGCACAACCACAGGACCACGGAACCGACCGAAACGGTTGCGAGAGCTAGCTAGCTAAACGGTCTTTGTTGCTGGGAACGTTGTGGGTTGGTGTTTCTTGCTGGCTTTGCTATTCTCGCCCTCGTTGCCAGTGTGCGACGAGGAGGCGGTTGCAGCGGGGGGTATATATAGCGCGCGGGGAGGGGGCGGCAGCCATGCACGTCGGGGAGGCACCGGGGAGGCAGGGCGTGGCCCACGCGGGCGTCACTGCCCGAGCCCGACGGGGGCACGCGGGCCCTCCCTGTCGGCCACGTCGGACGGCAGCGGGTCTCGCCACGCTACTGCGGCCGGCGCGCCCGGCGGGGCACGCGGGCCCTCCCTGTCGGCCACGTCGGACGGCGGAGGGTCCCGCGACGCGACTCGCGGCCGGCGCGCCCGGCAGGGATCCATAGTCGCTGACGACGCGCGCGCGGGAGGGTTTTGGATGGTTCCGTGTGCCCCGCGGGTCACCCTGGAACGGGTTAATTAGCCGACCGGTCGGGCGATGGCTCCGGATTAATTTAGGGAATCCGATGATCTGATAAGAGTAGTGCGATAGAAAAACTAGTCATCTGGGAGGGTTCTGCTTGGGCATGTGTCGACACCGCTGTGCACCATGCATCATAGTGTGTGTTGAGATTTTAATCTTGTACAAGATTAGAAAACTTTATTTGCGTAAGAGTTTGGATAGGATACGTTGTAATTAGCCGAGTTAGTTTCGTGTCCGTGTATCAATCTGAAGTGTGTTCATCCATTAGTCATGTACTTAGCCTTTAAAAGGTCATGTAGTCATGTAACAAAGCGTCGTGAGTTGAAGAAATAAAAATACAAAAAGAGGAGCTATGCTTCTAACCAAATCGTTCGATTGTCTTGAAGTTTTTTTGGTTGTGGTTCGCTGGTTTTCTTCGACAGGACAGATGCTTCACGTGAAAGACAAGAAGGAACACCAAGGTGCTCCAAGGCAAAACATCACATGAAGTCACATCAAGCAATAAGAGACGGGTCATGAAGAAGCTGCTTCACCTAAAGACTAGGAGGCAAGCCGAAGAAGGTTTCTTCGTGCGTGACGTTGCTCTAGTCGAGTCACATCAAGGGTAGGGAGGGTCCCACGGAGGAAAAGGAGACACATCGACAAAGCAGTGACAGAGCGCAGCTCTTTCGATTTCTGTTCTCTGGAATCGAAGCCATAACAGATCGAAGTAACGAAGGAAAATTTTCAATAGTTGGTATCAGAGCCGATTGATCTTGGTGCTATCTGAAGATAATGGATGACAAGGTGAAGACTCGGGATGGGCCGTTCTCCCTCCTATATCCTATCCTGACGACCGACAATTACCCTATGTGGGCAATGAAGATGAAGGCGAACATGCGCGCCCAGGGAGTCTGTGGTGTAGTCGATTCGAAGGCGAAGGATAAGGTGGTGGACGACAAGGTGGACCAGATGGCTTTGGCCATCATCTACAAGGTGGTGCCAGACTCCATGATGCGGCAGCTCATCGGCAAGGAGACATCACGTGAGGCGTGGGTGACGCTTCAGAAGATGCACGAGGGAGTTGATCGTGTGAAGGAGGTACGGCTCCAGAATTTGCACACTGAGTTCGAAAATCTCCAGATGGGAGAAACCCAGTCGATGGATGAGTTCACCGGCAAGCTGACTTCACTATACAATCAGATTGTCTCTCTCGGTGACAAGATGGAGGAATCTGTGGCAGTGAAGAAATACCTACACGTGCTACCAGAAAAGTTCGTACCTATCGTCACCATGCTCATGTACTCCTCAGATCTAGAGTCAAAGAAGATCGAGGAGATCATCGGTTCCCTCAAGGTGCATGAGGAGCTACTGAAGGGGTATCAGTCCCGTAACGAGCAGGGGTATCAGTCCCGTAATGAGCAGGTGTTGCTGTTAAAGGGAGATACAAGAAGCGATGGTAGACGGTTTTACATGGAACCGTTGGAGGAGGACGGTCGTGGCTCATCAAGAAGCCGCGAGCGTGGATGCGGACTTGGGCGAGGCGGCAGAGGAGGACGTGGAGACTGGGCTAGGCAAGACGGTGGTGATAGATCTCGTGACAAGTCACATATCAAGTGTTTTGAATGTGACAAATACGGTCACTACGCGTCGGAGTGCCGCAGCTACATAAAGTGTTTCAACTACGACAAGTAAGGACATTACGCTTCAGATTGTCGAAACAAGAAGAAGAACGAGGAGGTAAACCTCACTCGAGCCAGTGAAGATGACGAGCCTGCCCTGCTCCTCTCGTCATGTGTCGAAAAAGCACCGTTCATGGTGATGTTGAATAAGGAGAACGTAGTTCCTAAACTACGCACAGAGAGAGGCAATTACGATCACACTGATCTATGGTACTTGGACAATAGAGCAAGCAATCACATGATGGGAGATCGCACCATATTCCATGAGCTCCACGAGAAGATTATGGGCAAAGTCAAGTTTGGTGACGGCTCCACGGTGGAGATAAAAGGCAAAGGATCAATGCTGTTGCAATGCAAGAACGACGATCAGAAGATGATGCCCACTATTTACTTTATACCGAGTTTGTGCAACAACATACTCAGTCTCGGACAGTTGGCGGAACGGGGGTGCAGGGTGGAGCTACAGGATGAGTTCTTGCGTGTCTATGACAAAAACAAAGATCTATTGATGAAGGTGAAAAGATCCCCGAACCGGTTGTATAAAATTCTCCTAAAAACTTGTAAGCTGGTTTGTGTGAAGGACAGGCTGGAGAAGCCATAGTGGAACTGGAGTATTAAACCAGGACATGGCAAGACCCAGGAGTGGCACACAGTTGGCGTAGGAGACGCAGCAGGCGGAGCCTTGGGAGGTTCAGACGGCGGGTAGCAAGACACACAGGGCGCTGTAGGGGGCGGTGAGTCCCATGCGCATGAAGGGCGTAGCGTACATGAAGTTGACGCAGGAGGGAGAGGTGGTTTAGCCTCAGCTAAGATGTATGTGGGGAAGTGGGCAGACTTGGTCCAAGAGAGAGGAGCGAAAACTCAGGTAATGGCGAAACCCAGGCGGTCGTGGAAGTAGGTGCCCCAGCCCAGGCGGGTGTGCAAGTAAGGACGAGTTTAGTCCAGGTACGAGACGCAGCAAGCATTAGTTTGTGCGTGGCTCAGGATGGAGCAAGCACAGGCGGTAGGGAGGTATCAGCCCAAGAAGGAACGACACATGGGAGTGCAGGTAAAGTCACTTGGAAGTTCAAATGCGTGAGAAGATCGGGATGATCAAGATGGAGTGATTATTATTTTTAATCTTGTTACAAGATTAGGGAGTGATTGTTGGGATTTTAATCCTGTACAAGATTAGAAAAGTTTATTTGCGTAAGGGTTTAGATAGGATAGGTAGAAATTAGCCGAGTCGGTTTCGTGTCTGTGTACTAGTCTGAAGTGTGTCCGTCTGTTAGTCATGTACTTAGCCTTTAAAAGGCCATGCAGTCATGTAACAAAGCGTCGTGAGTTGAAGAAATTAAAATACAAAAAGAGGAGCCGTGCTCCTGACCAAATCGTTCGATTGCCACGGAGTTTTTTGGTTGTTGTTCGCTGGTTTTCTTTGAAAGGACATAATCTTCACGTGAAAGACAAGAAGGAAGACCAAGGTGCTCCAAGTCAAAACATCACGCGAAGTCACGTGAAGCAATAGGAGACGGGTCACGAAGAAGCTGCTTCACGTAAAGACTAGGAGGCAGGCCGAAGAAGGTTTCTTCGCGCGTGACGTTGCTCCTGTCGAGTCACATCAAGGGCAGGGAGGGTCCCATAGAGGAAAAGGAGACACATCGATGAAGCAGTGACAGAGCGCAGCTCTTTCGATTTCTGTTCTCTAGAACCGAAGCAGTAACAGAGCGAGGTAACGAAAGAAAATTCCCAACAGTGTGTTGTGCTAGGCTGCTAATGCAAGGCGCCATAGGCAAATGGGGACAGCTAGGGACTGAAAGGAGAAATGGGATTTCTATTGCTTTTAGACATTTGGTGTGGAGATGCATGGAATGAGGAGGCACTGACTTGAGGAATTTCCACGGGAATATTGACGTTATTTTTCCAGCATCTTTCTTCTTTCCGTACAAAGTGTACTGAGAGATTGCATACAATTGTTGATAGGAAATCAATTGGCTATCCAAATTTGCCTACGTGCACGCGTGCTGTCCTTTCACTCTTCTTGGACCCCCTTGTTTGCAAGAAGAATATATGTTCTTGGAAACCAATTTTACAAGAATAATAGAACTTGGAAATAAGTAAAGTGTGATTTGAGTGTGTCGATGCATGTGGTACTGTGTAGATATTTACAAGTACCGGAGTCGGAGACTTGGAGTAGCGGTAGTAGGCTGCTCTCAGTGTTTCACTCTAGCTAATATCTTAAGTCTGTCATGTAGGTAAAATAATGATGTGGTACCATAGTTAATGAAGAGAGAGGGTACTCTAGTATCTAATCTGGATACCGGTTCGGTCTCGAAATCCAACGCATAAAATTTATTGTGATTGTTGTTTCCTCTCATGCATGTAATTAAATGAAACAGCCTAAGATATTACACCATAAGAAACCATACATTGGGAAGATAGTATCCTAATACTCCTTATGTACTAAGAAACTGCACTAAGATACTGCCCATTGGGAGCAGTTGTATATTAGAGTTCAACCAACACAGTTTTCACTGAATATCCATTTAAAACATGTCCAATACAGTTTACTAAATCCCGCCAACCATAAATAGGATACTTCGCCTTCTTGAATATATCGAAACGGTCTTGCTATTTTTATGTTGTTCGAAACTTTCTTAAGTTTAAGTCAATTGTTGTGACCATTTGATTTATGTAGAGATTGATGTATCATATGATTGGATATTGATTCAATGGATAAAAAATGTGACTTATGCCTAAGAAAATTTTAGTCCCCTTAAGAATGGACCGCCCCTATAATTAGCAAATCCTTTCAAAAGTCTATATATAATTAGCAAATCTTAAAAATAAATTGTGGCTCCATTATATTCCATGTTGTTGTTATGTTGTGTACTACGGTTGGATAGGCAGTCTATGGCCACACTTGGACAGCGTCGACCGATCTCTTGTTTGTGATCGGAAATTAAGAGCCAAACGTACGTTTTTCGTGTCCACCGAGGCGTACATGGCCTCTACAGAAACGATACTGTTTCCCTGCCTGGCTTTAGTACGTACGTTAACATCATTGAGTACGTAAACGCCTCATGAATAGCATTCAAGTTGTTCCTCTCAATTAAGCTTCACCTGACGATCGAGTCAAATTTGATGGCTATGGTTTGCTCTCGAGCACCTTTGCTCAATCTTGGTCATATTTTGGTAACTGTTTTGATTGATTCCGATTTTATCTCAGTCCTTCAGTAACTAGTCTAAAATGCATTGAGTAAAAAGAGAGAGAGAGAAGAAGCCAAGTCTAACACAATTACAGTCTAAAGAGTGAGGGTACGTATCCTCGAGCGATTTCGGTGAAATTTGCTTTTGTCAGGCTTCACCCGATCGTTGACTCGTAGCAAATCCTAAATAAAAGCTTCTCCTTTTTACTTTCAGAAGGAAAAAAAAAGGGAATCGATAGGACGAGCTGGCCGGTGCTATTCACCATCCACGTGTAATCATTCTAGCAAAAATATCAGACACGCTCACTCCATTCTCTTTCCTCAATAGCAAAAATATCAACGCTTCGAGGCAGACATCCATCAAACTAGGCATGCATTCAATTCTCATCTACCCTCCCCACCTACACTGCTTTCAACTAGGAGCTACTTTTTAATGCCATTCTCCACCTCCTTCTCCCTCTCATCTCTCTCTCAAACACTCGCACCACAGGCCACAGCGTAGCACAACCAGGCAGGTAGGCAGGCGATGAGGAGAGGGGTGTCGCGTCAAGCACACGCCGGGGTGCGCTATATCATCTCAAGGGGTTGCGCCGATCGCGCCTCATCATGGGCGATCGAGCTCACGCCATACAGCCGCTGCTTATTTACTTCATGGCCACGCCGTCAGAGAGGCCACTTTCGCTACGCCCTCTCCCCAAGAAGTTAGGCCCAAATGACCAAGTCCGCTGCTTCTTTTTTTTTGTTTGATTGGCAATTTTGTATATCCTAAATGTTGCATTTGAGAATGTTGCAACCGTTGAAATTTTTGTTGCGACCAGTGAAATTTTTTGTTGCAGCACGTGTTGTTGCAAGTTGCATCCTTTTTCCTGATGTTGCACCCTCTTTTTTGATACGTTGCATCATCTTTTTTGATATGTTGTATCAAGTGAAAAAAATCACTACTACAGAAAAGGTCTTCATAGACAGTTCAAAAACGTCATTGCAGACAGTTTCGTGAGCCGTCTAAGTTTATGGGTCAGTGATGATATGAGGTCATCACAGACGGTTTTCGAACTGTATATGATGCACACTATCACAGACAGTTATTAACTCAGAATCGTTTGTGATAGCTCGCGTTTCACAGACGATTTATATATATAACCGTCTGTGATAGTACATATCACAGACGGTTGGTATTTGGAATCGTCTGTGATAGCCTCTTCTCTACAAAATGTCCAAGCAGTGGCTGCTTTTGCCTTTAAAACTGGCTTCGTGTGTGTGTGTGTGTGTGTGTTTCATAGTCCCTTGTTAGCTAACATTCCTTAATTCAGCTAGTTAGCTTGCTTCTTGGCCGTTCATCCTAAACGTGCACGAAGTAGGCTGTGTTTCACCTGAACGTTTAGGATGAACGCTCAAGGCGCGAGCTAGCTAGCTGAATTCAGGCCTCGAGTTAGCTAACAAGGGCTACGAACTGTGTCTCTCTCTCTCTCTCTCTTATATATATATAAAGCCGGTTTTAAAGGCAAAAGCAGTTACTGCTTAGAGATTTTGTAGAGAAGAGATCAAGAATAGAGAACAAGGGAGGCGGGCTCGGGCTCGGGGAGGAGGCGACCACTGTTTGGAAAACTCTCACAAGGATTGAGACAGAACTCTCATGGATAATACTTGAATACAAGTCCAGTGAAACATATAAAATATGTTGAAACAAATAATTAAGACTCAAACAATCAAACAATTACAATCACATCTCGCTCAAGTATTTTAATACCGAGCGACAAATTTCTTCATACTAAATAAGAAGACCACAAACTTCTGTAAAAAGAACATGAATGGTAATAAGATAACAATATATGGTAAGTTGACGATATCATGTTAGGATGTAAAAAAGAGTTTTCCTTAATGGTTAACTCTCTATCTATAAAGAAGATAAGAGTAGCAATCTGTAGAAACTCACCTCTATCCATGTAGAAGTTCGTTTACATTCATATGTGCAAGGATTTTGATTCCATAGATTCATAAGCTTTCATTCCAAAATTATTCATATACAATTCATCTTATTGTCCCTAGAGATTCATTTCATATCTCATCAGTGAACACAACTCGTAACATTTGCGGTTTTTTGTGTCAAGAAGATAAGAGCAGCAACCTATAGAAACTCACCTATATCTATGAAACACTTACATGCATGGTGTTATTTATCCTAAGAATAGATGGTGATTAGACTTACTATTAACAGATAACCATTTGTTAAGATCCTCTCTAGGAGGCAACCAAATTGCCTCCCTCGGATTGCCACTTCTTAAGGTTGCATCAATGTATTTTTTCAGTAGCACACCCTGCATCATACGTATCGAAAACAAAAAATGTCTTTAGGAACATACCAGTAGTCACACCCAAACACAACCCCATTTCTCACCTCCAGATCCATCCATCCATCCAACCAGCAGTCACAGAGGGCAATACAGCAAGACAGTAAGGCCAATGGTGTCCAAACCGACCATCAAGCGACAAGCTAGCTAGGTAGCCCACATTGCAACTTGGTTCACATGAATGCCAACAACACAAACCAATAGATCTATCTTACCTCGATCGACATCGCTGGTGTCAGTGGTGAGGTAGCCGAGGCTGAGGTCGGTGGAGCTAGAGGTAGCCGAGGGAGATCGGTGAGGTAGCCGGGGTCGCGCACGCTGGGAGGAGGAGGAAGAGGGGAAGACGCACATCGTCACCGTAGTTGTGGCACAACAGTGACACTGCACAAGACACTCTTATCGTACAGTGTCTTGTGCAGTGAACAATGGTGTCACAACTATCGGCGACAGGAAGAATGGCGGCGTCGGCGACGGGGTAACTCGGGTGGGGAGGAGAACGGAAGAGAATAAGGGCGCTGGGATTATAGCGCAAACCCTAGCAGGCTCCTAATAAATAGATTTATCACAACCGGTTCTATTATGAAATCGTCGGTGATACTTATCACAAACGGTTCCACAATGGAACCGTCCGTGATATGGTGTCGTATCACAGACGGTTCATTATGTTTGTTGAAAACCGTCTGTGATATTTTGAAATATCACAGACAGTTATTGTTAAGAACCGTCTATGATGCTTCACAGACGATTTTTATAATGAACCGTCTGTGATATTACCTCTTCACAGACGGATTTTAGCGCAGCTAGTAATACAGACGGTCGCAAAACCAAAACCGTCTGTGATTGCATGTAATACAGACGGTTTTGGTCAACTATCTGTGATGAGACGTCCAACGTTAGCCTTTTTGTAGTAGTGAATGTTGCATACTTTTTTTTTTTTGATATGTTCTTAATTTTGTTGCGCGTGATGATTGCAAGATGAGCTTTTAACGCATCATTTTTCAGATGTTTGTTCCTCTTCTTTGAAATGCACATACAATTTTTTTGATATGTTGCGCACAGTCTACTTTTTTGTTGCGTATAGCACATAGCAATGTTGGTGCTCGGGCGTACGGCGCTGGTGCTCGGGCCGTACGTCCGAGCGCTAGTTGCACCCCAAAAAAATACTGTCTCCCTAGCGTGGAACCATGCATGCACCGCTGGTGCAGCACTAGCTAGGAACTAGGAAGGAGCCCACCCGCCTCAAAACAGCCGGCGCATAGCGGTTCACAGCTCGTCGTCGCGGGCACACTGTGAGTTTTTTTGGTCTAAATGGCACTGTTGAGGCCTTTTTTAAACAAAAAGTAGCCATTCAAGCGCTGTATTGCTAAAAATGGTACCATGGATGTGTCGGTGGCTGACACTTGTCCAAAACTGTGCATCTAACGTCTGGATTCAATCTCCACCGCTCATCTGCCGCCCAGAGCTACCTCCTCTCGCCACATGGCCGCTGCCGCTCTCTTGGCACACGGACATGCCTTGTCCGTGCGCATCTCACCCGAACGCGGCCTTGTCCGCACCTCCCTCGACCGGACACACCACCTCCCTACAAAGCCAAAAGCGGCATCGCTGCCACACTCTGAGAGGACACACACATGTGTGTATAGGGGTCGGTGTTGGCGATGACTGATGATGAGAGTACTTAAGGACACTCTGAAGAGCTTCCATACGTTCGGGCCAGGGAGGAGAGCGGCGGACAAGGCCGCGTCCAGCAATGGGTGCACGGACAAGGCATGTCCTGGCGCTAGGAGAGCGGCGGCAGCCATGTGGCGGTAGGAGGCAGGTTCGGGCGGCAGATGAGTGGTGGATGTTGAATCCAGGTGTTGAATGTATGATTTTGGACACGTGTCGATCGTCGACACTTTCATGATGCTATTTTTAAAAATACGGTACAATAAACGGTTACTTTTGTAAAAAACAGCCCCAACACTGCCTTTTAGGCCTTAAAAACTCGCGCACCGCGCGGGGCTAGGTGGTTAATTTGATTGGTCGTAAACGCGCACAGATCAGCCCGCGCGCCGCGTACTCACGTACCCACCCACGTACGCGCGCAGGCAACGCAGCCTTCAATATATGCGGGGCGTGTGCTGACGCCGCGCGCGCCCGCGGCTGGAACCGTGAAACGCACTCTCAAGCGTAGCGACGTCACACGCAGCCTGCATGCATTGGGGAGGGCGTTCCCACAACGGCGTATGGCTTCGTGGGCATGAGTGTAACGGGGTGCATGCATGCCCCTCTAACAAACTGGTCATGCATGGGCATCTACTGATGCATGAATACTTGTTTTCGCAAGGAAGTAAGGAACACAAGGGCATGGATATAGCTAAAGATAGCATGCTGACGAGGATTAAATAATCATTGACAAATGAGCTTATTTACTACGGTGATTATCGGAATAAAGATTCAATTTACTACTACACAAAGGGTCATTATGGACAGTTCTAAACCGTCATCATAGATGATTTCTGAACCGTCTGATTTTATATCTCTGCGATAACAGACGGTTTGTGAGCCGTCTGTGATAAGTCACAACACATACGGTTTTTGGCCGAAATCATCTGTGAAGTCTTACTATCACAAACGGTTATATGCACCAACCGTCTGTGATTGGTGACATATCACAGATGGTTAGTAACAAGAACCGTCTGTGATACGTCGGCCATCACAAACGGTTAAATATACTAATCGTTTGTGATTGGATACATATCACAGACGGTTAGTAAAAATAACCGTCTGTGATATCATACATATCACATACGGGTAGTAAAAAGAATCGTCTATGATATCAGACATGTCATAGACGGTTAGTAAAAAGAATCGTCTGTAATATGTGACTTATCACATACCGTTGTTGGTTATAGCCGTCTGTGAAGACCTACTATCACAGATATTTTTGTGGTATAAATCGTCTATAAATGCCTACTATCACAGACGATTTTTATCTGTGAAGGCCTACTGACGGTTTATTCCACAAAAAATGTCTGTGATAGTAGGTCTGCACAGACGGTTTATACTACAAAACCGTCTGTGATAGATCCTTTTATAGCTAAAAAAAACATTCGGTTTTTCGGCTAGCCTTAGAAAATGCTAGTCATACCATCTGAAAACAAGAAACAGAAAACAGAAAAATCACAGCTATACAACTTAGTGATTCACAGCTCAAAATCAATTACAAAAGAAAGTTTATGTATTGTCGCCAGAGTTACAATTGAATTACAACTCAAAGTAAATTACAATAAATCGGTGTCATCGGGGTGAAATTCTCCATTCTGGTTAGTGATCTCCCTCATGATGAAGAAGCGAGCTGTCCTCGAACGTCCGAGAGTTTGTCCACATCGAAGGAACTTTCTTCGATTGTCATGCCCTGTCGCTAGGGGTAAAGTAGTAAGCATATATATTTAAATTCACAATGAGAAAATAATTATTGCGAGATTGACTGACAAACCCTTGGATCATTCGTCTTAGCACACATGATTTTCTGCATACGACGACAAACGTAGAATGCACATACGTTGCTTTATAGTTGCTGGTGGCACTACAAAAATAGAATTACATATATAGATATAGTCAGTTCGAGAGGTTAGGTTACGAAGTGTCATATATGATTATTGTGCAGTAGCCAGTACCAGAAATCGCGTCCTGTGTTGCAGTGTGGCGCTTTGTTCATATTATATCCCTCCCCCGGCAACATAGGCGCTGAACGACCTACGTGATTCCAAAAAGTTATCATTGGCCATTTTAAACGAAGGAAGACTACAATAGAGTTACGTATGAAGAAAATGAGCATACACGTCGAGTACTTTTTTCATAAGGGTGAAGTCATGGTTTTTTTCGACTAGGGAATCAAGGTAGGGATGGAAAATGGTAAAGGATAATCCGTTTTATCCGATATTCGTATCCGAGAAAACACAAATGTGGTAACTAAAATCCGCATTCGAATAGTATTCATATCCGTATTCGGTGTTATTCGTATCCAGAAAAAAATGGATAGTATTCGTATCCGTATTCGGTGTTATTTGTATCCGGGAAAAAAAACCGGATAGTATCCGAAAAAACAAATACTATTCAGGAAAAACGAATACTATCTGTTTTTTCCCGGATACGGATACGAATACTATTTTTTCTACCAAGATTTGTCACAAAAGTTGTAGGATATTCGCATTCGACCGAATTGAGTACATATTCGATTCGAATTCATATTCGTTACGCCATTCGATTCGTATTCGAGAATATTCGAATTCGTATTCGTATTCGTTTATAAAATATAGATTCGTATTCGTATTCGTTTATAAAATATAGATTCGTATTCATTTTCGTTTTAAAAATATGTATTCGTGTTCGTATTCGGGACTATTCGATTCGTATTCGATCCGTTTCCATCCCTAAATCAAGGTATACTATCTTGTTCCACTCTAGTACAATGACTAAAAGGATCCAGAGCCACCTAAGTATGTCGCTATAGTTATTAAACCTAAGTTCGTGTTGCGTATAAAGTACAAATAAAATTTGTATAGCAATTAGTGAAGCACTTATCCCTGGTTGTAGGACACCAGTATGTAGTCCTTGTCGCGGTGAGCAAGCAACCCTCTTCGTTATGTATTTCTCGATGTAGGATGCATCTAGGTTGATGCATTGCTCAGAGATCAAATGTGGGTCAAGGAAACCCACCGGTTCTCGCAATCGCCAGGCTTCTTGCATCATGTATCTATACATAAGTAATGAGTTATGACATTTATCGGTATTGCGTGAATGTAGAACTTGATTGTACACACTTACAGTGTCCAGCATCGTAGAAGTGAGGCGTCGAGGGCGCCGAGATTGAATAGATCAAATAAGTCTTTGAAGCCCACGGGGAAGTAGCCCAGCTTATGGAGGAAATGATTCTTCGTGTAGCTGACGGTGAATCCAGTAGGTCGGTCTTCCCTCGCCTCATCGGTCTGTCGTATGTACCAGGCATGCAAAGTCCCGTAAGCCAAACCAGCGTGACGTAATAGTGTGTCGGAGACCAACAACATTCCGAGGGAGAATGTCTCGGGCTTGTGAGGCGCCTTAATCTTCTTCAATTTGGCCTTAGTGCCTAGCCCGAAAGACGACTCGACACACTTTTCTTGTTTCTTCGGTGCTGTCTCCACGGTAGCCGATACAGAGGTCTTCTGAAGCAGGGGTTGAGGTGGAGTCATCGAGAGTTCTTTTGGAGAGGCATGGTCGTGTGGAGATCGCGGCACTACAGGCTTGTTAATCTTCTTTGATTTGGCCTTAGCGCCTCGCATGATATACGTCTTGGGGGGGACGACTTGGCACACTTTTCTTGTTTCTTCGACGTCGTCTCCATGGGAGCTGATACGGAGGCCTTCTGAAGCTGAGGTTGAGGTGGAGTCATCGAGGGTACTGTTGGAAAGGCATGGTTGTCGTGTGGAGATCGTGGCATTGCAGGATCAAGGGCGATGTCCCTCTTGGGCCACTGGACATAAGTGTACATGGCATCTCCTAGTGTTATGATGTCTTCGTTCGGGCGCTTCTCCAACGGGACGGCTATGAAATTATCATGTACCATGTTCACCTGGACCTTGGCGTAATCCTACGCTAACTGGGCACCGTGCACCATTGTCCCTTCCTGGCATGGAAACACCACCCTCCGCCCAGCCTCAACAGAAATGGACCCAACTAGCCTCACTTGGAGCCTGTAGGACGTGGACTCCTACAAAATGATACACAATTAGCTAAGACGTCCTACAGGTCTATCTTTAGAGCATTACAGAGATGTACATTACTTGGATGATGTTGATAGGTAATTGGACATCGCTAAGTTTAGAAAGTGCAGGCATGGACGCGACACTACTCTGACGTTGAGGAGGACTAGCTCCCAAAATCACAGGGACGGCTTGTGATTGGTTGATGAGTTGATTTATTTGTTCTTACAATGATGTTATCTGTCCTTAAAATTGTGCAGTAATCTGTGCACTAATCTTCTCTTCCAACTGTGCCTTGCGCTCGGCCTTGGATCTCTTTCAACTCCTATACGTCTCGGAGACATGTGGGAATCCCTGCTTCCAAGGTACGTAAACCCCAAGGCCTCACGTGCGACCCGGATGCTCCTTGTTTCCCAGGGCCATGGATAGTATATCCTTCTCCCTGACTACTTCGAAGGAGCCTTGGGAAGATTGAGTACACAATGTTTGCTGCAAGAGGCCATCATGTTATTTTAGATCCTATGAAGTTATGGACTTATTAACAACTAGGTAGTTCAACATATCTTACCAAACGTTGAGACACTCTCTCGTCTGCCGGGTTTGTGAAAGAGATGGTGCCCGATGAAGTGGTTGAGGCCCTCGCTCTTAACCAGTTTCGGGCGGGGAGACCTCCGATCAGATCACCTCATCGTCCTCACTCATCCACTGTGGGAGTTTACCTGCATACCCAGCAGTGCCGAGTCTATGGGGGTGAGTGTTTTGTGCCTGGATAGTCTTGTGCGCCGCACTTTGCTGCTGAAATTCGGCTGTCGTCTTATCCGCACAAAGGCGTCCCATGTATCCAATGACACGAAACGATACTTCGTGTAGGGCGTCTGATCCTTGTTCATGTACTCCGTAACAAGCTTGCTCTTGAAGGTCTTCCACGCTTTTCCCATCACGAGGAATGCCTGTCGTCGCACGAGTTCCTGGACTTCTGTTGGGATCTCGAACGACGCTAGGTGTTCAAATTCCACCGTACCGCGCTTTCACGCCCGCCGATCCTTCCATCTCTGTGTGGTGATAGGGACCCGTTCCCTTCCAAGTATATCGTAGGTGGTCCGGAATGCCGCCGTTGCTTTTTTGGGAAGCAGAGGGATCCCAGCGGTACTAACGACAGTGATGGTCATTTCACCCTTAGGCATTTTCGATATTCCTCTGCCATCTCGCTGATGTACCACTTTCCTTGAAGATCCAGATGCATTTGGCGACGTCGATGATGATGGCGAAGACGGTGCGAGTGCCCTGTCGCTTACTTGCTATCTACGGAAACTAGGAATATAATGCAACTCAACATAGTTAGCATAAGGTAAGTGACTCAATGGCATCACTGTAAGATTAACTCAATGGTATCATTGTAAGATTAACAACAAAATAAATCAGCATAATGCTCAGATTTAGATTGTTGTTTATTACTGTCAGATGTCGGGCTGCTCAAGATGTATTCTTGGCCTATTCGCCACTTGGGTCAAAATTCTATCACAAATTAAATACGATAATTACTCTAAAATAAATTAGGCCTTGAGCTTTACAAAATCTTGCTTTGTCTAATATGACACTTTAAAAGAAATCATTAGTTGAGAATTCACTATCAATATTTCAAATGAACCAACTACATAATATTTCAATTGACACGAATATAAACAATGACTGAACAATAATCACAGTGAACCACAGTGAGCCGAAGCTACCAACGGAATGGAGCAAAATGACCATACAACATCAACATAATGAAACAGAGTGATCTAATGAGCATGAATAACATGACACAATATTAGAGAATCCAAAGCGGTGAGCTCGTACCTCCCACAACATTTCTAAGCAATATCTCCCAATGCTAAATTCAATCAAATCAGCACAATTTGAAACTTCTACTAACACAATCCAAAGCGGTGAGCTCGTACCTTGGCGAGAGGCGTGGACGAAGAGGGAGTCAAGGTTGAGGGAGCGAGGTGTCGTCCGGGGGGGGGGTCACAGAAGGAGGACGCCGGTGCAGGGAGGAGGAGGGGCGGGGACGACGACACGGGGACGATGGCACGGAGAGAGGAGGCTCGAGAGGAACAAGGGAAGTAAGGGCGCTGGGGAGGCGAACGAGCGATGGGGCTCTGTGGAGTAAGGGCGCAAACCCTAGCGGGACCCTTCTTATAAAGGGATATCACAGACGGCTCTCGCAAAGAACCGTCTATGATATTCTAAATCACAGACAGTTCTATTAATGGACTGTCTGTGATAAGCGAGCATATCACAGACGGTTATATTTGAGAACCGTTTGTGATAAGTATCACAGACGGTTCTATTATGGAACTGTCTCTGATGCTCAGTGCGGGTGGGAGGAAATTTTTGGATGCGTGCGCGGGGATGGTTACGTGGGAGGCGAAATGTTTTGGCGCCTTAGGAACCGTCTGTGCTACATATATCCCAGATGGTTTGTTCTACTAAACTGCCTGTGATAGTTCCTTCTATAGCTAAAAAAATATTCTGTTTTTCGGCTAGCCTTAGGAAATGTTAGCCACGCCCTTTGAAAACAAGAAAGTATATACAATCACAGATGGAATTATTTCTTAATTAGTGAGTCAATTACAATGGAATAATTTCTTAATTACATGCTGAGTTTAATTCTTAATTACAATGGAACAATTTTTCAAATAGGTGTTCAACGTGTTTAATTCCACTTGGCTATTTCGTTTGAAAAAATAGCCCTTCACGATGATCAACGCGCATATAGCTAGCTTCCTCACTGGGTTCTTCCTCGAGCCTGATGTCGTCTCCGAAAGAAGGCAACTCGTCAAACTGATTGTACTCCTCCTCATCCATGATATTCTCAACTCCAATAATCCTTCTTTTTCTATGAAGAACTACATGGCAGTTCTTATTGGCTAGGTCCTTTACATAAAAAAAACTTGAACAACTTGCTTAGCAAGAACGAATGGTTCATCCTTGTATTCGACGCATTCAAGGTCCACAGTAGTGACGCCGTACTTGTCAACCTTCACACCCTGTGAAAGTTTGACCCAATGTCATCGAAACAGGGGATCTTGAAAAGTACGTAGTCGAGCTCCCAAATCTCCTCAAAGAACCCATAGTAGGAGCTCAACTCAGCGGTATTGAACTGCTCGCGAAATGCATCTATGAGGACACCGCTGTTCTGAACTGTGCTCTTTCTATCCTGAGTTGTCGTATAAAATATGTACCCATTTATGTCGTATCCTTGTCATGTCACAATTGTAAATTTTGGCCCTTTTACCAACCATGACAGCATATCATCACTTGATGACCACCTAGTGAATCGCACCTTTAACCATTCGTTAAACCGCCAGTTGTGCTCTCTCGTGATCCAAATCTCTAACTGGCTAGGATTCTGTTGGCGTACCATGTCTTTGTACTTGTCGATGTACGGGGACACTTGCGTCATGTGTTGTAAGACAATAAAATAGGCTTGAGCGTACGTATCTAGACCGGGAGTGATTGCTTTCCTTCCGATGACCCCGATACCCTCCAGCCTCCCTTCATGACAAGATAGAGGCACACCTATCGGTTCCATATGAGCCATGTAGTCAACGCAGAACTCAATGACCTCTTCGGTTGCATAACCTTCGATGATGTTGCCCTCCGGCCGAGATCGATTCCGTACATAGGACTTGAGCATTTCCATGTACCTCTCGAATGGGTACATATGACGTAGGGATACAGGGCCGCATATCTTTATCTCTTTAACAAGGTGAACAATGAGATGGACCATGATATCAAAAAATGACGGAGGGAAATACATCTCAAGATGACATAGAGTCGTCACCACCTCGGCCTGCAGAGCATCTAGTCCTTTGAGATCGATGACCTTCTGAGCAATTGAGTTAAATAAATAACACAGCCTCATGATTGCCACTTGGACCTTGTTCGGCAAAATACTTCTAATTGCAATAGAAAACATTTGTGTCATTAGTACATGACAATCATGAGACTTCAAACCAATTAATTTTAAATCTTTCATAGAAATAAGTTTCTTCATGTTGGCGGAGTAACCGGACGGAACTTTCACACCATGTAAGCTTTGGCACAATTCCTTTCTCTCGGCCTTGGACAGAGTGTAGCAAGCTGGGGGAAGGTACGTTCGTCCTTTATCGGTCTCTTTCGGTGCTAACTCGGTTCTTATGTTCATATCAACCAAGTCATGTCGTGCGTTGACACCATCCTTTGTTTTGTCACGAATATTCAGTAAGAGACCAATCAAGCTATCACATACATTCTTCTCCACGTGCATGACGTCGATGCAGTGACGAACTTCTAAGTGCTGCTCCCAATAAGGTAAGTCCCAAAAAATTGATCGCTTCTTCCAGATGTTCTTCTGACGGGTCCTCCATTTACGTCCCTTTCCAAGCACAACATCGATATCCTTAACCATATCATAGACCTCTTTCCCTCTAAAAGCCCTTGGAGCTGAACCGTCATCCTTATTTCTGTCAAATTACTTCTTCGTCTTGCGGTGTGAGTGATACTTGGGAAGGAACCTACAGTGATGCATGTACACAGTTTTGTACGAGTTATTCAGCCATACACTCTCGGTACCATCTAAGCAGTGCGGATAGACTTTGACTCCTTTTTTAGTAAACCCCGACAGGTTACTAAGGGCAGAAAAATCATTGATGGTGCAGAACAACATGACGCATAAAGTCAAGTTCTCTCGTTTGTACGCATCCCATACTTGTACCCCTTCGTTCCATAGTGTCACAAAATCTTTCAGCAATGATGTTAGGTACACATCAATATCGCTCCCACGTTGCTTCGGCCCTTGGATAAGTAGAGACATCAAAATGTACTTCCGCTTCATACACAGCCAAGGAGGAAGATTGTACATACATAGATTCACAGGCCAGGTGTTATGTCGGCTACTCATGTTACTGAAAGGATTCATTTCATCTGTACTCAACCCAAACCTTATGTTCCTCAGTTCCGCACCGAAATCTCCGAAGCTCCAATCGAAGTTTCTCCACTAGGTAGAATCAGCAGTTTGTTTTATCTTTCCATCCTTCTTACGCTCCTCCGAATGCCAACACAGTAATCTTGCCTCCTTTCGGTTCGCAAAAAACCGCTTTAAATGGGGAATTACATGCAGATACCACACCACCTTAGTAGGAGGTCTTTTCTTTACCTCGATTCCCTCGCTGTCATCTGATTGTTTCTTACGCTTGTATCAGGATGCGTTGCACATCGGACAAACATGGATGTTTGCATACTCTTTACGGTAGAGGATACAGTCGTTCGGACATGCATGTATTCTTTCTACTTCTATTTCCAATGGACAAAGAACCTTCTTAGCTTGGTAGGTGGTTCTGGGCAACACGTTTTCCTCTGGAATGATGTCTGTTAGAAGACATAGTAACACCGTGAAACTCTTGTCGGATCAACCATTGCTTGCCTTCAATTTCAGTAGTTCAAACATGGATGACAACCTTGTGTATTCCGGCTTGCAACCTAGGAACAAAGGTTTCTCCGAGTCGTCCATGAAGCCCTCGAATTTACCAAACTCTCTCTCACTATATTCTCCTTCTCCTTTTACATCGCGTAGCATCTGATCTAGATTGTCATCATGCGATAACCTCATCGAAAGAACAGTCCACATTCGACATATCGTTGTCTCCCTCGACGATGTTAGTACCTTCCGAGATAATCTGCTCTTCACTGTGACTGGTCCAACATGTATACTCCTCTTTGAAACCCCTTCGAATCAAGTGCGCTTCGATCTGCGCTGGGTTGGAAAACATTTTCAGATTATTGCAATCAATGCATAGACAATATATAAATTTTATCACATTTTTCAACATATCCTGCTCGGCATCTCTTCTAAAAGTAGACACGCCATCAATATACTATTCACTCACATGGTTCTTAATGTACATCCAGCTTCGGTCCATCTATGAGACGCACGTAACAAATTAGTGTTAAATTAGATTAATGCACACAACTACTCTTCCTATTGACCAAACATACTTCAAATTGAATAGCGATTAACCCAGGGCAAATATAAAGGATTACAGATTGTTATCCTTGGAGCTCACGACAAAGATCCCAAATATCCCGTGAGATCCTCCTCTTTTTCTTCCTCCTTTCGTTCTCATCCCTTCCTCCTTCATTTGACATAGTCAGAACTGAGGCTCACTATGATGTAAACACTATAATTTTACACAATACATGACAAGTCAATGTATATATACACGCTGCTCATTGTTCTATTGTAAATCTTAACTGCCAATAACCTCCTTGGATGATAAACCTAGTTGTCATCGATCTCTCTCGATTATAATGCATATAATTAGAAGCAAATACTAACCTTAGATCACAAAGAACAAATAGATCTACAAGCACACATCCAAATCTACGCCATTAAGTTCTTTCACCAAATGCCCCAGAGCCGGCCGCTTCCTTCAAAGCAGCTGCATATCAGAGACAGATCTCACTACAGACAGATTTGTCAGGATGACCAGATATTTAATGGCGCATATCACTATAACAAGGACCGTCTGTGATACATATCATAGACGGTTTACAATAAAACATGTCTGTGATATTAAACTATCACAGACGATTGGTATTTAAAACCGTATGTGATACGTATCACAGACGGTTCTTAACAACAACCGTCTGTGATATGGGCCATTAAATATCTGGTCATCCTGATAGATCTGTATGTAGTGCGATCTGTCTCTGATATGCAGCTACTTTGAAGAAGACGACGAGTACGCCTAAGAAAGCAACCAAGCCCACCACGAAGCATGATTTTTTTTGGGGTTCGTCCACGCAGTATGAGGTGATGAGATAGTAGCCACGGCCAACTTCATCTTGCCTACAAGTCAAGAAGCATGGTTGTCAGGAGAGCGCTAGGTAATCATACGTTCTAGGCAGCCATGCTTCTTGAAGGCAGTCACGCTTCTTGAACTTGCAGGTTCGATAAAGTAGGTCGTGGCTGTTGTCTCATCCTCATCATGCTGCGTGGACGACCCCCTGAAAAAAAATTCATGCTTCGTGGTAGGCTTGATTGCTTTTTTCGGTGTACTCGCCTTTTCTTCAAAGCAACCGCATATCAGCCAGATTCTACTATAGACATATCACAGCTGGTTCTTGTTCATAACCGTCTGTGATACGTATTACAGACGAGTTTTAACAAGAACCGTCTGTGATAAATACACATCATAGGCAGTTTGTTCGCACGCTAGCATAAGTAGGGCCAATCTTAAGCTTTATCATCTTCTTCTAGTACTTGAGCTCAGCTCTATCTCCTCTCATCTCCTTCTTGTCTCACCTCACCTCATTTCCTCTTGAGTGAGGGCCATGTTTGAGGCATCGAGCTCACCGAATCGCAGGGCCCTAGCGCTAGCCACTACTAGGTGGGGGGATTGCCCCAACTGCCATGTGTAAACAAATGTGTTCTACGCCAACACCGAGGGAAATACTGGTCGGGTGTTTTATAAATGTTCTTATTTCTCAGTAAGTAAACTTGAGTCTGATTTCCTGCGGTTTGGATGTTTTTCCAGTAGGTATGAAATGTGTGTGCTGTTTTAGTGTTTGTACGGTTCTGTAGGCTGGAGGATGTCAATATTTTCAGTGGGAAGACACCATGGACAGAGCAAGGGAATACATCAATACAGGGCAAATGATGGATTCTGGGCTAGAGCAGAGAATGGAAGTTGTGCTGGAGCAGTGGCTAAACATGCTGGAGTTGAAGATGGAGCGCATTCTAGACCATATCAAGTGGCTGGAGAAGATTGTGTGTGTGTGTGTGTGTCATTATTGTAATTTATGGCATATTTGTGAAGTAGTTGGGTTCCTGTAGTTGTTTGCAAACCACAAACCGTCTGTGACAAATATCCCAGACGGTTGCAACCAAAAACAATCTGTGATATATATCACAGACGATTTGTTCCACTAAACCGCCTGTGATATAGTTTTCTATAGCTAAAAAATGTTCAACATAGACATTAACTTAACTTCAAACTGGATTTTTTGTATCATTTTTTGTATCTACATTTGGCCAAATCAACAACGTGGCCAGTCGCTTCTTACAAAAGATTTTAAAAAAAGTAGAAATAAATGCAAATTCAGAACATATGACACATTCACATATTAGAAAAGAATTATATCTGAATGTTTGCTAAAACTATGCTAAAACCGCTAATTTTACAATCACACGTAGTTCAACACCTCTGTAAATAACTTGGAGTACTCATGTCTAATCCTACAGTCATCGCTGCAGAAAATGACGTAGTCGTCCCACCCTTCCATCACGCCGCAGTCGGTGCTCATGCATCGGTGGCCGTCCTCCGACAGTGCCCACACCCGGCCCGACGGCCCGGCCATCTTCCACATAGCCGCCTGGACCACATCCGCAGCGAGCCTTCAACACTGCTTGCACTCCCAGTTGGTCCTCTTGGCCGTCTCGCACCCGTCGGCCAGCTCGCCCTCGACCTAGCTGATGTATTGCATTTAAACATCGCGCGCCTCATCGGTCGTGTAGAGGAGGAGGCCGAGCACGTAGGCCACGGCCTTGTGGCCGGCGATGGCCCCCGTTCGAGGAACACGAGGCTGCGCTGCATGTCCTGGTGCACGAAGACGAGCATGAGGCCGACGATGAAGCAAGCCTCTGGGTTGCTGGTGTCGACTAGGTGGTTGACGACGGCGAGATAGCGCTCGTTGTCCAGCCACTTCATCACCTCGTCCTACTCCAGCACCACGCGCCTCCCCACGGTGCGCTCCTTGGACACCTTGTATATAGCCTTGCAACTCCAATATACGTACACAATTCAAGATGTCAGAATTATTCCGTAAGAGAAAATTAAAACACCAAATTAAGGACGTTGTTGCTAGTCAGATTAGTGACATGTTTCTCTAGTCAAATTAAAAGGCTAACATGTAAGCATGCATGGATTGATTGCCGCCACAAACAGTAGTACGTATTTTTGTAGGTATATAAATACATACGTGGCTCGTAGGTTGCAGAAGTCAGCCATGGGCTGAGGAGAGCTCGCAGCCACGAGACCGATGATGTTGACAACGACATCATGAGGAAGAGCGACGGCGATCGTCAACCACCTCTTCTTGGTCCTCACCGTCATGCTCCGTGTGCTCACCATGGCGCGCGACGTACGGTCTGTGAGTTTTCAATACCGTAGTGATCGAGTTTTTTTTAACTCTACTGGTTGTTGATGGTGGATGCGAAAGACATGATCATTCTTTTAAAACGTATCACAAACCGAGACAAAGAGACGCATCGTAACGTCAGCGAAAGAGACGAAGAGACGCATTGCGCGGGAGCCAAAGCGGCTTAAACATATCACAAACGGCTCCAACCACAAACCGTCTATGATACATATCACAGACGGTTATATTTAAAAACAATATGTGATAGGTATATATCATAGACAGTTCTTGTTAATAACCGTGTGTGATAATTATATATCATAGATGGTTCTTGTTAAAAAGATGTTTTGTTTTCGGCTGCTAAAACCATAGACAGTAACTTAACTTCAAACTAGATTCATTTTTGGTATTTACATATGGCCGAGAGAGATCAGAAAGATAGTCTTACTTGCACTATGTTCATCCTGAGGACAGTGCATCCCTAATTGTAATCTCATTTAATACAAAAATACATGAGGTATTGTTATTATTCTCTTTGGAGAAGACATGAACTTATCTAAACACCTTATCTCCTCTGCATAATCTCTTAGGTAGCAGCTGAACTTATCTAAACACCCTATCGATACTACTACAAAAAGGCTAATATTGGACGCCTCATCATAGACGGTTGACCAAAACCATCAGCATTAAATACAATCATAGGCGGTTTTGGTTTTACGATCATCTGTGTTACTAGCTGTGCTAAAAACTATTTGTGATGACCATAATATCATAGACGATTCTTGTTGAAAACCGTCAGCGCGGGATGGCAAAAAATAATTTGGACACGTGCGCGGGAGGCAAAATGTTTTGGTATTGTCTTTATATATTATAGCCACCCCCGCTTTGTCTTTCATCAGTCTCTCCTTCTCCCCTCCCCACGCCGAGTTCTGGCGACCGCCCTCGATTCCTCAGCGCGGATTGGTAAGGAGACGCAGCCGACAAGGAGGAGGAGGAGGGATGCGTAGGACCGATCGAAGCGGCGCCCCGTCCCCCCAACGACACCGACTACCGCTGTGAGCTCCTCTGCCTCCAGTTGTGACGCCACGTTTCATTGCACAAGGCACTCTTGTCGTAAGAATGTCTTGTGCAGTGTCACCGTCGTGACACAACGGTGACGCTGCCGTCGCCTCTCCTTCATTATCGGTGATATCCCCTATCCGATCCTCTCCCCCTCTTCCTTGTTGATATCCCCAATGCCAGTAAGTGATCAATCGCTTGTCGCCTCCCCATGCCTTGTTGCTTTTGGTGGCTCTCAGTGGTGACCGTGGTTTTCTTATGAATTAATAGATCGAGATAAGATTGTGGATTTTGAGATGAAGCTCATGGACATCGACAGCGAGCACCTCGGCATCCCTGACTCTGAGTACTAGGCCATCGTCTGCCTCTTCGTCTCAGACTCGTTTTTCTCCCCGACCACAAATCTGAACCCGAACAGATTTCGATTTCGCGCACTGTCCGGTAAAACAACCATAACTTTCGGATACGAACTCGGATTGCGACGTTCTTCAGCTCGTTGGAAAGCTAACAAAAATTTCAATCCGAAAATCCATAAGGCAAGTTTAGATTTTTTTCGCAAGGCCCCGAAAAAGTGAAAACCCTAAAAAAGGCCGTTTAGAGCCTCAAAACGGCCTTCGAAGTTTCAGCACCCGTTTTCGCCGTTCATTCGCTGTCCAGTTTGAGTTTTGTTTCATTACAGATTGTGTAATTAACCATATGCAGATACTCGATTCCAACTGTTCAGCAATTGATTGGTTTGGCTCAAAATTCGAATTTTTTTTACTATAGGAAAAACTATCATAGACAGTTTTTACTAAAAAACCATCCATGATAGTCTATTTTCACAGACGGTTTTGTTCTGAACAAGAACCATCTGTGATAATTGATTATCACAAACGATTATTATTCAAAATCATCTGTGATAGCTTTTTTGGTTCAGAAAACCGTCTTTGATGACGATTTGGAACCGTCTGTGATTGTCTTTTCTGTAGTAGTGATCTCCCCTACGTAATCTCTTAGGTAGCGTATTTCGTATTTACTTTGTAAAATCGACAACAATTATCATGCATACTTTTTGCAGATAGGTTGTCAGCTCTCAGCAATAAAATTTAGAAGCCAAGTTTAGCAGAATATTTTCTTAATCGTGCTAGCCTTTCCGAATCAAATACAGGATGGCAAAATATATAGAGGATTATGAAACGAGCAATAGGCCATTGCCCATTGGTTTGAGTACTTCTAAAAGTTTATTCTTCTTTAGAATACATGCACACTCAAACAACTTTTTTTAAAAACAAATCACTGGAGGACCAATTAATTTACTCCATGTTGAGTAGAATCAATTCAAAAAACAGAAAGAAGAAACACCTTACATATGTACTATACAGAATGCCTGGTTGGTTCGTGAATCTCTATTGAAATGATAAGGCCTTATATTTTCTGTGTCTTTATATTTCTTAAAGTTCACATTTTAGATAATAGAAGAGAAAAAATCTCTCTCAGTCTCTGCATCAAGGGTGCACACATCCCATTTTATTAAAGAGACAAGAGTATCAAAATAACCAATGCTGTTAAGAGCGGCTTGAAGCCTTACAACCACCAGACGAATGAAAATTAAACTTAATCATTGCAAATTCTGTGACTAAGCCGTCACCCATGAGAATTAAGGATTTGCTTCACCACAAACTCCAACCTTAGGCTTCCATCCAACATGTACTCCTTCTGGGTCGATTTTTGTAAATTTGCCCAAGCACATAGCCAGAACCCACACAAAAAGATAACCTACAAAGGATTAGTGACAATCTTTTTATTAAAAACAACATCATTCTGACAAAACCAAATAGACCAATATAGGGCACTAGCTCCCGCTAGGAGTTGTGACTTTAACTTTGTTGGAATACCGGCTAGCCAATTCCCAAACATATTTGCTATGCTCATAGGGGAGGTAAATTAAACGCACATTGAACAACCCACAAAGTAAGATGTGCAAAGGGACAGTCAATAAAAAGATGTTGAATTATTTTCTCTTTAATACAGAAACAATATTGTTTGCTTCCCCTCCAATTTCTTTTAAACATGTTATCTTTAGTTAATACTACCTCTCTTTGGAGATACTATAGGAAAACCTTCACTTTTAAGGGAATTTCAATTCGCCAAAAGAAATTCCTAATGGGGGACATGAAAATTGCTAATTAGTGCCCCATATAAAGATTTTACCGGAAACAATCCAGATTTATTTAAATTCCACCTGAAGACATCCTTTTGAGAACTTAAATGTAAATTAGAAATTCTCAAAATTAACTCATTCCAAGCATGTAACTTGGGCTCAATAATAGGTCTACGAAAAGAAATATTTAAAGGAATTGATCTCATAATATTTGCCACTGTATCATCCTTTCTCCTAACCACATTATAAAGAAGTGGATATTGTCCTTTTAGTGGAGAATCTCCTAACCAAATATCTTCCCAAAACCTAGTTTGCATTCCATTTTTAACCTGAAATGACCCAAAGCGAAGAAATTGTTCTTTAATTTTCATAAGACCTGACCAAAAATGGGAAGTCCCAAGCTTATTAACCACCAGTGAAAGACTCTTGTCACCCCAATATTTCCTTGATAGCATCGATTGCCAAACACCTTCTTCATTAAGCAATTTAAATAACCATTTCCCGAGCAAACTTTAATTTTTTATGTCTAAGTTCTGAACGCCTAGACCACCATACTCTTTGGGCGAACAAACTAAACTCCATTTAGCAAGCCTATACTTTCGTTTATGATTGTCGCTCTGCCAGTAGAATCTAGATCTATAAAAGTCAAGTCTTTTTAGAATCTTTCTAGGAACCTCAAAAAAAGAAAACATAAACATTAGAAGATTGCTGAGTACCGAGTTAATAAATACTAATCGTCCCCCTACAGACATATTTTTTTCCTTTCCAACTACTAAGTTTTTTCTCCATTCTATCCTCAACCCCTTTCCAATCACTATTCCTTAACTTTTTAAAGTGAATTGGGATACCTAAATATCTAAAAGGAAAAGCACCTACTTCACAACCAAATAATTGAGTAAACTGTGATTCAACAACTTTGGCAGAACCAAAACAAAAAATCTCGCTCTTGTGGAAATTAATCTTTAAACCCGATAATTGTTTAAAGACACATAGAATAAGTTTGAGATTTTTGGCTTGTTCCAAATCATTGTTCAAAAAGATGATCGTGTCATCAGCATACTGTAAAATTGACAACACATCATCAATCAAGTGATGAACTACTCCTGATAAAATGCCTGCTTCTTTAGCTCTTGAGATAAAGATGGCAAGCATGTCCACTACAAGGTTAAAAAGAATAGGAGACATAGGATCACCTTGCCTAAGACGCTTCTGAGTTTGGAAAAAGGAACCAAGATCATCATTGACTTTTATTCCAACACTCCCTCCCTTAACTAAACTTTCCACCCAGGAGCACCATTTAGCAGAAAAGCCTTTCATCCTCAAAGTTTGAAGTGAAAACAACCATTTTACTTTGTCATAAGCTTTCTCAAAATTTACCTTGAAAACTATTCCATCCAAATTCCTTTTATGTAATTCGTGAATGGTTTCGTGAAGGATAACAACTCCATCAAGAATAGATCTCCCCTGCATGAACGTTGACTAGGGGGTCTAACAATCTTATGAGCTACACCCATAAGTCTATTGTTACTTTAGTAAAAATTTTAAAACTAACATTTAGAAGACAAATAGGCCTATACTGTTGAATTTGTTTAGCATCTGTTTTTTTAGGAAGCAATGTAATGATCCCAAAATTCAAGCTAAAGAGGGGTAGCGAGCCGCTATGAAAATCATGGAACATGGCCATCAAGTCATACTTAATGACATCCCAAAACACCTAAAAGAACTCCGCTGGGAAGCCATTTAGCCCAGGTGCTTTGTTATGGCCTATTTGAAAAATAGCTTCCTTCACCTCTTTTTCAGTGAAAGATTCTGTAAGGAAATTATTTTCCGCCTCTGAAACTTGAGGTATATCATTCATAACAGTATCAATCATAGATAAATGATTATCTTCGGATGGTCCAAACAAACCTTTATAATAATTGGTGATATACTTTTTAAATTGTATATCACCCCGAATTATTCATTTCTCTTGTTCAAGCTGAAAAATTCTTTGACGTCTATGCTTCCCATTCACAATCAAATGATAATAACGTGTATTTCTATCCCCCTCCAAAAGAAATTTCGCGGTACCACTTAATTCTTCTTCTCTAAGAAGATGAGCCAATCTCTCATTAGTACCTTTTAAAGATTAAGCTCGTGATCAGATAACCTCATAGACTCAGCTTTTTTATCTGACTCATCAATTAATAAATTAAGCTCTATCTTTTCCTTTTTATACGTCCCACTGATGTTTTTAGCCCAACCACGAAGAAAACGTCTGAGAGATCTAGCCTTACATTGCCAAATCTGTAAGGCTGAAAGACCTCTAGTATTTTTTTCCACACATCAGCCACCAACTCCCTAAACCCCTCCCGACACAACCAACCTAATTCAAATTTAAATAAAGGCTAACTTCCTCTCAAAGAAGCCGTTTTTGTATTTAAAAGCAACGGTGTGTGATCAGACAAAGACCTCTCAAGAACATTAACTGTGACCAAAGGAAATTTTTGCTCGCGATCAGTCTTCATTAAGACTCTATCCAGCTTTTCAAAGTTAGATTATCTAACGAATTGGCCCAAGTATATTGTCTACCAGATAAAGCTATTTCTCTTAAATCCAAGTTATTAATCACTGCATTAAACAAGAAAGGCCACCTATACTCAAGATTATCATTATTTTTTTCATCCGAATGCCTGATGATATTAAAATCACCCCCCCCAATTAAAATAGGAAGTGATTCTTTCCTACAGGCATGAATAAGTTCATTAAGGAACTTATCCTTGAATTGATTTTGAGCTGCCCCGTAAACAGCTACAAGAACCCATTGGAAATCATCCTCTCTCTTTTTTAAATAAAACTTAACATAAAAATCACCAGCATCAATAGATCCAATATCGAAAATCCGAGGATCCACCCCTGAAAGAATAACCCCCGACCGACCTTGAGGCGGAGAAAATGCCATATAAACTCTCACCCACCACAAAGATGGTTAAGACTAGCACTGAAAAATCCTTTTTACAGTTTCAAGAAAGGCCACAAAATCTAAGTGTTGTTTCTTAACCAAATCACAAATATAACGATGTTTAGCCAAGTCTCCCAGACCTCTGCTATTCCAAAAAAGATGTTTCATTTTAACTTTAATTTGATTGGCCTATTATGAAAATTCTTCTTTTTCGATCTCTTCTTATTAGTCATGTCGGTGTTTTAGAACCGAACTTACGTAAAGATTGTTTGATTCGGGGGGTCTCCTAGAATGGAATCACGCAGAGAAACTGACACGGGGATTTTTATACAGGTTCAGGCCTTCTCCGGAGAGAATAACAACCCTACTCCTGTGTGTGTATGGTATTGAGTGTATTCTGAACAATCAGGGGGAAAACTAAGACTATTATAGATAGTGCTTGTATTCCTGATGGCCCGATTGATCTTCCTCTTCCTTTCTCTGATTGCCGCCTTTTATAGTACGTGAAGGAGCGGCAGTTACTCCAGACAAAGCGGCGCCTTATCACCTCCCGTAATGGGCGCACGTTGGTAATAATCACCGGTGTATTAACTCCTCCACGTCGCTCAACAGCTATATACCAGAGATAATGGAGTATTACGTGTCATTACTCCGCAGAATAACAAACAGATGATGATCTTTGAATCCCTTAATCAATAAGACCCACTTGTCTTGTAGGTTTATTTGATCATAAGGTGGTCGTAGCTGACCTAGTCGTAGAGGAGCCTACGACTATGAGGTAGTCGTAGCAAGACTTACGACTATGGGATAGTCGTAGCATATCTTACAACTATGGGGGTAGTCGTAGCATAACTTACGACTATGGGGGTGGTCGTAGAAGAACTTACGACCACCCATTAGGCTCTTCCTCATAACATTAAGGGGTATACTCGTGGTCCACATGACGCCATATTTACCTATAATAAGAATTATAGATAAAAGATAAAATGAGGATTATTATATCCTCGCCATCTAGCCCCCCACTTCAAGTGAAAGCAACTTACTTGGTAAAGGAGTTATAGATGGTTTTATGACCACGAGAGGATCAGAGAAAAATAGTCGAAGGAAAAACTCTTCGATTGTATACTACTTTGACCAGAAATATGCTTGGTCAAGAAAATAACCTACGACTATCAAGTAGTCGTAAAAGCATTCCTACGATCACGAGGTGGTCGTAGTATAGTGATCGGAAGAAAGAACTTTCCAATTATCATTTCCTTTGGTTGAAAAGATCTAACCAAGGAAGTAATTTCGCTTGAGGTGTAAACGCAAACCTGATTTTCTCAAGCGGACACACTGGGGAATCTCAAACGACGCCCGTTAGCCTGTCTATTGAAGCGGTTCCCGAGACAGTGGCGACCCTTGGAATGTCACGCCCGGCTCAAGGTACGCGCGGTTATAAATACCTCACCGGGGTAAAACCTAAGATCTTACCTTTCCCCAAATCATTCTATCGCTCATCAAGTTCTTGTCTTCTCCGCCACCAACTCGCCGAAAATCTCCTTTTCCGAGAAAATGGCCGGAGAGTTTCGAATGGGCCGAGTCGGAGATGGATACTGGCGAAGATGCAAACCCTTGTCAACGCTGGAAGATTCCAGAGAGAGTTCTTGTGGAGTGGTTCCCAAGATAAGCAAAGAATGGCCGTCGGGGAGGAAGGACAAATCCGCCTTCCAAAGCGACAGAGTGTGGTCTTCGACACTGCTCACCCCTTTCACACCGATACTCGAGCATTTTGGAGTAGAATTGGTGAACCTTGGTCCTAATTCCATCACCATGCCGAGCGATTTGTATATCTGCAGGAGGCGACTGGAATTCCAAATGATCTTGAGCTTTTTCAAGATTTCTACTAATGGCTCGACTAACTGGATAGCCGAAGTTGTGGTTTGAAGCTCCATGACGGAAGTCGAAGGAGTATATTCAGATGTTCACTCGGTCCTCATGGCGTTAGGAGGAAGAGGTAGTTTTATCGAAAGTCACCTCCAAGACAGTTTACTTTCAAGGAAGATCGCCGAAAGAAAGCTTCCCGATTCGACTCTCAGATATCAATCGAATTGCCCCTATATTCAAGCTATCAAGGACTTGAAAGCGAGGGGTTGATCGGATGGCATGTGGTGAAGGATTTCATCACACGCCGAATTAGTCCTTTGAAGAAACGAGTGCCTCCTATGTGGAGGTACACGGGCCAAAAGACCCACCAGTGACTACGAGGGAGGTAAGTAGTTTTTTCGACTTAGCTCTCAGTTTGGTCTTCTTCTAATTTAATATCTTTATCTGTTTTATACAGATCTTTCACAAGCAGAGATTGACGTTCGAGTCAAACTTATTTGTGAGAAGCCCCCGCCACCTAGTGTGGCGGTTCCTCAAATTCTTGCGGTTTTATCCGCATAAGAAAAGGTTGAGCGCCTAAAGGTAATCAAAAGTTGATTTCATCCTTAGGAATTTATAGTCGTAGAAATAACTTACGACTAGGTAGTGATCGTAGAAAATCTTACGATCGTAAGCATGTCGAGGAAAGCTTACGACTAAGTAATCGGTCGAGAAAAACTTACGATCGGTAATTGATTCTTCTTTTTCTGCTTTTATTTACGTAAAGTAGGCATAGAAACCGCCAGACGCATTTAAGAGGTCGAATCGGTGACCATTGGTGCAGGGCGCCAAAGGAACAAAGGCTCATCTCCTCCGACGAAAAAGCGCCGACTTTCAAGAGTCGCCGACAAGAGAGGATCAAGCTCAGTTCCTTTATTTCGACGAGGTCCTCAAAGAAAATCTGCAAAGACACACGCTTGCAACAATAGCTGAGATTGAAATAGTTGAAATTGAGGAGGATGAAGAACCTCTTGTGCGCAAGGCCCGTAAGGGCAAGGGCACGTCTTCAGCGGAAACCGAGACTGAAACGGCTGCAGCTGAGGAGACCGAGGAGGTTGAAGAACCTCCCAGGCGTAAAGTCCACAAGACCAAGGTACATTTTTATTACGACGAGAAAGCTTTCACAGTTTCTGCCACTTCTAGATTTGTCAAGCAACTAGAAAAGGAGAACTGGAAGGAGTTTATGTCTTTTGTGAAGGACAACGCTGATCCAGCCGAGCCTACCGTTGAGGGTAGCGCTGCTCTTGGAGTGATCGAGACCGATCTCGGCCCTCCGAAAAGTCAGGAAACCATAGAGATGGTCTATGTTCAAGACTCACGACCAGACGTGGTCATGACTGAACCTATTCCCCAACTTGAACTACGACCAGACGTGGTCGTAGAAAAGAAGTCAAAGAATTCTTCCATCGGGAAGATGGCTCCAAAGTTTCTGATTAAGTCCAGGACGCAGAGGTATGTGAAACAAGCTAAAGTGTAAGAACAGTATTTACCTTTTGCTTTCCACAATTTGACTTGCTATCCTTTTGTTGTTTTTAGCCCGACTCCTTCAAATTTCTCGAGAATGCTTCCGCTGAGAAGCCTATTGCTACCTCTCCACCGGAGAGACAACAAGGAAATGGTCGATGGATCATCCTCGCCCAAGTGGTAGAAGAAGTCGTGGCTCCTAAGCGGTTGTCACGATCGTGAAGTCGAGCTATGGCCACCGAGGCAAATGCCATAGTTACCGAGGTGGCATCTACAACCACCGAGGTAACCGCCATGACCACCGAGGTTGCAGCTACTACTATCGAGGTAGCGGCTACACCTATTGAGGCAAGGGTTACGATAACCGAGATAGTCGCCATGACCACTAACGTGGTCGTGGGACTAGCAGAGAATTCGCAGGCCTCGCCCAAGGTGGTGATGTGCCCGACCACCGCAAGGGAAGGAAATCGCAGCAGACCTCCTCCCGGTACCCAAAGAGAAACTACAATTTGAGAATCGGAAGATGAAGAATACTTCAACTTCGCTCGATTTCTTTGGCCCTGCTTCCATAGTGGGGTCTTCGCCTTTAGATCTCGCCACCGAGTCCCCATCCTAAAGACATTCCCAATAGAGGGAACACTTTTGATAATGAGCGCTTTGAGAAGGTTTGGTGGGACCAAGTTGAGAGAGTGGACGAGTCAAGCACCCAGAGTGGTTTTTCAATATTTGCTCGATCAACCATGAATGTAAGTATTTGATGATACTTATACATACAGTATAATCTTCTTATTTCTCACCGCCTTGTCTTTTGCGTAAAGCCATAGAGCAAATCGCCATTGTCGGTGAATATCATCGACAACTTCTAGAGCTGCGACAGAAAGAGGAACTCGCAAACAAAAAGAGAGGTGGTAAGTCACCGTTTTCATAATCATTTTTGACTACTTATATAGTGCTTACGGGTTTGTCATGGAAAAACTCACGACTAGGTAATCGTCGTTAAAGACTTACGACCAAAGGGCTTTGTCGAGAAGAACTTACGAATAGGTGATGGTCGAGAAGAACTTACGACCATGAGATTTTGTCGAGAAAAACTTACGACTAGGTCAATGGTTGTAGAAGAACTTACAACCGATTGACCAATGCTTATGTTCACTTTTATCCTTTGCAAGTTGAACAGGACGCTTAAAGACCTTAGCCGACTCGCCGATTATGAAAAAGAGGAGTCAAAAAGCTATGGGAAAAAGTAGAATTCCTTTTGGGGAAACTTAAAGAAGCCAACTCGCAAACGCTAAATTGCGTGAAGGAATAAACAATGAAGTGCTGAACTTAAGACTGCTATTTACTTTGATCTTTATCTAACTCTCGCTTCTTTTCGTAAAAAGAAGATGAGATGAGAAAGCTCCGTAATGAAGTCAAAGAGAAAACTTCACCATTCACGAGCTTACTCAGATGTCCAAAAATAAAGATCAAGATCTTGAGACGCCGAGAACTCGAATATCGTAAGTAATTCTTTACCCGCAATCCTTACGAAGTTATTTCCTTTTCTTACTCCCACTTCTTTTCTAGGAATGGATCTTGAATTGGGAAGGCTCGAGACCGAAATCACGGAAAAAACCATAATTTATAACTGCATCGTCCTTATTGCAAAGAAGAATGCAGAGGACATTAGATCATGGGAGAAAAAGCATGCCGAGACCGTTGCTTCCCATAATGAAGAGGTCAAGAAGTTGATTCTCGACTAGTGGGTAAGAAATTCTTTTACCCGTGATTATTTTTGTTTTACTTCCTCTAGGAGTTTATCTTTGTTTGACCAATCTTATTCTTTTCGTAACAAGTGGTCGAAAACAAAAGCTTCATGAGGCTTCGACTTGTACCCAACAGAGATGGAAGCAATGAAGATTAAACTTCAAGGCAACATCACGCCTCAACAATGTGCTTGGTGAGCTACATAGTGAGGGAAAGACTCTCAAGATGATACGATAACCGCCACATAAGTACTATTGGGGATCAAGTCGACTTTGCAAGATCTGGTGACTACTCAAGGCTAACCAAGTCAATCGATAAAGGAAGCGGTCGAAACTACAAGAAGTTATGCATTAGCAAAACTTAAAGCTCATGACCCCAACCTTAATGTGCAACCACTCGGCCGACTTCGATCGCTCTCAAGCGTAGGAAGACGCCGATGGAGGAGATGCAATCGCTGGTTTAAAGTTTCAGAGGAGATGCGGTTGGGATCTCCTCTTGAGTAGCTTGTAATAAACCCGTGAAAAAGAAGCTTTTGTTGATGTAATATACGATCCATCTTGTTTCTCGCAAATTATCTTGTCGAGTAGTTAGTAACTCAAAAGATAATTAACGAATTTTAAAGACTAAAAATTGAAGTCAAATTAATGACTTTATCCTAGCCCCGACTATTTGCTTAGTTTGTTGAAACTAAGTAAATAGTCTTGTCTCCTTGCAAATCATCTTGTCGAGTAGTTAGTAACTCAAAAGATAATTAACTAACTTAAAGACTAAGAATTGAAATCAAATTATTCTAGCTCCTCGACTATTTGCTGAGTTTGTTTAGACAAACTAAGTAAATAGTCTTTAGAAAGGGTTTCTGAAAACAGAGAGGTTTGTTTAACTTGTAGTTTTTGGCCGCAATTGTCATGCACTGGTCGAAAGAGTGGTAACGAATTGACACTAGGAAGTTCCTTCTAGTGGGCAGGACCACGTGCAGAGAGGAGAGGCTTCGACTAGGTAATGTTAACATCTCCGACTAGATTAATTAAATCGAGAACAGCAACTTGAGTTAAACAAACATCCGAGAACTTCAAAAATTCGTTCGCCTCTTCTTTGGAGGATTCAATAAGTCTTCCTCGTTATCAAGAGTTGAAACCGAACGATGCTAGGAAGTTCCTTCTAGTGGGCGTGACCACGCAGAGAGGAGAGATTTCGACTAGATGTGTTTCTTCCTCCGACTTAGTTAAGACGAATTGAATACACCAAAGGCAAATTAATAAATCTTAAAAAGTGCACTCGCTTAGAATATTTTTCAAAAATGAAGTGAAGAAATAATCTAAGGTGAAAGGAGTTGGCCTTCAAAAAAATTCGACTAAATAAAACCCGAAGTTCTTTGTGTTGGCAACAAAAGCGAGTAACGAGTTGACACTAGGAAGCTCCTTCTAGTGGGCGTGACCACATGCAGAGAGGAGAGGCTTCGACTAGGTGATGTTATCGCCTTTCACCAAAGGTAAAGAAAACTGGGTGTCCAAACATAGTCGAAAAATTATGAAAGCACTACTCAAAAGTAAGACAATAGAGATAGAGAAAACCTGAGTCTTTATTGTCCGAAAGATTGGTTACACATAGAACTTGCGTAACTGGTCGATGTTCCAAGAATTCGAGAGAACATGGCCGTCTTCCATTGCCAATCGTACCGACCCTGGATGAGTAACTTCGACCACTGTGTAAGGACCTTCCCAATTGGGAGAAAGTTTGTTCCGATTAGACTTGGATTGGCAAAGCCTCAATACTAAGTCACCTACAAAGAAGGTCAGCGAGGTTGGACCTTCGATCGTAGTATCTCGCAAGGCTTGTTGGTAGACCGCCGAACTAATTAGGGCCTGGTTTCTCCTTTCTTCAAGTAGATTAATATCATCTGCTCAATTTGTTCCTCGGTTGGTGTCTGTGAATGTTTCACTGTGTTGACCGTATCTTTAGTTCCGGAGGAAGCATGGCTTCAAAGACCAAGACTAGAAAGAAAGGTGTTTCTCCCAGAGTCTGACCGTAGTTGTATTAATCGCCCATAATATAGAGGGTAACTCTTGTACCCAAGCCCCGAGCGCTTGACGAGCTGGGTCGAAAACTCGAGTCTTAATTCCTCGCATTATTTGGCCGCTTGCACGCTCGATTGCCCCATTACTCGGGGATGGGCCACGTACATAACACAACTTGGTACCCAACTCGTCATAAAATTCCTGAAATTTTGCGCCGAAAATTGCTTACCATTATCTGTAATTATTCGACTCGGTACTCCAAATCGAGTAATTACGATCTCATCATAAACCGCTTTGCCGCTTCGTTGTTATCCCATCCACAAGTTCGCTTCAATCCATTTTGTGAACGATCAATAGCCACAAAAGGAACTCAAACCTCCGGAGCTTTGGGGAACGGTCCCAGATATCAAGACCCCAGTGTTGCAAAAGGCCAAGATAGAGGTATTGTTTGTAATGCCCGAGCCGGTTGGTGTATTTGCTCGCTATGAAACCGCATCGACACACTTTTTAACCAACTCGTTAGCATCGTATAGAGTTGGCGAAGAAAACCTTGTCGAAAAGCCTTGCCGACCAACGCTCAGAGGAAGCATGATTTCCACAGATGCCACCATGTTTGTCGTGAAGGAGTGTTAATCCTTCGCTCATGAATGCATCGCATGAGCACCCCTTGAGTACCCTGCTTATAGAGAACTCCTTCACCAAAGTATACATTTTGGCTTTTCGATAAGCGATCCGCCTCGAGATCGCCTTTCGAAACGTAACCCTTCAAGATAATCATAGATGGACACCATCCATGTATCCTCGCACTCTAGAGAGGTCGTCTCAATAGGAGGTGTCTCGGCTCGTCGACTGAGAAGGCTTCGAGTTGTTCCAAGAAGACTCCTTTTGGTACTTCAGATCGGGAAGAAGCTATTCGAGCAAGCCGGTCTCGCGAGGAAATTATCCTTTCGAGGGATGAATTGTGCCTCAAACCTAAAAATGCTTTTCTAGCTTACGATTCGATAAGTACCGAGACATTGTCGGGTTAGAGCACCGGTATTTTTGCCGACTTGATTCACGACTAGTTGAGAGTCTCCTCTCACGAGTAGTCGGCGAATCGAGAGCGCCACGTCAGATACCGCTTAGCAAACCTTCAGATTCTCGCCACATTATTAGTGGCCCGAAAGTTTAATTGTATGGCATACTTTAAGGTCTCTCCTAGGAGATACCAGACCACCCCACCCGAGCCACTTAAAGTAAGCGACCGTCAGTACATCGCCCAATCGGTCGTGGGAATCAGATCGGGGATCCCGAACAGTTCAGATTTGTCCATTCGGCGACAAAGTCCGCCAAGATCTGATTTAATGGCCGTTCGGGACACAAAATGGATGTCGAACTCCCCAAGTTCGACCGACCATTTTGCCATGCGCCTATTGCTTCCCTAATCTCGAGGATCGCTCCCAAGGAAACTCGACGCAAGACACTAGTTTGTGCGCTGAAAATAATGCCGCAGCTTCTCAAGACATGAGGAGGGCATATAGAAGCTTTTGGACCCGAGGGTAACGCCCTTAGGTCCGTGTAAAACTTCACTTACGTAGTAGACCGGTCGTTGTATATTTTCACGTCTACGACCACTCTCGCGCTTGCTGTGGCGTGGCGCCTAGGTAAACCAAGAGCGTTTCTTACGCCTCGGAGAGACCGTAATAGAGCACTCAGAAGGTACCTCTTGACATCCTCAAAGGCGCGTTTGCCTCTTTCGACCACTCAAAACCTTCGTGTTTCCTTAGAAGTTTAAAGAAAGGTAGTCCCTTTTCTCCCGATCGTGCGATGAAACGACTTAAAGCCGCCATGCACCAAGTGAGTTTCGGACTTCTTTCCGTAGTTGAGGGCGATTTCTAAAATGGCCTTTATCTTTTCGATTTGCTTCGATTCCTCGTATTGATACTAGGAATCCAAGCAATTTCAAGAGATTCAAATACACACTTCTCGTGATTAAGTTTTAAGCGATGTTTTCGAGATTGTCGAACGCTTTCTTCTTGTCAAGAATATGATTAAGTCTTTGATGCTTTTGACAACTAGATCATCAACATAGGCTTCTAGATTTCGCCTAATTGAGATGAAAAAGTTGCTCGCATCAAGCGTTGAAAAGAAGCGCCGCATTTTTAGACCAAATGGTATTTTGACATAGCAAAATATACCAAATGGTGTAATAAATGCGGTCTTTTCTTCATCGCCTAGACACATATTGATCCGTGGTATCCGCATATGCGCCTAAAAACTTAACATTTCACAACCCGCAGAGAGTCAACCAACCGATCGATCTGAGGTAAAGGAAAATCGTTTTTGGACAAGCTTTATTAAGATCAAGAAAGTCACGCACATACGCCATTTGCCGCTTGACTTTCTAACCATTACAGGTTAGCCAACCATTCGGGTGGTTGACCTCTTATAAAGCCCGCTTTAAGTAGCTTATCCAATTCGATTTAATAGCATCTCGCCGATCGGGGCAAATCTCCGCAATTTTTGTTTTACGGTACTTTGTCGGTAGTAGCTAGCTCTGTGCTCGATCACCTCCTGGGGACTCCGGGTATGTCGGATGCTTGCCACGCGAATACATCTGCGTTAGCTCTGAGGAAGGTGATGAGGGCGCCTTCCTATTTGGGGTCGGAAGTATCCCGATGCGAATCAGCCTTGAGGGCTCCCTGCGTCCCAGAGGAACCTCTTTGACTTTGTCGTTCGGCTTTGGTGCGACTTTTTAGGCTTCGACTTGCTAGTCGGGTCGATTTTCTTCTCGAGTTGGTATTTGTCCTACCATCTCGAGGGATCGACGATCGCAGGTATGCGCCATCTTCTTGTCACAATGGATTGTGATTACTCCTTTAGGACTCGCATCTTAATACATTGATATCCATAATGAGTAGCCATTAGAATTTTGCCAAAGTTGGTCGTCCGAGTATGGCGTTATATGCCGTATCGAAATCGACCACATCAAAGGAGATTTTCTCTGTCCTGAAATTACTTGGTGAACCAAATGTTAAAGGAAGAGAAACTTGACCAATTGGTTTGGCCGAAGATCCCGGTACGATCCCATGGAAAGAGTATCGTACCGGTCTTACTTTGGTCCTGGATACTTGCATGTCATCCAGAGCACTCGTAAATAAAATATTTAACGAGCTTCCACCATCAACCAAAACTCGATTGACCCGACAATTCTTGATGGTGGGTTCGACCACGATTGGGTATCGACCTGGTCGAGTCGAAGGAATCGGGCAGTCACTCTTCTCGAAAGAGATAGTGACTTCCGACCACTTCGGTAATTTATTGACGAGAGGAGGATCTATGGAGTTTACCTCACGTTCAGCAGCCTTAAGCTGTCATTTGATTCATATGCCGATGATCCCCCGTAGATGTGTTCGATGGTGTGTTGCGGATCCTGGAACGGCATCTTCTCTTCGTCATCTGAAGATTTATGACCACTTGTTTGACCTACCTGTTCGAGAGTGGAAGTGGTCCTTGTCGCTGTAGTAGTCTTCAAGCTTTCGTTGGAAGACCCTAGATTCTGTAAGATCATGCCCTTCCTTTTTATGGAAAGGACACCACCTAGGCTTATCATTTTTCCGATCGTATGCTTACCTTTGCCTCTGTCGGAGTGCGGCTTGATGTGCGTAGTTCTTTATCATTCACGTACCAATACCTCCTTGGAACCGCTGGTTTGGAGTTTTTGACCCTTCGCCTTTGTTCTTGGACTTTTTGCTTTTTATCCTTCTTCTTACCAATGTCGCCTGCTCTCGAGAGGTATTGTCTTCTTGATCTATTGTATTGTTTCACTCGACCGCCTCGTATAAAGGGCATATCGATCACCATCTCAAGAGTTCGCAATGTAGTAGGTGGGTTTAAAGCAATGTCTTCGTTATTCTCCTACTACGGACTCCTTGCTTGAATGCTCGATGACGATGAATCGAAACTTCCTAATTGAGTTACTTAACCCGACTAAAGCGCTTGATGAATTGGCGCAAGGTCTCGTTGTCATTCTGTCTCATCCGGTGCAAGTCATCCTCCTTTCGTATGCGATTGTAAGTGCCTTGGAAATTTGCCAATAGAAGGTCGCAGAGGTGTTGCCAAGAGTAAATCGACTCGAGTGGTTGATTCAAGAACCACGATCGAGCGGATCCTTCGAGCACGCTTGGAAGATAATTTGCCATTATATGCTCTCCTCCTCCTGCCGCTTCGGACAAAGTTGTGTAGATTTGAAGGAATTGATGGGATTTTGGGAACTATCAAACTTCTCCATGTTCACCGGTCGAAAACGAGGTGGCTAGCGAACACTCGGAGATCAAAGAGAATGCCCGACATCCAAGAATGACTTCTTGACGCCTCCTTGCGGGAAAGAAGGGTTGATATCATCGTGGTCGTACTCGACGATACCCGATAATAGGTTGACCGACCTATGATAGATCTCGACCCCACGAGGGAATACTCCTCGTAGTTTATCTCGCTTCAGATTCCCATGTCTGAATGGTGAGCGATCACCTCTCAGGGGTTTGTTGATCATCGATCGCTCAAAAGACATTTCTCCGTAGGTGATCGATGCGACTTCATCAAGCGCCGATTCCTCCGTGGTGATATGTTCAATCGACCGTAGCCAAGAAGTCGTATTGCTATGACTTCTGAATGATGTCGGCGAGGCGCTTCGGCTTGCCATCGTGTTCCGAAGCCTTTGTGCGATCTCTTCAACGAAGAGGTCGTAGTTCGGTGCTCGGGCTAGCTCTTGAGTTGGATTCTCGAGCAAGTCATTGATGTACTGAAGTTCTTGAGCTCCCTTCGATCGATATTGGATGCGCCCACACAGATTCTTCTGGGCTTCAATTTTCTTCTGTCGAATAGCCTCAAGAGCTTCTATGTCGGACTCTTGAGACCGCCTCAATGAAGTGCGAGAATGTTGAGGATTTCCCTCGCTTATGAAGGTGTTGGTCGTGTCCGCCAGGGTGGCGCCCTTGCCAACGCCACGAGGGGGCGCAGCAGTGTGATCTTCGAAGGGTCTCCATCTCGGTCTCTAGAAGAGTGATCTTGATCTCGAGGGAAGGACGAAGACCTCCGTTGATGATTCTCACTTGCGCCGAGGCCTCTCCGCTTGAGGAGTCGCCGAGAGACACCATCTGGCGACTTGGAGTAATCCTCCGTAGGGAAGTCTGGTTATAACCGCCTCCGTCGGCAGTGTGATCTCATGGAGAGATGGTCGAATTTGTAGGAAAAGCATGCTTGATCCCGCTCTCTCTGGCGCCATCCGGAGAGAGAGGATCACCAGATGCCGGTGAAGTCTCGCACTGTGGCTTCCAGAGCTTGCCTCACCAAGTCGGACCGCCTTAGGGGACTTGGACACTTCGAGGAAAAACTCTCGTCAGGTCGTGAGTCCACTGGTGTGGTCCCGGTCGATTGACCCTTGTCCTTTGAGAGGGTAGATTCTCTCTGACGTCATCGTTGTGGGGATAAGGATCCTCCTCAACTCCGCCGCGACATTGTCTCCTCGGATCTGTGGAAAGATCTCCTGAGGCAAGAATGCCATAGGATGAGTCATCACTTGGTTCGAATCGAATCCGGCATCCATGTCGACGTCACAGACCGCCAAGTCGAACCAATTCTCCTCGCTCCATTCTCCCGCCATGAGTGCATGAGTTTTGGAAAACAGAGAGTATGTTGACAAGAGATTACCGAAGATCCCCACGGTCGGCGCCAACCGCCGGTGTTTTAGAACCGAACTTACGTAAAGATTGTTTGATTCGGGGGGTCTCCTAGAATGGAATCACACAGAGAACCGACACGGGATTTTTATACTGTGTTCAGCCTTCTCCGGAGAGAATAACAACCCTACTCCCGTGTGTGTATGGTATTGAGTGTATTCTCAACAATCGGGGAAAAACTAAGACTATTACAGATAGTGCTTGTATTCCCGATGGCCCGATTGATCTTCCTCTTCCTTTCTCTGGATTGCCGCCTTTTATAGTACGTGAAGGAGCGGCGAGCACTCCAGAAAAAGCGGCGCTTTATCACCTCCCGTAATGGGCGCACGTTGGTAATAATCACCGGTGTATTAACTCCTCTACGTCGCTCAACAGCTATATACCAGAGATAATGGAGTATTACGTGTCATTACTCCGCAGAATAACAGCGTATGATGACTGTTTGAATCCCTTAATCAATAAGACCCACTTGTCTTATAGGTTTATTTGATCATAAGGTGGTCGTAGCTGACCTAGTCGTAGAGGAGCCTACGACTATGAGGTAGTCGTAGCAAGACTTACGACTATGGAATAGTCGTAGCATATCTTACGACTATGGGGGTAGTCGTAGCATAACTTACGACTATGGGGGTGGTCGTAGAAAAACTTACGACCACCCATTAGGCTCTTCCCTCATAACATTAAGGGGTATACTCAGGGTCCACATGACGTCATATTTACCTATAATAAGAATTATAGATAAAAGATAAAATGAGGATTATTATATCCTCGTCAAGTCACCAAAGTAAAATCAGATTGGTCATCCTCCAAATCTCCCTCTAAATCACTACAAAAATGGTTAAGATCTGAGATATCTCTGTAATCTAGAATCTCATCCTCCGTCTCTTCTACATCTACAATTCCTTTATTATTTAATCTTTCTAATTCAAGAGACTTAAGACTGTTAATTGAACTGCCAATCTTTGCACTATCAACTCCTAAAGAAATGCCAATACTAGCAATCTTTTCAACTACTTGCTCATCGGAAAAAGACATAAATGAAAGATAAGTTATTCTTATGACTTGTTTTAATTAGAACCCAAATCAAGAAAGAAAAGTTATTCTGTTTTTTCTCTCTCCTGAACTGTGGTAGCTAGCTAGTACGACAAGAGCTTTCCTGTCATTCATTTCTTCTAGAAATCAAACAACAATTTTATTACATCCCTGAATAAAAATATACCTAATTGGTGAATGGTGATAGCTTATTTAATTTCTCCCTTCATAATAAAGCCAGACGAAGCCTTAATCAAACTAAAAGACTCAAATGTAGTTTATCTAGAAAAGACAAGGATACTATATCTAGCGACAACAACATCATGATCAACTCCAACCATATCGTTCTACCTGAACAAATTGCAATTCCCACTGCACCTGATGTCAGTTGGATGGATCGCGTCGTACATGCCAAGTCAAAATCTAAAACATATTCTACACGTAGCTGCTGGAAGTATATGCCAGCACCTGGACATACGTTGCAAATCAGTACAGGTGTGTTTGGTTGCCTGCATCAAGGATGGCTCGCACCAACGCATATAATTTTTCACTTGTTTGGTTGGTTGCACCAAACTTCGAGCCAGGCTGAGCTCGTGCAAGATTCCCTCCCGAGATTGGCCCGAGAGAAATGCCGATTTCGAGCTTTGCTTGAGGGCCAGGCCCGCTTGATGCAGGGGCGGGAGACTCCGCTGCATTTGCTCGTGCGCATGGGTGCACAGGGGCGATGCGAGGGGTCGCAAGGTGAGTTAGGGTCACCTCCTTCTCCACGGCGCCGCCGCCATGCCTGTCCCACCGCAACTCTCGCGCCGCCCCTCCTACTCCGCGTCGCCCCTCCTTCGACTCCGCGCCACCACCTCCTCCGGCCTCGCCCCGCCTTCTCTACCGCATTCCCCTCCCCGAAGCTCAATTTCAGCCCATGACTGCGTCGCGTGTCAATCCAATGAGCTCCACCCATTCCCTTGCGTGTCATGTCATGTTCCCAACTGTCACGATCAAAACCCCCCAACCAATTTCGGTTTTCGTCCACGAGAGCTCGTGCCACAGTCTTCTTCTCCAACTCCAGCCCGAAACTGCCTCCACCACTGCCATCCTCTCTCCGATAAATCATTCCTCAATTACTCTCTACCAAAGCATCGCCTCACCTCCCTCTTCCTTCCCCACCACCCGCTCCGGTTCCCCCTCCCCGTAGCACTGCCGCCACAACTAACCCGCCACGCTGCCTCGGTCTCTCGCCACCATCCTTCCTCAGCCGTTCCCCGCCTCCACCAATCAGTCCGGTGAGCTTCCCTTGTCTCCCTGGTGCTCGTGCACGCCTCCTTCTCCCCCACCCTCCAGTCTTCTTTGCCGCTTTTTCTCCCCGGTTTCAGCAACAAGACTACCCCGACCACCACTGCACCTCCGGCCGTGACACCACCTCCAATGGGACCCCCCAAAGATTCCATTTTAGCCCTCAACGACCACTGTCGTCGCCTCCGTCGTCGGCACCGAGCCCATCGCCGCGCCTCGGTTGCCCTCCCCTGTTCTATGTTCCCTCCCTCTCTTTTTGTGTGTTTAGATGTGAGGACTGACAAAGGGGCCTGCCTGTAAGTGGCCCAACGACAGTGCTCACGCTGTAATGTCTAATTAGTGGGCATGCAACTGACAGTGGGCCCATTCAAAATTGTAGAAATGGGATTGTTAGTGTTTAGATAAGAGTATTTCTATAATTTTGCAATACATCATTCGAATCAAATCTGCAATAAGGTGATTATTAATTAAGGAATTTCTTATCAAATTGAAGCCTTATGCCAATTAGTAATTAATTGAAATACATCATTTGAATCAAGTTAGTTAGTAGGATAATTAGTTAAATGGGTATTCTACCAAAGGGTATTCTTACCGTCCATTAGAAGAGGTGAGCACACTCTGCCATATACATGCAACCAAACAATCTAACTTGCATTTAGACATGTATCCACTCTTCTGAAGCAACTAACCAAGTAAAATTTCAGCACAGTCTGATCCAACAGAAACAGACAACTAAACAACTCACTATTGCATCCACTTGGTCTAGCTAAGTTTAGCATGGATAACCCGCATAGACCAGGCTAACGATATACGAGCAAACAAACACACCGTACGTGGATCCGTCCATTCCTGCACCACGACTCACGGACATACGGTTGAAAAACTAAAGCAACCTACATGGATCCGTCCACTCCTACGTGGATCCGTCAATTCCTGCACCACGACTCACGGACATGCGATTGGAAAACCAAAACATCATGCATGACACATCCGTGACACCAAAATTTTCGACAGGTTACTTTACTCGGGGAGATCTGAGACAAAGATGCCCTGTTCGCCAAACACAATGCGTGTGATAGCCAAACGACGAGCCGGTCCGCTGCAACTTGCGCCTAGAATACGCAATTAGCTGTTAGCCTCGTTAGCTAGGGGGAATCCCCCAACCTCCTAGATCAATTAACTGTACTCCACAATAAGCTAGTTTAAGTTAATAACCGTCGTTAGCCGGGAGAGGAACAAGCGATTAGAGGGATTCCCTGATTAACTAGGGAAACTTAATACTCCCTCCATTTTTAAATACATGATGTTTGATCAAGCGTGTAGTCAAATTTATATAACTTTGACCATTACTTTTCATATAATTTTGTTAGTAAAAAATTACAAAATTATTATATTATGAAAATATTTATCATGATAAATCTCATGATCAATCTAAATAGTTTTTCATATATTATTAGCTAAAGTTAGATAAATTTAACTGTATGTTTAGTCAAACGTCGTATGTATTAAAAAACGGATGGAGTATTTGCTCAATTTGCATGCTGTGCTTCGAAATCAAGGGTTAAATGGCAGTTTCGTCAAGATATGCATACTTCATTTTCGTCAACGGCGCAGCACGGAGGGTGGCCAAACTAGCTAAAGGCACGTACTACTAGCTGCAGAGACGTGACAGGCGTTGGAGTTGGACTGGCTAGCTAAAGCCCCTTTGTCATGTCCTAATTGGCTCCGTGTGTTCCATACTGAAAGCAACCGTGGATCCGATCGAGGCAAACAAACTCCCCAACGTCAAGTCCATCAGAAGAAAAGTTAATGGACGAGTCCAACGGCGCGTCAATGAGTGCTGGTTTGTTGCCACCTCGATCGAGTTCTCGGTCGGCAAGCAAGGAGCAAATAGTGGAGGAAAGGCATGAGGTTAATTGTAAGTAATTAGTTTCGTGATCTCGGTCTCTGCCTTTCTGGGGGCTGTCAATCAGCTGATGTTTGCATGCGTTGAAGATGCATATCTGTGTTAGTGTACGTCTGATGATAAACAAATCTTATCTATAATAATTTTTATATCAATTGTAGACAAAGACTATGTATAGGCAATTTCATACAATAAGTTATCTTTTTTACTTGTCTTTATAGATGACACAATCTTTTAATGCTTTCATAGACCTAAGATATTTTCTCCTTGGTTCTAATAATACAATCGACTACAGGATTGTAGATAACACATTTCTCTTTCTTTATTCGCTTTCATCCACATCAGTTTAAATAATACGTGATAAAGACTATAGATAGCTGATGTGAGCTTATACTGTGTCAGCATGGATAGCTACGTGTGCAGGATGATTGATTGCCTTGCCTTTTAATTATGATCATTGAGTTCAGTTTCAGTATATCGATTAGAGATCGATCGAATCTAGTGGGAGTTGTTTAGTTTGCGAGGTATAGGTGAATAGTATGAATAGTAGTATACTCGACTTGATTAGCGCCGAGTCATTCACGTACGTGCTTCGCTTGACTTCCTGGCAGGATTGTCTGTGCTTTTCTTAGCATATTTGGGAGTCCTTGAAGTGCAGGACGATGAGTACTTACTATCCTAATCGCCTGCCTCTAATCAACGTTTTAAATGACATCACTGAGTTGATTCCACGGTGCAACTGGCGGTGGTTGAGCAAGACGGGCGCTGCTAGTCCATGTGTGTGTCTGCTTTTAGATGAACGCAAAGCGAATTTTTGGTAGCCTTATTTGGACACCGAACGACTTTTCACATTGCATTTAACTAGGCTAATACCATGCAATGCAAGGCCCATTTTTACTATGGTAAACACTCAATTATTGAGATTCGACTTGGACTGACTCTTCCAGGAGAGGCATGCATGATAGCAATGTGTTTTACTGAGTGTCCCTCTACATATAATGCTAGCATGACCAGGTTTGATCATGTCGGGTGACAGACACTCCTGTTCCTCTGCCCTTAAAAAAACGCTCTTGATTCCTCCCCCATTACAATTCTTCAAGCCTTAAACCTTCTAAATTCCTAATGCACGCATAGCCTCGACTAGAGATGGTCGCCGGTCCGTCGCTACTGTGTAGGCTATGTTGGGACCGCATCCGAACCGAATCCAAAACGCCCAAAGAAAAAGAGCCCGACCGCATCAAACATCCTGTCCAGCCCGACGAGGCGACGCTCGAGTCCAATTCGATCGGCGCCCAAACTCCAATGTGCACGCACCGGCCGCGCGCGCCTCCGCCAAAAATAGCCACGCTGCTACGACGATGCATGCCGTCTACCACCACCACCTACACGGCTGCCTACACTACACCGCGCTAGGGATCGACCGATGGATCACCTTTGTTCACGTGGGTGCCGCGGCTCCCAGTGGCTGCCCATGTGAAGACCGGCGCCCGCGCGCGCACTGCATGCACCGTCTCGCCGTGCATGCCACCCCACCCACCCACCCGCGCGGAATGGTCTCCCTCGACGACCGCGGGGCGAGGGGTCGCCGTCGTCACCCGGCACATTGGAGAGCGGCGCTTTGCACGGGCGGGCAACGTGGTCGATCGCGCATGCAGCACGCAGCGGCCTCCGGCAAACAACTTACATTAATCGCTTACAGACTCGCAGACGTTCTGAGACACTTTCGAGCGCTTGTAGAATGAATTGGTAGAAGCATGAAACTCAACATACGTCGGTACTCCATACGGCACGTTTATGCACCAGAGTGGAGGTTGAGTACGTGTTACGACGGTAAGAGTTGGAGGGCAGTAAAGGTGGTCAGCCAACTGAACCTTGACTAGTCAATGTGTTGAGTTTGAGTGTTATATAAATTGAGGTTCCTACTTTAACTCATAGTTCTATTTCTACACAGGTCTATTTCTACACAGAGTCTTTTATATACCACTATATGTTGTAAGCCATGGACTTCTTAATAATTTACCATATGAATTTGGTGGGACCCACTTGCAATTGAGATAAGGAAGAGACAAAACTCCTCATCCATTCGATTGAGAGAGATGTTAGATAATCTTTGTGTTTTTTAGGAGTCTGTTTCTGTTTTAGTGTCGTACCGGAGTCAGCATGAATTCCGAGTCCTAGTCTTAGTCGGAAGGTACTAAGCCTATATAATGTGGATACTTATACTTCTGAGTTGTAACCTGAGAAAAGCAATGTAAGAAGAGTCAAGCATTGCAATAGAAAAAGCAATAGAAAAGCTGCTTTGTGCAGCACCAAAAGCTTCATGATTTTCTCCAGTACATACGTGAGTTTCTTGTTTCTAGTTGCGTAAGTGTGTGCTTCGTCTTTGATCGATTTCGCCGAGTGGAGTCTCCTGAAGTTGTTCCAATAATTGGTATCAGAGCTTCAGGTTCAATACCCTAGCTGCTGCCCCAAGAGGGGTGATCTCAACTCCCGGGGTAGCATATACGACGGAGTCGCGACGCAATGGATCCGGCAGTGCATCAGCCTTGGCGTATCGATCAGCGCAAAGAAGACCAGATAGATCGGATAGTTTCCGACCGATCCGAACGGAAACAGATTCGGATTATATCGGATCGGATTTTTCTCGGATAATTTTCAGATTGGAAACGAATTAGGATTTTTTTTTATCGGAAACGGAAACGAATACGGTAGGCATGCTATCCGGCGGATACAGATACGAATACGGATTATCCGGATAAGATGGTGTCCGGATATCCGGATTTTGGCCTAAAAAAGAAAATGAGATTTTAAATGATTTCCAATTTCAGAAAATGCAACAAATCAAATAGCCTTTTAGAAAATAGCAAATAGAGTTTAAAAATTCTAAAAAAAAATCACAGAGATTCCTTGAATTATTTTGAACTTAATAAAATTAATTCCAACTTAAAGTTAGTTTTTATTTTTGCACATAAATTATTTTTAATTTCTAAAAAATAGGAAAAACCTTTTAAAATCCAGAAAATTCAAGAAAGTAATTAAAATTCCTTTTCACTTTAAATTCAATAAAATCCCAGAAAACTCCATAAATTTTATTTTTGACATTAAAAACAAGGAAATTAAATAATTGACTTTATTTTATTATTTTTCTTTTAACCAAGAAAACTCTTTTAAATCTCATAAAATCCAATAAAATAATAACTTTATTAATTTTATTTTGGTAACATACTTTGGGATGTTACGCTTATTTGCATATAGATTAACCATTCAAATTTCGATCAATGTTAGTGTGAACTAAGTTTTATATATGTATGTGATGAACTAAGTGTGAATGCGTGATGACTTGTGACTCTGTGAGTTATAACTTATGAGCTAAATATGGTAAACTAAGTGTTATGTTTGTGATGAACTAGTTAATGCAGCTTGCTAGTGCCAATATTATGTGTTGTTACTAAAAATATGAACAATTCATGAATGTTTGTATCAAATAAACTAATTATATGTTTTCGTTAATTTATGGTATACAATTTAAGGGGTTTTCATGTTCCGAAAAATATTTGCGACCGTATTCATTTCGATTCGTATGCGCTCCGTATTCGTATTCGCTATTATTCGTATCTGTATTCGTATCCGGGGTATTTGTATTCGTATCCAGATCCGGAAAAAAATATGAAAATAAATATGGCAAAGCCATTATCCGTTCGTATCCGATCCGTTTTCACCCCTAGCGCCAGAGCACATGGCGGGGCGCGGCAGCGAGACTAATGCACTGTACGGTGCATGCAGCTATGTGACGAAAAGGAGCCTGAGTTTTTTATTTGTGCCCAAGATTATGTTGTGTTCTCTGGGGAGTGGTGTTACCGGTGACGAGGCAACGTCGATGCTCTTCCTACTGGCCAAAAAGGAGACGACCAAAGCTGTGTGGAAGGAGTGGAAGGCGTTGAAGACGATGCATCTTGGTGCCGATCATCGAAAGGCGAAGCAATGGACGTTGAGAAGATGTGTTCGCCATCTTGAGTCGTTGAGTCCGGGATGTTGAGAAGATGTGTTCACCATCCTAAGTTGAGTACGAGTTGAGCAAGTCGTAGATGAGACTTACTGCCTCAATGAGTAAGAGTCCAAGACGTGTTCGAGCTGTGCCACCGTCTTTGGCCAAGTAAGTGTTTGAGTTGTGCAACCGTCTTCGGCCGAGTGTGTGGGAGCCATGTTAAAGTTGAGTCCAACTGGCAGCATACGAAATATAAGTAAGTATACAAAGATTAGGGAGTGATTGTTAGATAATCTTTGTGTTTTTTTAGGAGTCCGTTTCTGTTTTACTGTCGTACCGGAGTCAGCATGTATTCCGAGTCCTAGTCTTAGTTGGAAGGCACTAAGCCTATATAATGTGGATACTTGTACTTCTGAGTTGTAACGTGAGAAAAGCAATGTAAGAAGAGTCAAGCATTGCAATAGAAAAGGCAATAGAAAAGCTGCTTTGTGCAGCACCAAAAGCTTCGTGATTTTCTCCAGTACATACGTGAGTTTCTTGTTTCTAGTTGCATAAGTGTGTGCTTCGTCTTTGATCGATTTTGTCGAGCGGAGTCTCCTGGAGCTGTTCCAACAAGAGAGACGTAGGATTTTTCCTTTGAGCCTCATCTCTGTTGAGATAGAGCTGAAGCAAAGGCGGTTGTGGGGATTGATTCGATCCCCACGCAATGCGAGCGGAGGTTGCGGTGGCTGTTCGGTAGCGCTGGCTTGCTCTCCTTCTACTTAATCCCGGTCTCCTCATTTTTGGCAATACACAAGAAAGATCCAAGAGCTTCCAGTCCTTCCCAATCCATTCTTTCTACCATTTGCGCTTGATTTTTCGATCTCAGGCGAACCCTACTCTTGGCTCCACCATTGCTGACCTCTTGGTGGTGGTGGAGTTGTGGAGACAGGGAGATGGTGGTAGATTGATTGGTTTCTTCACTGAGTCTCTAGAGCTCATCCGGTGGTGAGGCTTGAGTGTGTTCAGTTGTTCTTGTGGTTGCTGTGGTGCTTGATTGTGAGTTTGGTGTTCGGTTGCTCTGTTCGTGCACTTGGCCTTGCACGATTTGTTCTACTATCTTGTGCGGCACTTCCTGAACCTCGATTCTGCAATTTGGTGTGTCCCTAATTGCGGATAAGGCATTGTATCTCCGAGAACCATGCTGATCACACCGCGGCATAGCGGCAGCAATAGGTTTTCTGGGACAGCGTTGGCCTAGACGTGCCTTGCCTTGTCGTCTACTTGGTGGCTTTGAGTGCCATTAGCTGTGAGTTTCTCTGATTCTTGTTTATTTCTTGTGCTTAGTGTGCCATACTAGTGATTTCATATCTATCTGTGATTTGAATAGCACTAGTATTGGGTGACTTGCATGATAGATTGCGGGCTTACGAATTGCTCAGTGAGGATATTGGTCATAGTGAGATTCATGTGACAATTTGGATACACAGGCTAAGCTTTGGGCTACCTAAATATCATTATCTTGTATAATCCCGTTACTTGCCGTATGTTGATTCATTAATATTGTTAGAGCAATTACTCTTGTGATATTGAATAGCTAGCTGTCAATAGAATTTTGGTAAGTAGAAGAGCTCAAAACCTAGCAGATTTATAGAGAATTGTCACACATAATCGGTGATCAGGCTAGACCATTATTGGCGAGGAGGCCTTTACTTCGTGCATTGTGTAACCCGACATCTAAGAGTAAATTAATTAGCAACAATTTGAGCTTTATGCCAATTTAACAAGTCCATATCTTGGCTCTGTATAGCATGATATCCTGTTTAAATGACTGGAGTAATATATCAGTGCTTCTGGATATTTATTTGATGCCCATGTCATTTTATTCTTGCTGGAATTATACTTTTCTATTCATATTTAATTCTGGAGTTAATCTGAAATATTTGCTAAAACCGTAATTATGTCAACAATATAAATATATCTTTGTAGTCTATAGGGAAAAGCAATAGCTTTATTGTAAATAACTTCTAATATAGTGATATTACCGTAGTTTTTTTAAATGGTTTTTCAAGTAAATTTTGTGTGTCGCATTTACAGCGACACGAACCTCGACAGATGCAAAAACAAAGTGCAAGTGAGACACGGTCGTTTGGTGTTGTTAGAACTAATCAAAGAAGCACTTAGCCGGTCAGTAGAAGACATGCTTGGCTTGAAGCAATCGGCAGAAAACGATCCAGCACACACACGTAGTGATCACGCTGGAAACACACGCTTCTGCTAGAACGCTCTGGAATTCACGAACAAAGAAGCGACAAAAAAAACTTTGGTGCTGCATGCAAACCGCATGCAACGTTTTCTTTTGTTATTGCTTTGACTCAGCTCACATAGCTATTCTTCCTCTCTAGCTTGCATTGGCTTACTCCCGTTACATTGCTTATAAAGGTTCTGTATACTAGACTCAAAGTTGGACTCGACAAGCCGACTCGGATATGAAGCCAACTTAGAAACAGAAAAACTTTTTAAAAAATGAGATTAACTCTAACAATCACCCCCTTAATCTCGTTTCTTCACCATGATCATGCCAATCATCTTTTTCGTCTTCTGAACTTTCAAGTCTTTCTCTTTTACCTGCACTCCTGTGCGTCGTTCCTTCTTGGGCTGATACTGCCCTACCGCCTATGCTTGCTCCATCCTGAGCCATGCACAAACCAACGCTTGCTGCGCCTCGCACCTGGACTGAACTCGTCCTTCCTTGCACACCCGCCTGGGCTAGAGCACCTGCTCCCATGACCACCTGGGCTGGAGCACCTGCTCCCACGACCACCTCGGTTTCACCATTACTTGAGCCTCCCGCTCCTCTCTCTTGGACCAAGTCTGTCCACTTCCCCACGTACATCTCAACTGAGGCTACACTGCCTCTTCCTCCCGCGTCAACTTTGTGTACACCATGCCCTTCATGCGTTTGGGACTCGCCGCCCCCTGTAGCTCCCTTTGCTCCTTGCTACGCACCGTCTGGACCTCCCAAGGCTCCGCCTGTTGCGCCTCCTGCGCTAACTGCGTGCCACTCTTGGGTCCCGCCATGTCCTTGACTGATATCTAAGTTCCACTCTGGCTTCTCCAGTCTGTCCTTCACACAAACCGATTTACAAGTTCTGAGGAAAATTTTGTACAACCGGTTCGAGGATCTTTTCACCTTCATCAACAGATCTTTGTTCTTGTCATAGACACGCAAGAACTCATCTTCTGACAAAGACTACCACACCCGTGCTCATCAACTCGCACGAGATCGAGTATGTTGTTGCACAAACTTGGTATAAAGTAAATATCAGACAGCATCTTCTGATCACCATTCTTGCATCGCAACAACATTGTACCTTTACCTTTTATCTGTACCGTGGAGCCGTTGCCGAACTTGATTTTTCCCGAAATCTTCTCGCCGAGCTCATGGAACATGGAGCAATCTCCCGTCATATGATTGCTTCTCCATCGTCCAAGTACCACTCATCAAGATGATCGTGATTTCCTCCCTCCGTCGCGTAGTTTAGGAAGCACGTTCTCCTTATTCAACATCACCATGATCGGCGCCTTGTTGACACATAAGGAAAGAAGCGAAGTAGGATCGCTGTCTTCATTTTCACGACTTGGATGAGGTTTATCTCCTCGTTCTTCTTCTTGTTTCGCAATTGAAGCATAGTGCCCATACTTGTCACAGCTTGAAGCACTTTATGTGGTCATGCGGCACTCTGATGCGTAGTGACCATACTCATCACATTTGAAACATTTGATATGTGACTTATCACGGGATCTGTCACCATCGTCTTGCCCAACCTTGTCTTCACGGCCACCTCTGCCAAATCGTCTGCCATCGTTTCTTGTATCTCCCTTTACCAGCAACACCTGCTCGTTATGGGAGTGATACCTTTGCTCGTTATGGGATTGATACCCCTTTAGTAGCTCCTCATGCGCCTTGAGGGAACCGGTGATCTCCTCGATCTTCTTTTCCTCCAGATCCGAGGAGTACATGAGCGTGGTGACGACAGGTACAAACTTTTCTGGTAGCACGCGCAGGTACTTCTTCACTGCCACAGATTCCTCCATCTTGTCGTCGAGAGAGACAATCTGATTGTACAATGAAGATACTTACCGGTGAACTCGCCCACCGACCGGGTTTCTCCCATCCGGAGATTCTCGAACTCAAGATGCAAATTCGAGCCGTACCTCCTTCACACGATCAATTCCTCGTGCATCTTTTGAAGCGCCACCACGCCTCACGTGCCGCCTCCTTGCCGATGAGCCGCCGCGATCATGGAGTCCGCACCGCCGGTAGATGATGGCCAAAGTCGTCTGGTCTACCTTGTCGCCCACCTCCTTGTCCTTTGCCTTCGGATCGATCGCACCCTGCACTTCGAGCGCCAAGATGTTCGCCTTCATCTTCATAACCCACACCGGATAATTATCACTCGTCAGGACATGATATAGGAGGGAGATCGGCCCATCCCGGGTCTTCGCCTTGTCGTCCATGATCTTCAATCACCGCCAAGATCAGAACGCTCTGATACCAATTGTTAGAACTAATCAAAGAAGCACTTAGCCGATCAGCAGAAGACACGCTCGGCTTGAAGCAATCGGCAGAAAACGATCCAGCACACGCACATAGTGATCACGCTGGAAACACACGCTTCCGCTAGAACGCTCTGGAATTCATGAACAAAGAAGCGACAAAAAAAATCTTTGGTGCTGCAAGCAACGTTTTCTTTTCTTATTGCTTTGACTCAGCTCACATAGCTATTCTTCCTCTAGCTTGCATTAGCTTACTCCCGTTACATTGCTTATAAAGATTCTGTATACTAGACTCAAAGTTGGACTCGGCAAACCGACTCGGATATGAAGCCGACTTAGAAACAGAAAAACTTAAAAAAAAACGAGATTAACTCTAACAGATGTGACAGCGGCGAATGTGATCCTGCAGTCGACACGAAGCTCGACAGATGCAAAACAAAGTCCAAGTGAGACACGGTCGTTAGGTGTGACAGCGGCGAATGTGATCCTGCGGTCCCGTACTGCACCGCCAAGCTCTGACTTTCGAGTGAGCTACACCGGCAGTGCCCTAGCTATGAACTGAGACTGATCAAGTGAATGGGAGGGGACAGCACGGCTATATAGCCATGCGACAAAGGGACACCTACGGGATGACAAACAAACACGGATCTCCTCTCTGTACGACCTTATAGCCATGGTGTGTGAGCCTGAGTGCCTGATGGGAAGAGAAGACAGGTCGAACCAACCCTATGACCAAAGCCCGCGAGGCGTTGCTGTCCTTGTAACATATGGTCCCCAAGCTGTATTAATCCAAGTAAGTACGTGATCTCCCTGCCAAGTCCGTATCAGTTCAGTGTATCGCTATCACGCGAGGTACATGTTTCAGCGGAGAAAACGAAGTTTGCACGCTCGATCCAGACTGGTATTGGTTAGCCACTGCAAGTGTCCATCACTTGTTCACATATGGCAGATTGACTATATATATATATACACACACACACGATGATGATCTTTGTAAGGGCAATATATATGATGATGATCTTCATAAGGGCATAGTTTAAAAGCATTTATAATAGTTGGCTTCTTAGCTTGTTACTAAGAGAAGAAATAGTATTCAATCTAATAAACAGAAACAAGTTTTTCAATGGATTGTATCTTTGAACTTGTATCTAACTTTGATTGCTACAAGTGTGCATGATGATTCTTGATATCAACAAAACACGTTTTTAGGTAACAAGCAAGTCTTCAATAACTATTTTGTTGTTTCTTGTGTCTTGGTATCAACAATTTGCTTATTTCTTCGTCTAGAAACAAGTTCACCTTCTCTCCTCACTATCTCCTCCATATCACCAAATGATGATGTGTCCATTCCTTAGTAACAAGTGATAGAGACTATTGTAGATGCTCTAAGCTGCCACAAGCAGGATGCAACTGCAGGTGCTTTTGTGGGCACTAAAAAAAGATTAGACCGGATTCAGAGCCCATAGGATGGATAACACGGTATGTAGTTGGTCGGATTGAGAGACGACATTGTGCCAAATTTGTGCCTACAGTTCGTATGCTTGCTGAATTCTCCTGTTATCTTGCAAGCAGAGAAACTGACCAAAGTTCTATCTCCATTTAGAGTGTCACTAGCTCACGATGTGCATATTCCAACGCTACAGCAATTTCATGGGGTTTCATAGGGCTTCAGGTTTTATGCAAATTCACAGCAAGTTTCAATGATTTTCAAATCCCGAACCTTTAACTTCAAATAAATTTCAAACATTTTAAACTAGAATTTTCAAGATCTGAATTTGAAACCCTAGAGTTTCAATGTTTTTCAAATCTGGAACTTGAATTTCCAAATCCAAAATTTCAAGTTTCATCGAGTTTCGGTTGAAGTTTCAAAATATGAGATTTGAGTTTGAAAATGAAGCTTCAAGTTTAAACAATTTTCAAACATAAACTTGACGTTTCAGTGAGTTTCAAGTCCGAAATTTGAAGTTTCGATTGAAGATTCAAAATACGAGTTCTGAATTTCAAACCAAAAACTTGAAATTTCAGTGAGTTTCAAATCCAAAATTGTAAGTTCTATGAAGTTTCAACAAGTGTCACAACTTTCCAGAAAGTCCCACCATTTCATACAATGTTTCGGCAAATTTTGATGAAAACAACCAACAAAATCGAAACAAATTTAAAACATCACTCTCCCACCTCTCTCTTCACCGACGGCTCTTCCATGGCTCTGGCCCAGCGGCTTTTCTCCTACTCCAGCCTAACACCATTGCCACCATAGAGTCGACCGCTGCCACCACCTAAGACCGAGCTCTGTCCCTAGCTAGAGCTTGGCCGATTCGAGCTCAAGACGCGCCATTGATCCTGGGGTCTCAAACCGCCTCAAGGGCGGATCCAGCTCGGTGAGCTCACGGCTCGAGGGACGTGGGGATGAGAGAGATACGACAGCAAGGATGGGGGCCGCCGGTGTTGGAGCAATGGGGAGATATGACAACAAGGGTGGGGATTGTCGGGGATGACGGGGTCGCTGCTGCGTTCGCTTGTCATGCCCCACCCGCCAGCCCTGGTCACCAGTCGCCATGCCAGCGTGTCAGTCCGCACGCCGATGGCTAGGAAGGAGTCGCCTGGGAGAAGGGCTTGCTCGCCACACCCCACACGCTGAGATGACAAACCTGCACACTAGAAACCTAATAGGAGATGACAGAGAGAACGAGAGAAGTGATGTGTGCGAGTGGGGATCGAGTCAGAGCCGGGAGGAGGGAGGGCTTTAGGATGCGTACAACAGCGACTAAATCGAATGGACGTTTGCTATGCCGACAGCGACTAAATCGAACGGACGTTTACTATGCCGTTGTTTTGGAGCGGAACGCCATAGCGTTTTGTAGTATTTCTACTCCATTTAGGGCGGTCCTAACTCCCAAAAACAATATATCAACCTTCAACCAACAAAATCCTTCATGAATAGATCACAAGATTAACCGTGTTCGGTGTTGGTCAAAGTCCACATTTCCGCAAACAAATCCACACGGACAAATTTTCCAAGGCTTGATTGTGTTAAGAAACTGGGCCCAAGCCTCGCTGACCTGGCCCACGATGGGCACTTCATCCATCTAATAGCCTATATAAAGGAGAGGGGACCCCAACCATTGTACTACAGTTTTATAGAAGAGTAATAAAGAGAAACCAGAAGTTCCCTCATATCTCTGTGTTCAATCTACTATTCTGTTCTTGTGTTCTTGCATTATTCTTACGATTCTGAGTTTGTCTACGGGGTAATCGCTCGGACTTGACTCGCTAGCGACGGTTCCTCAACACGTTATCAGCACGACTACGCTCTCCAGCCTGCACGGATTGAAAAGGTAATCGTCGAGAACGACACTCGTAGATCGAATCGTCTTTCTAGATCGCTTTCAATTTCGTAATTGTTGCTTTCTAGATTGTTTTATACTACGGTGCAAATCTATTCTAATCTACCGCGAGCTGACATGAAGTGGCACAATGTTGATCAGTAGATTGTATGAAAGAATAGGTGATGATTGCACTGTAGATTGTAAATCTGTTCTAACCTACCGCGAGCCGACTTGAAGTCGCCGGCCAAGCCGATCGGTGGTTGCAAGAAAAGAATAGATGATGATTGCATAGTAGATCCTACATCTCATTGCATGAACAATGAATGGCAAAAGAAAAACTGGCACCACATCATCGTTGACACAAAGTCGCGAAACACGCTGCGCCACGACCACCGCGCCAGATGCCTCGCACAGGCACGCCTTTGACCTCGCGACGGCGAAGCCGCCGCCAACCCGAGTTGGCCATCGCCATCGCGGCCTTTGACGTCGGCCAAGACACGCGACACCGTCGGCCCGAAGTCGCCTCTAACACAGCTGCCACGCCGCTTTCGAAGCCGCGCACCGCAGCGTTCGCTTGCTCTGCTTTGCCCCGACCGAGCCGCACCCACGCCTCGTCGTGTGCGCACCCACCGGTGTCGAGCCAAAATCCTCCGCGTCGCGCGCCACCTCCATCGCCCCCGCACGGGTGCGCCATCTCGAATGGCCGTGTAGCTGCCGCCGCACCGATCGACCCACGTGTCGCATACACTGAAGGCCACCCGTGCTCGCACTGGTCATCCGCCAGCTCCTCCCGCGACGCTGTCGCCGGAGCCCGCGACTGCGTGCGTTTACCTTGCACGCCGCCGCCGCCGCCGCCAAGACTTCTGCGCAATGCTCCCGCATGAGCACTACCAGAATCGCCGGAACGCCGCCGATCGCCGGCCCCCCACGCCGCAGATGCGCCACCGCCGACGCTCATGCGTCGCCGCTCCGACCACTGTCGCGCAGCTTTTCCTTGCCGCTTCAAGATGCTGCTGTCGGCTCCGCCGCCACATGGAGTGCCCATCACCGCTATGCTATGCTAGCTTGCCGCTTCCGCATATACGGGCGGATTATGAGACCGGCGGCTAGGGTTAAAAGAAAACCCTAACCGCCGGTTGGGCTAAGATGGGCCGGCCAACGTTTTTGGGCCGGGAGGAGGCCGAGTGGGCCATGAGGGACATGGCCCAAAACCGGACCGAAGAAAGAAAAAAAAGGAGGTGGTCCGGTCAAAAGAAAAAATCGGGAGAAAAAGGAAAATCCTAAATTTTTGCAAATAAACCCTCGAAGTTTTGAAAATTACAAGGAAATATTTCGGGAAAGAAATTCTTGCAGAATAGCCCCTCAGAAATTGAAAAAAATGCGCAGAAAATTTTCTCAGAACTGAAAATTTGTGGTTTAGTCCCTGGAAATTGCAGAATTCACCAAAATTTCATATTCTAGCAGAAAAGGGCATCGGGAATTCAAATTTTGAATCCTTTTGAGCATTTGAAGCATATTTAACTTTGTTATTATTATTTCTATGCAATTTATATATTGTATCTGCTATTTTGATTATCTGTGATTGTTTATATTGATTTTAATTACTGAAAATAGCAGTAAATCATGAAAAATGCATAGAAAAATATGGGATCACGAACTGGGAGTTCGAAGAGCATTATGAGATTTTTTGCAACTATTTTTATGCAAATTACTAGCAGTAATCTTATGAACACTTTGCATGAAATATATGGATGACTAGCATCACGAACCGGGAGTTCGAAGGGCTAGCCCAGCATGGCCAGATTTTGTACCGGTCTTCAACTTTGTGGTAAGGTAATCACGGATGAGAAGAAGATTGAGAAGACTCTCTCTACCTTTCACCCGAATACGGTGCAATCCGTACGTAACTATTATTCAAGACAGCTACAAGGAGGATGACGGATTGATTGACATCATGCAAGTTGCGAAAGCTCAAGATGATGTTCTGAGGAAGAACTACATCTCACAGCTGCCTAGTAGCAATGTTGGCCATGAAGCCAATGCTAGCAGCTACAAGGTGAGGAAGCCTCTCACAAAGGAGAGGGGCAAGAAGGGTAAGGTCGTAGGTCACACGTTATTGATGCTTTCTGGTCTAAAAAGAAGGGTAAAGGACAGCATGAGGCACACCTCGCCATTGCAGGTAGGCCTGCTAATGGTTTGGTTTCTAATGGGTTTAATGGGTTGGGTTGTCTTGTGGGTTGGCTTTGGATGGGTAGGAGTGGGTTGATGAGGCTAATGGTTTGGATTGGGTTGGGTTGATGAGAAAAGTGGGTTGGATTGGTTTGGTTTGGGTTCAAAAATTTCGGTTTGACAGTGGGTTCAACCCGTGGAGAGAATCGGGTTAGGGTGGAGAGAATCGGGTCCGCGTGCTCCTGCTGGTCACCACCGCCAGCTTTCTCTTCCGAGCTTGTCACCATTCGGATGTAACGGCCTCCAGCTTCCTCTTTTGCACGCCTATCTCCGTTCGGATCTAGTGGCACCACCGCCGTCGCTTCTTCCTTACCGTCGGCATCGCGTCCTCTTCCTCGTCACCAGTGCTGCCGCTGTTCCTTCCTCGTCGCTGGGATGGAGTACAACCTGCCTCTCGAATCTAGCTGTCCATCATAACCCCTTCATCTTCCTCAAATCCAGCTTCCAAATCCGCTGCGGTTCCTTTGTCTTCATTGACTCCGGCCACCTTCTTCGTCGCAAATGTCCACACTGCTGTTGGGTGGTGTTGTGGTGGATCGTTTGTTGGCTGCATGCTTCACCGCCGTCGCCCTCGCCGAACAACGGTGACCTACCAGCCTCCTCCCTCTCCTCTCACCTTCCTTGCTGTCGTCTCCGATTGCTGCCGCCGCCAAACCGTCGAGCTAGGCCAGGTGGAGCAGTGCACATGCGGCGTTCTCCCGCGCTGCTGGGGACACGGCCTACTTGAGCACGCACACAAGAGAGCCGACCACGTCGGTGCCCACAATGGTCGCCTTGTTCTTCTCACAGAGAGAAAGGTTGAGCAGCGCGGTGATGCCGTGCTCCTGGAGCACCGGATCCGCGTGCGATAGCAACGCCATGAGTGGCGGCAGGGCCCCTGCGGCCATGATGCGGAGGCGGTTGTCCGGGTTGTGCTTGGCCAGCAACCGGAGCTCCATGGCGGTGCAGCGGAGGTCGTCCAGCGACGACATGGGGAACTCCAGGTCAGCCACTAGTGTCGCGATGGCGTCGTCGGTGGCGTCGGTGACCATCCGATCTGATTAGACGGTTGGCTAAGTTGTAATTAGTGTGGGCTGAGACTTGTGAGGGTGGGAATGGGTTCAAATGGGTTAAACCCATGGGTTCCAATGGGTTGAACTCATATTGAGGTAAATGGTTTGTGTTGGTTTGGGTTGAAGTTACATGTGGGTTGGGTTGGTTTGGTTTTCTAATGTGGACTGGTGGGCTGGATTGGGTTTGATTCATGTGCTTCATCAAAGTGGATTGGTGTGGGTTTGGGTTGGTTTCTAGACCATTAGCAGTCCTAATTGTAGGCACAAAGGATCCACACCCATTACTTGCACTCATAAATGTGGACAGCCCAATAGCAGCCCCTATCACCCCTCCTTTGGACATCGCAGCGACCGCAACCGTAGTTACCCAATAGGAGAAGATCGCCATAGAGCAGATTCAGGCAGAAGTTTCTACATACTTCGCTGATTCGATCTAGTGCACGCATTGTACTTAGATCTTTTTACAGTCACTTGTAATTTGTGATTGTGATGGAACTTTGAATAATGATTGTAAGCTCTAGGAGAGCAAAGCATTAAAATTCTTATGGTGAGTCCTGCAATGCTTATTTTTTTCGTGTTTATAATAGCAAGTTATATTCTAGTATTTGAAGTATCAGAACGCGTGTGGCACCATATGGAGGAAGTGTGCTTAGCGGATAGCGGCACATTGAATACCACCTTGAGAGAGACTAGATCTTTCAGTCGACCGACAGAATGCTGGTAGTATTATGAAAATCGCAGGCAGTGATACTTGTATAATATATAATAGGCTCAGGAAGGGCCACAATTATACTCCTAATGGGCACAACTTTTGTCATTAAAGAAGCCTTGTTGTACCCAGAATCGATTAGAACTCTCAAGGATATTCGCGCTAACGGTTTCTACGTAGAAACTGAAGAAGAGTAAGGAATACCTACTATTACAAAGCGTGAAGAAAGTGGAAAAGGGTATTAGAATGACTTTCTTCATATGAAACTGGGCTATACTACACTAATATTAAGGCAACTGCAGCCTATACTGCCCTGAAAACTGTATTTAGAAGCTTTGAACTTTTCTATCTCTAACATGATAGATTATGTCGCCTAGGTCTTAGGATGATGAGAAAGGTAATTAACAATTCACAGGGACATAATATCAATATAAAGAATTTTCCGAATCAGAAAGATTTAGTGTGCCCCGCATGTGTCACCGAAAAATTAATTACTAGACCTTCTGCTCTGAAAGCGAAAGATGAAGTCCGTGCATTCCTGGACCGTATCCAGGGAGATATTTGCGGTCCTATACAGCCCCATGCTAGGGCCATTTATGTATTTTTATTGTGCTCATCGATGCTTCCTCAAAATGGTCGCAAGTATGTTTATTGTCAATGAGAAACCACGCTTTTGCAGAGCTAATTTAGCAGATAATTAAAATTAAGAATAATTTCCCTTATCATCATATGAAGTCCATCAGAATGGACAACGCTAGAGAGTTTATTTCGAAGGTATTTGATGATTATTGTATGAAAATGGGAATTAAAGTTGATCATTCTGTACCGCATGTCCATACCTAAAATGTACTAGCAGAGGCATAATTAAAAAGATTAATTTTTTGTCTGACCACTTTGAAGAATTGTAATTTACCAACTACATGTTGGGGACACGCAATCCTACTCGCAGCAACTCTCAACAATTTTAGATCGTCGGTATATAATATCCATTCACCTATTCAACTAGTGCAAGGGTCAACACCGAAAATTTCTCATCTTTGAACATTTGGTTGTAAGGTTTATGTACCTATACCACCACCACAATGAACTGCAATGGGCCCTCTCTGAAAGTCTGGGATATACGTTGGCTATGAGACATCATCCATAATCAGGTATTTGGGCCCATGACTGGAGATTTGCATGTAGCCCGCTTCGCTGATAGTATAATTGATGAGGATAGTTTCCCGTCATTAGGGGGGAAATCAACCCCTTGATGAAAAAATACTGAAAAATTGAGAAGTCCAGAAGATAATTGAAGTCTAGAAGATAATTGAAATCCATGCACATCACCCGTGAACTAGTGAAGCAAATAGAGAAGTCTAGACGATAATTGAAGTCTAAAAGACAAGAGTAGTCCAGAAGATAATTGAAGTCCAGAAGACAATTGAAGTCTAGAAGATAATTAATTTGCAAGCATTAGCGAATCAACTGCCTGACCACTTTAGTGATTTGAAGAGCGTGACCAAGTTGCATATGCCTGCACGCAATGCACCGGAGAGGGTTGAAGTACCAAAGAAATAAAAAGTATCCCCAATCCCGTCCTAAGGTCTCAGAAAGGACGAGAACTCCGGCCCCTCGAATCCAAAGTAACCGGGGACGCCTGGTGAAAAAGGATAAGAAGGACTTGACACAGTCGATCACCGAAGTTCCTCAAAACCAGAAGGGGAGCCAGTTGAGACCTGGCACTAGTATGGAACCTTCAGAAAAGCCATATCGGATTTGAACATCCCCATGAAGGGAGACATCAGCAGGGATGTGTGCGCACACATCGGAGTTGAAAAACTAAAGGGACTTGCCCTGTAATTGGAAGCAGCGGTGAGCAAGTAGAAGCATTAGAAGAATCACCCCTTGAAGAAATAGCTATAAATTATGTGACCATGGGAGAATCTATGAATAGGACAACAGCCAATGTCAATATTTATTTTGTAAAGAAAATTGCCACAATCATCGATCTTGATCCAGAGACTGCATCGCTCGTTGAATGTAAGAAAAGATCAAATTGGAAAGATTGCAAGAAAGCAATAGAAGCAGAATTATTATCTCTGAATAAAATAGAGGTGCTTGGGCATGTAAGCCACACGCCTCCCCATGTGCACCCCGTAGGTTATAAGTGGGCATTTATTCGAAAGAGAAATGAAAAGAAGCAAGACTCATTGCACAAAGTTTCACTCAATGTTCAGGAGTTGATTATGAATAAACATATTCCCCGGTCATGGGCGGAACTACCTTTAGATATTTAATCTCGATGGTAGTAAACTTGAATTTAGAAATAAAATTGATGGATGTGGTAGCTGCATAGCTTTATAGAATATTGGATTCGTACATTTATATGAAGGTACCTGAAGGTATCCCTGTCCCGAACCAAGACAGAGCAAATAAAAATCTATACAATTATGCAACTCGTAAAGTCAACAGATAGATCAAGCAATCGAGTATCGTGGTATAATCGCTTAAGCGACTTTCTCTGCAAGAAAGGCTACACGAACAATGAAGATTATCCCTGTGTATTTATACGACAATTCCAGGATGGATTTTGTATAATCTCAGTGTATGTAGATGATCTGAATATCATCAGGATCCTGGAAGATATTAAGAAAGCAAGTTCTTACCTGTAGTTGGAGTTCGAAATGAAAGATTTTGGGTAGAACCAAATATTGCATAGGCTTGCAGCTTGAGCATGCCCCTGAAGGGATATTAGTGCATTAGTCAACCTAGAAATGTTTGGCTTTGGAAAGTCATACCATTCGAAAGTGCTAATGGTCGGGGGATCTTTGCAGCAAGACAAAGACTCGTACCGACCTAAAGAAGAGGGGGAGGACGTCTTGGGACTGGAATTTCCATACTTAAGTGCAATAGGAGCAATCATGTATTTAACAAACTGTATTAGACTGGACATTACATTTGTCCTGAACCTATTAGTAAGGTATAGTGCAGAACCTACCAAAGGCATTGGCAAGGAATAAAAGGATATCTTCCGATACCTCGAAGGAAGCAAAGACCTTGGTCTGTTCTTGCATCCCCAAGTTTCCTGTTCAAGGCTAGCCTCGGAAGGAGTCATCTCATGCCGCAAGTGTCACGTGCTTCTACTACCAAGAGTTAGGACATTACGCTAATAAATTTCCGAAGAAGCAACAGGCAGTGAAGTTAGCCAGCGAGCAACGGTTCCAGTCGAAGACCCTTTGCTGCCCATCTTTTCTCTCTAGCCTCTCCGAATCTCGGGGTCGAGATTCCCTTAAGGGGGGTAGGTTTGTAACACCCTGGTTTTTCTGAACTTTTTGAAAGTTTTCAAAATAAAAAGAACCATTTGGTTTTATTGTAGTCCTAAAAGCTTAATATGAGATTTTCAGAATTTGGGTATTTAAAATGACTAAACCGAACTTCAACTAATCCTAAAGCTTGGTTTATTCAATGTTGTTCGAGCTCTGGAGTAGTCTCTCCCTTTCTCTGTTAGTTTTGTTCTCCTCTTAGCCCAGCTCTTTCTGTCCAGACTTCCTTGAGTTTGGACCTCTCTTCGTGTCCAGACTTCCTTTGTGGCCGGACCTCCCTCTTGTTCGGCCATATCCTTGAGTCCAGGTCTCTTTGTGTCTAGAACCCTCTTGTGTGTCTAAACCTCCCTTGTATCTGGACTTCCCTTATGTCTAAACCTCCTATTTGTTGGTTTGAATCTCTTTGTGATTCAGACCTCCCTCCTTGCCTAAGACCTCCCCTCGTGTCTTTTGTTTGGATTTCCTTTAGTCCAGACCTCTTTGTTGGTTTGAATCTCTTTGTGGTTCAGACCTTCTCTTTGTTGGTTTGGATCTCTCTGTGGTTTAGACCTCCTTTGATCTCAATCGTGATCGTTGAGACCTCCCTGTGTTGGTCTTGACCGTCGAGATCACCTTTGGTTCCATCTTGACCGTTGAGACCTTCCCTGTGTTGGTCTTGACCATCGAGATCCTTTTTGGCTTCATCTTGATCGTTGAGACCTCCTTGAGCTCCTCTTGACCGTCGGGATCTCCTTTGAGTTCATCCTGATCGTCAAGACCTCCTTTGGACCATCTTCTGTGGATCTCCTCCGTTGGATCCCTCTTTCTTTGAAACCCCTCCGTCCAGACCTCCGCGCCTTCGTTGGATCCCTCTTCCTTTGGACCTCCCTTCAACCTCTTGGACCTCCTCTTGAGAGCCCTTTCTTAGTTCATCTTGTTCTGTTCTTTGCTATTTGGGTTTGTTTGGAGTTCATTTGGATCGTATTGGCTACTATTTGATTTTGCTTTGCTTTGTCTCGTGTAGATTGCGACTCTTCGGGGAGCCCGAGTTCTCCCAATTAGTTCCTCAAGCTTTCGGACCAGGCAAGTTACACTCTTAATCATGTTGTGCTCCGTATCTCAACTTATTTAAGTTCTGTTTCAAAATTACTGCATGCTTATTTATGCTAAGTATTTCAATACCTGTTTTAAATTCATAGCTATGCCGAATCCTTTGTATAGCCCATGTTGATATTGATTCCACTCTGTTGTCACCCTAGTGAAAATCTAGCTGATACAATAGTATGAGCTAGAAGTGTTGCAAAATTTAATGCTTAGTCATGCTTAGACCAAAAACTCTTGCTTTGGGAGATTTTACTGCCAAAAGACCAACATTACCAAATGTTTTAAGCCATGACATTGAGTTGTCATGGGAATTTGTAAAAGGGTTTTTGAAAAGCAAAGCAAAAAGAAATTTGGTTTAGACTTGGGCGAACTGGTTGCTTAGTTGGTGCAGGTTTATGCACGGGCTCAATTCGGGTAGGGTTGAGGCTCAGGGGTTTTGTTGAAGTCGCCCAAGTCAGTTGAGGACTGGCGTTTGAGCGTTCCTTTGCTAGCCACATCGTGCAACCACATGTCCTGAATGGGCAGGACCTGACTAACTAATTTGCAAAGTTCCACCACGGCTGTTCCATTTGGATGTGTGGGTGGTCTTTTATGACCTATGTTTTCCACTAGCGCAAGAGAGGGCCTGAACCCTGCGGATGGTTAGTCCATAAGGGGTGAAACCTTAGCGAGGGGGAACTGCGGTGGAATGGAGCATTGTAAAGGCCTTGTCACGTGCTCTAGACCTCTCACCTATGGAAGTGAGTGGTGGTATCGACGGATGCCAAACAAACTAGAAAAATTGTGTCATGTGGGTAAAGCTGTACACCTCTGTAGAGTGAAAATCTATTCGAATAGCCGTGTCCACGGTCGTGGACATGCTGGTAAAGCCACTCAAAGTTAGCTTTATGGTTTTGGTTCCAAAATGGACTTTGAAATGTTTTTGGATGTCTAACCAATGGGTTTGGGCAGGGAGCCTTGTGACAGGAGGGTATCCTTCACCACTTATGATGAACGTTATCCAACTAAAAACTAAGTTTTGGAACAATGAATTTTCGTTATTGTAATTGCCTTGGAACTTAGTACATGTATTTGAAATAAACTTGGCTTTACGCAAACTAACCATATCAGCCTTCTTTTGAGATATCCATGTATGCATATCATTCTGTTATTCCACGGGTGTAACTTGCGAGCACGGTTGTGGTGCTCACTCTTGCTTAATATTGTTTTTGAGTAGGGAGAGAAAGCTTTGAGGAGATCTTTGCTGTGGACCAAGAGGTCCTGGCCGACTAGAATGCGCCCTCCAGCCGATTGCCTGTGGTGTATCGGATGGTCTACTTATTTATCTTCCGCTGTATTTTGTTTGCTGGCTTGTAAGCCTCCCCTTTGTAATCAACTCTGTTGTTGTTATTAAAGCTTGCGTTTGATGTATGTTACCACTTTTGTGTGTTGTGAGAGCTAACTGTTGATTCTTGGGACTAGCTCGGTTCACACAGAGGACCATAGGGTGATCCCTAACCACCACGACCACCCTCGGGTCTGGTCGTGGGAGGTCTTTGGGGTTATCCCAGCCCTCCACGACCTCCCTCGGGTCTGGTCGTGGGATGACTTGGGTCACCTCAGGTCTCACGACCTCCTTAGGATTGGTCTCTCAACCTTTCTTGGGTTGCGTCGTGGCACTCGGGGTCATCTCGTGGCTGTCTCGAGCTCACCTTAGGGGACATCAGGATGGTCTTGAAGGACCTTCCGAGAGGTCTTGGAGGACCTCTGGGTGGTCTTGAGGGACTCCCCGGGTCGGGCGTTACACTTGATCGCGAAGATCGAGTACCCAAAGAATAAATCATGAAGATTAAATGAAATTGCGTGGATTGTACTCTTTTTCTCTTAACGAGTTTTTCTTGAAGTTTCTCGGCTAAAGTTTTTAATGAGGCAATTCGTGCAACACAGCAAAATGTGTTTCATGTACTATTTCTCTAAAAAAATTTCACTGGGTTTTTTTTTTTTGAGTTTTGATAAGATATGAACATGGTGGATTAGTGTCTAAGGGGAAGTGTTAAGAAACCGGGCCTAGGCCTCGCAAACTTGGCCCACGATAGACTCCTCATCTATTCTGTACTACAGTTTTACAGAAGAACAATAAAGAAAAGTCAGAAATTTCCTCATATCTCTGTGTTCAATCTACTATTTTGTTTTTATGTTTTTATAATATTTTTACGATTCTGAGTTTATCTACGAAGTAATCGTTTGAACTAGACTCACCAGGGATATTTCATCAACAGATTGAACGTATGGCGGCTTGTGGTCAAGAAATTGCCAAAAACACAGACAATCAATCAGACGAATAAACAAATGGAGAAGCTCGTGCATCCGGTCCAAAACCGCCGGCTCGATCGCCCCCTGCAACTGCAATTCGTCAAAACCTCACGCTTGCTGTGGAATCTACTGTCGTAAACTAGCCGTCTTCTTTATCTTCAAGCCATCTCCAACGTGATGGTACATCTTCTTCGGCTTAGCCCTTCCCTGATTAGACAGTACGACTCCCTAAAAAAACAGTACGATCAACGGCTGACTTCATGTGTCCCTGACCTGTCGTTCCTCGGCTGCTAATTCTCTTTTATTCAAAGCTATAACTAGCGGTCAACTGTGCTGACTTTTCATGGAGCAATTGGCAGGGGCACTGAGATGAAGCAAGAAATATCGTTATCTACTTATCTCGGTTACGTGTTGTGCTCACGACTGTTTCAATTCTTCCGAGCAGAAGGAAATAACTTGAGTTGTATTGTAGACTTTTAGCGTACATGCAGCATACGTGAGAGTTCCTAACTCGACAAGTGGCTGTGCCGGTTTGCTTGCTCCCCTGCTGTGCGGTGCCCTGCTTGTTGTGCGTACTATCTCAGATTTTCTCCTTTTTTGGTTTTCGAGAACAGTGGGTTGGATAATTGAAGCTACCTATCTTCGCAAAATTCCTCGTTAGCCTAACTTGCTTGGTAGAATCGAATTTATAACCTTTTGTGTGCAGGCAACAACGGTCGTAGCCGCTGATGGAATCTATCACATGACTCATTACGCCATCCCTTGTGGAAAATAACAACGCAGTCCATGCCTACAGGCTACAGCCCTACACAGAGCAATGTCCAAACCTACACAGTCGTGCTTGTGCTCGCTATTTCACATCATTCCCCAAGAACAGTAAGTTGGACAGCTCAAGTTACCTCTCTTCACAAAATTCCTTGTGAGCCTAACTTGCTTGGTAGAATCGAATTTTCAGTCTTTTGCAGCCAGACGACAGCAACGATCTTAGCCGCTGAATTATCACACGATTCCTTACCGCTAGCAGTACTGGAAACGAACATCACAGTGGTGGTATAGAGTATTACATTTACAGGACACGAATATATGCGTGTAGTACTGTAAAGGCACTCCATGACGTAAGGATAAGAGCATCTCAGGAATGCGCCCCTGAGTGCAAGCAGCCCATTGAAGTGTTGGCATCATGACGAATTTGTCTAGACATAGTCCATGCAGACATGGAAATCAGCTCGCCCTTTTGGAGAAATGGGCTCTGAGTGCAGCAGCATCACCACCCTGAATTCGATTCGGCTCGACAGCCCAAATGATTCTTCTCAAATTGAAAGCTGAACATAGGGCCGCTAAGCATGCATGGGTGAGTTCATGGAAATTAGACAACGAGAATAGGCGAGCATTTTCGTGTCAATGGCCCCTGTTACCGGTTGGTTTTAACCGACCGCTGAAAAATTTTAAATTTGAATTTGAATTTTTAACTGTGTAATACACTTTCTAGGTTGGTTTAAACTTTCTAAATATGCTTGAATATGCTAGACTTATGTCTGTTTCTAAAACAAAAATCTCATCTTTTTTACAAATTTGTATGTATGACATAAGTATTCTATATATTTTGTTTCCCTTGGATTTTGTATTATGCTTAACAAAATAGTTCATGCAATCCAGTTATTCATTTTACATTTTTACTCTATATGCATATAGCTCAGATTAACAGACATATATGATCAAATATGTTCTTGAGTTTCAAAAAGCTATGAGTCATTCATTATTCCTGAACTCTGAACTACCTTCTTATTGCCGGATCAAATCATTGATGATCATACCATTAGATATTACCACTTCTTTCTAACCTAATCATTTATTAGGTTTTTTCGGTTTTTTGAACGGTTTTTCCGGCAACCGGTTTTCAAAATCCGAAATCGAAAATCAGTTCGTGAACTTCGTCTAGTTTTTTTCCGAGTTACCGTTACCGGCGGCCGACCGGGACCGGTACTAGGATTTCGATCCTTGGTCCCCATCATATAATCATGTTGCATTATTGGGGCGTGCCTATGCAGACAATCTCATAAGCAAATAGAGGCTGAAAGAAGGGAAGAAAGAATTTTCTCAGTACTTTAGAAGCATCTACGACAAATTTGCCTTCTACAGTCAGGTAGGAAAGCTGCTTTTGCCAGTTGTTGAATTTTCTGTGAAATATCTCAGCTCTGCATCTACAAAACTTATCAGAAGCCCCACAAACACACCAACTTGCAGTTTCGTTCACGTCTGGATGAATTGCATATGGATGTCCATGTACGTACAAGCTAGGTAGGAAATAGAACTTGTTTCACAGCCATGCTTCAATGAAAGACTGCAAGCCTGACGAACATTTGATCAGCAAAAGCTCATCAAACCATGTAAACAACAAAGATGGCAAAAACAAGCCCCTCATGCTCTACAAAAATCAGACCTACGCACCTACCAGAAGCTGACCCCATGCTCTTTGGTTTAGTGTCATGGAACTTAGGTGTCACCTTATTCTTCAGAATTATCTGCACTTTCTGCAGATCTCAACTCTCTGTTCATGTTATCTAGATAACCCTGTCCACAAAGGATCATTCTCAATGTCATTAAAGCAGCCCTTCAGCTGAATGAACTTCAGATCTTCCATAATGATTATGTCAACTGAAAACATGAAACCAGTAATTGGAATTTGATGTCATCATGTTACTTGGTGTATGTACCTGGAGTATGCAAACTGCAGCGAACTTATCAGTCATTGTTTTCGTCTCAACTGGATCATGTAGATTCAGAGGATCTAAAAGGGCTTCTACACACTGGAGAAACAGCAAGACCAATCAGAACACTTCACTAACAAAACCCATGAAAAGAGAGATGAAAAGAGCGAAAAATACGTCACAAATGAAGCAGCCTAGTAGCAGTGTTATAACACTATAATGTACCCAATGGCCAGAAGAATACTGCACGCCAGACCACATGATGCAGTTTCTCATGTTTGAGCAAGAATGCGCACCCAAAAAAAGGGACTCTCACCTTTGAGGTAAAATTTTCATCCCAATATGTGTAACTCAGATCGTCAAGTTTCCCAGTTTTATAAAGTTCTCCGACAAGAAGCCTTACTTGTACTGCCTGCTTTATAGAAAAGAAAACATTAGAAAGCATAAATTGAAACAGGGGGTTAACTATCCTAGAACAAGAGCACTTTACATCTGGACTAGCTTGACCCTGCAAGTTGAATGGATAGCCTACAACAAACCCTGCAAGGGAGTACTTCGCAACCTATTCACAAAAGCAAGAAATGACATTGGTGATAACATCTTCAATGTGCATACTGACAGTTAAACAAAGGTCAGATCTCTAGAAAAATTAGAACATATGGAACAAGTAAAAATTGAGAAATTATCAAGTTCATAAATTCATCGGCACTACTGCCAAGTCAACTAAGGGTTAGTGTGTGATTGATGTGTTGTGCCGCACTGTGATGTATAGTTAATTATGTTGGAACGAACCCTTAATTCTATTCCAATAGACCAAAGGCCAATATAACAGACATATATAGGGTAGACAATATGCAAAGAACACCTTAAGCTATATACATATGTAGCATCCCTCCTTAAACTCATGGTGGATCAACAACACTAAGTTTGGAGAGGTAGAAACTGTGTTGAGCTCTAGTCTGTGCCTTGGTGTAAAAATCTGTTAGCTGAAACTCCGAAGGCACATACTGAAGAACAATAACTTAGCCTTACACCTGCGATCTTATGTACGAAGCATCTACTCCAATGTGTTTGGTGAGCTCATGCTTCACTAAATCTCGAGCAATGCTGACCGCACCATTCCTGTCTGATAAAAGAGGAGTCGGTGCAGAAACTAAAACACCGAAATCCCCAAGTAGCCACTGAAGCCAGGTGATCTTAGCTGTCAACGACGCCATGGCTCACAACTCAGCCTCAGCATTCGAACGGGAAACGACAGTCTGCTTCTTGGTCTTCTAAGCAATCAAAGAGGAACCAAAGAAAACACAATAGGCAGAAAGAGACCAGCGATCAGAATGATCGCTAGCCTAGGTCGCATCAGAGTACGCCTGAAGCTGCAGAGAACTAGAGTGAGGAAATAAAAAGCAACGAGTCATGGTCCCGCGAAGATATCGCAAAACACGAAGGTGACTGTAGTCGAGCTGAGTGTGAGCAAAGGCGAACTGACTTAGTATGTGAACTGGGTGAAAAATGTCAGATCGAGTGATCCCAAGGTAGACGAGGCTCCCGACAAGATGGAGATAGCTAGTGGGGTCCTCAAGAGGCTCATCATCAGTAAGACGAAGGTGAACACCAAACTCCATAAGAGTATCCACCATGCGCTGATTAGTGAGACAAGAGCGAGCAAGGATATCCTGAATGTACTTCTTCTGGGAGAGATAGTAGCCCTCAGGCGTAGAAGTGATCTCGATCCTAAGGAAGTAACAAAGAGGACCCAAATCAGACATCAAGAACTGCTCACTGAGACGCTCAAAGCAATGTACTGAGAGTCATCTCCAGTAATGATCATATCATCCACATATAGGAGGAGCGTCCGACCCTAAGGAGAGGTCTGTACAAAGAGGGCAGCATCGTGATCACTGGTGAAGCCGACAACAGTGACAACAGAAGAAAAGCAATCAAACCAAGCACAAATGGCTTATTTGAGCAAAGAGAGCGGCGAAGACGACAAACCATACAATCAAGGACATAATACCCAACAGGCGGCTACAAGTAGACCTCACATAGCTCGCCATTGAGAAAGACATTCTTGACGTCCAGCGAGAGATGGGCCACTGTCAAACAAAGGCCACCACAAGGAGTGTGAACAGTGGTCATGTGAGTGATAAGAGTGAAGGTCTCATCGTAGTCACGAATATGCTCCTGTTGAAAACCACGTGCCACAAGATGAGCCTTGTAGCGCTCAAGAGAACCATCCGAGCGGGTCTTGATCTTGTACACCCACTTGCACATGATAGGAGTGATGCGCAGGTAAGGGCACAAGATCTCAAGTGCTAGTACGCTCCAAATCAGCAATCTCCTCAGGCATCGCGAGCTGCCACTCAGGGTGAGCAACGGTCTCACGGTAGGTCGTAGGCCCAGAAAGAGCAGCGGCTGCGAAGCCGTAGCGCTCAGGAGGCCTAACAGTGCGACAATCACGAAGATCGTATCTAGGAGGAGGTAGAGCAGGACCAACAAGGACGGAGAAGAAGAATTGGGAACAGGGCCTAGCAGAGACGGAGGCTCAACTAGAGAAGGAGTAGGCCAAGGATGATGAGAGTAATGCAGGGGAAAGGGTGGAGCCTCAACAAAAGAGTTGGAGGGAAACTCCAGAGGAGAGGGAACAGGTGGAGCCGGAGGAGAGGGAAGCGAAGAAGGTGGATGCGGAAGCGAAACAGAAGTGGAAAGTTGACTGTCAGGAAAAATCAGAAAGGAGATTGACTCAACAAGAGAATATGAGCTGACAGTAGAGGGACGAGGGTAGCAAGGCCGGGACTCATCGAAGGTGACGTCTCGAGGGATCCTCATCCAACGACCAACAGGGTCGTAGCAGTGATAACCCTTATGCTAAAGATTGTAGCAAAGAAAAACACACTCAACCGACTGAGTAGTCAGCTTGGTGCGCTCACGAGGTGGAAGAAGGACAAAGCAGACACAGCCGAAACAACGAAGGTGATTGTACTCGGGGGCCCGAACGTAGAGACGCTCACCAGGAGTAGAACCCTGAAGAGCAGTGGAGGGCTGCATGTTGATGAGAAAAGCAGCAGTGGAGACAGCCTCGGCCCAGAAGTGAGGTGGAACAGAAGAGGTAAGCATTAGAGCGCGAGCTGTCTCAAGCAAGTGACGATACTTACGCTCAGAGACACCTTCTGAGCGTGAGCACTAGGACAAGAGTATTGGGTAAGAGTACCCTGCTCGGCGATAAAGCGATGCAAAGCAGTAGATAGGTACTCGCCAGCAGAATCAGTACGAAAAACACGAATGGCCGAATCAAACTGGGTGCGAACTATGGTGGCAAAACTCTAGTAAATAGAGAGAACTTGACGGCGAGAGGACATGAAGTAGATCCAAGTATGACGAGAATAATCATCAATAAAGATCACATAGTATCGATGACCCTCTTTCGAAACGAAAGGAGCCGGACTCCAAACGTTGGAGTGAACAAGATCAAAAGGACGAACCAAGACAGAATCACTGGAGGGATAGGGTTGCTATAGCAGTTTGCCAAGCTTGCAACCCACACAAGGTAAAGATGTGTCACCAAAAACAGACCCAAGAAGGCCACGACCTACTAGAGATGACAGTCGCGATCCACAGAGATAGCCCAAACAATGGTGCCACTGAGCAAAGGAAGCAGTAGAGGACACAGCAAAAACAGAGGCATGTGTAGTGACTGACTGGCTGGTGGAGAAAGCGGAAGGAAGGTGCAGCCAGTCGAGCTCCCAAAGACGCTGTGAATAACGGCGTCGAGGGTTAGCAGTCTAGCACCAAGCAGAGTCCCCGTGTGGCGGTCCTAGATACAACAAGAGTCGGACTCAAGAATAACACGACAGTCGTGATCAGTGGTCTGACCAACCGACATAAGCTGCATAGTAAGCTGTGGAACATAAGAGACAGCAGAAACATGAAAGGAAGAAGTGGAAAGGATGCCTCAATCTGCAACAGGAAGAGAGGTACCATCTGCAGTCCGAACAGTGGAAGGAAAAGCTGTGGGACTCACAGATGCAAGGCAAGTAGAATCTGGTGTCATATGAAAAGAAGCACTAGAGTCCAAGATCCACAGAGACAAGATACCGGACGCGGGAGGTGGCGGAGGCGAGGACCGTTGAGAATCAAGAGCCAGACAAGCAAAGCCGACTCAAGGGCAGCGGCGGTGGCCCGAGGCAGGAGCGGAGGAGGACGCGACGGTGCTATCGAGGGTGCTACAGCACAGAAGAGGGCCCGAAGGCGCAGATCCGGGCGTCGGGGCGGCGCGACGGCTGAGTGCAATGAGATCCGGGCATCGGGGGCACTCGGGAGCAGAGGAGTCTCCGGTGAGCTCTGGCGGCGGGAGCTCTGACAGCTAGCTCGGGTGGTGCAGTGTCGGGGAGGAGCAAAGCTTGGGCACACGCGGCTCGGGAGGCGCAAGCAAAGCAGCGGCGGGGCTCGTGCGGCATGGGAGCTCAGGCGTCGGGATGGGGCGGCGGCGTGAGCTCCGTCGTGGGCAGCGCAGTGGCACGGGCTAGGGAAGAGACGCAGGGTGCATGCGGGACGGCCGGTAAGAGAAGCGCGCGCGGCTCGATCCGAGCCGGCAACGAGATCCGACCACGAGTCGCGACATGACGCCAGTGAGCTCCGTCAGGCAGATCCGGCGCGGCAAGCAACAGCGATGGAAGCGGCGATGGCTCGGGAAAACAAAGGAGACTCCTTGCTCGCGGGAAAAACAGAGGAGGGGGAGAGAGCTCGGGTAGTGGCGGGGCCTTAGGGCGGCGGTGAGTAGCTAGGTTTTTTTTGGGGGGAGACAACCTTGGCTCTGATATCATGTTGGAATGAACCCTTAATTCTATTCTAAAGGCCGATATAACATGTACATGGTAGATAATATGTGAAGAACACCCTAAGCTATATACATATGTAACAAATTACATGAGTTTTTACCAACTCTAGAAAGATGTTTTGCTATGGCTCTAAAATAGAGGTTGTTAATTTGTAGGTGTATAAAAAAAGTAGCAAAATATAAGTGATTTTAAAAAGCCACCAGAATGTCAAACAAAGCCTAACGTGAGTAATCTATGCACGAAATGCTGCAGTATTGCAAAATAACTGATGTTGTTCTATTGCTACATCATTTTTTATTTATTTGTAGACAATGTCACCTTTGAATATTTTGGAAAGGTACATGAGATGAGTAAAGTGAGTAAATAAGCAATATGAGACAAGACCTGAAACCCAGACTTTCCTAATGCCACTGAGAATGCATTTCCCTCTTTCCTATTGAATAGAAGAAAAATGTGCATTTCCAAAATGCAAAAATCAACCTTAATAAAAAATACTTAATAAAATGGCGGTGGCGGTGCTCAAACATTAATTATAGCATGATGTGATATAGCATATTGGGTACTCGAATTTTGGTCGAGTAACTTTAAAATTTTAATATCTCCAGAATTAAAATGTTGTCGAAATGTGGACAGGTATATTCAACGTACCAATGTTTTGAAATCGTCTGCCATCAAGTTGATGTTTGTCTTTGTCCTACCCAAGACACTGCATGAGACATTCATTGCACTTGTCAATCCCCAATGTGCAAGTCCATTTTATTAAGAAAATACATGCAGATCATCTATCACCGAATTATAGAAAAGAGCGGTTATTAAACTGTCATAGTATTTTCCTCAAGATAGAACTATAGAAGTATTGACAACAATTGAACCAAGTAGATCGTTGCAAATTCAAGAAGACAGTCCACATCCAAGAAATTGAGGTATTATCTTGTGAGGCTTTGAAATTTCAATTAATACCTTTTTTGACGGGAAATTTCAATTAATACCTCAACAGATTTGCAAGATAACTTCATGCCAACAATAGAGGCAATGATTGCAAAATTCTAGATAAGCACACACTTCAGCAAATTTGGACACACCCTGCCCAAGTGCTCAGCTAGGTAAAGAGATAGCATCACGTTTAGCCTAGTGCAGCCCATCAAAAGCTAGTATGACTTGCTTAGTCCAACCTGATTGAGTGTAAGACAAGCTGGTCTTGGTCTGGGTGGAACGAACCAAACAAAGTTTACCACCACTGTGTTATACAAGGGAATCGACCAATTGATGTGGTGATACACAACAATAAATGGTTCAATAATAACACACATCTTGCATTACCAGATCATGTTGAATGTCTGTGCAAGGAGGAGGATGCCACTATGCCAGTAATTCATGTATGGTATTATGGTAATTCAAACTTTAAACAAGCCTTACAAGGCATGAAAGTTTGAAGGCAAAGAAAGTGTGTGATCAAAACAGGTACACTGGAGTTGGATCTTGTGTCGCAACATTTTGTAAATCGCAACACTACTTTTTCCTAAAAAATTGAAGGTTTATACAGTCATTTCCTAACAAATTGAAGTTATGTATAGCACAGTCAATTAAACAGACGGACCTAACACAACAGCCACAGCTCAACATTTCGTGACAACTGTGTCAACTTCAACATGCAGGCATTGCTGTAATTCTACAACACTATCTTGCAAAGAGTAAGTTCACATCCAAATTGAAAGAATTTCAAGTAGTGTTTTGTTTGCGATTGGAAGGTTCCAATTCCAACAGGACAATGGTTCGAATACTGTAAAGCAAAAATTTACTATACATTGAAGGAATGGATTGTAAATTCACTACTCCACAAAGCCGTTAAGAGGAATGGAATATAAACATTCTTGCACATTACATATGACCACCTACATTTACATCATTACACAGCAAAGTGAAGCCTAAATTGGATGGACACACTGAATGATTGAAGTCACTAAACCTGTGCTCTATGCAACACCAATTGTTAGAAGCACATACCTCAGAGGCATGGCAATCCTGTTTTGGTCATCAGAAACTGCCAGCCCGACATACTTACTGCCAACATCTAGCCCGAGCAGCCGAGCCTGCTTCTTCGGCCCGCCCTTGAGGACATTCCGGAACAACTCCTCCGCTTTCAACAGCCTCATTCGTATGCCTCCTCCGCTTTCAACTGCAACACAGAAAGAAGGCAAGAAGATTGAGTGCGGCGACGTCGGAGGGATTAGGGGAAAAGTCGATCCAGATTAACCCTTCTACGCAATGTCGGAACCACAAATTGATCACGATCATGGTTGACATATCACAGTAAAACTAGTACCAAATTGCACTCGAATTAAGCCTCAACAAATTTTTTTTGGATAATTGCGTAACAGTGTAGCATACTAGAACGCAAATGTGGACTTGCAAGTTACTGGAATAACACATTTAGCACATCAGCACAAATTTTAGACATGCAAATTGGAGCACGTAGCTCATTTACTTAAGAAATATCAGAGACCTAGGCAGAACGGCCGAGGCAGTGGTGAGGCGACGGCGCTACGAGCCGGGAGGCAGCGGAGATCTGGGATCCCGGGCAGCGTGGCGGGCAGACAGTGACCTGGGAGGAACAGGCCAACCAGGAGGCGCCGGCGAGACGGCGACCTAGGAGACGGTGTTTAGCCGGTGGCCTACAAGCGGTATACGGAGGTGAGGTCCGCAGGGAGGAGGCAGCGGCGCGTCGACCGCCGAGGAGCAACCGAGTAGGGAAGCGGGAGGCGGCGCGGCGAGGAGCGACCGAGCGAAGAAGGAGGCGGCGCGTCGCGGTATGGGAGGGGACTGGGCGGAGGACTCGGTGCTTTTCTGCTTTGCTCGCGCCGTGAGGAATTGGGCCAATCGGCTGGGCTGGGCTTAGATGTTGGGCTTGTATGGGCTGGAGCAAACAAAGCCCGGCGATCCGTACCAAAGGGTAATCTGGAACTGGAATACTGGATGCCCCATTGAACAACAGCGTGGCGCTCTGATTCCCGTCTCCCGAGTCATCGTCCGCTTCGGCCATCGGAGTCGGAGATCGGAGACTGCGCGAGGAGAGAAGCTCCCATGGCAGAGGCGGAACAGAAGCAGGCTAACCCCACCGCCTCCCGCCCCATCCGCTGCATCGTTAAGCTCGGTGCACTCTCGCGCCCTCCGCATCTCCATGTTTCCTTTTCCTTTCCTTGTGTGCTTCGGTAGTTGTGTAAGCCTCCCCAGGCCCCAGCCGATGTTGATTCGACGAGCTCTGGTGACGCAGGTGGGGCGGCCATCACGAACAAGGGCGAGCTGGAGAGCATCGACGAGGAGAACCTGCGTTCGGCGTGCGCGCAGCTGCGGCAAGCCATGTCCGACGCCGGCGCTCCGGAGAAGGTTGTGGGGATGGACTGGAGCAGGAGGAGCGGTGATCCGGCCGACCCGGCCGTGGACGCGGAGGGTTTAGCGGAGATGACGGGCTTGGGACTGGACGCCAACTTCGTCGTCGTACACGGTGCCGGTATAGCTCGGAATCTGAATTGCCTCTGGCCATCTGTCTTGCTGTTGAGCTGAATTGGGTTATCTGGTGGGTGTTTGGGGGCGGTAGAAGCCACTTGGTTGCTCATGTTTTTGTGTCGGGATGCTATGTAATGTGGTAATTGTTGCTAACAGTCAAGTGCCATGCTTAATGCCTCTCAGTAAGCGAGCAACTCTGAACATTGTTAAGGATTTCTCGGCATGGAATGAAAGTAACCTTCTTGGAACATATTTAGCATAGGTTTGGTCTGACTGGTCGTTCAGTTCTAGATTCAACCGTGTCACCGTGACTTTCTAGGCTCTAGAGCTTCCTGAAAGATAGTTCTATACTTCTATTCAACCAGGAGAGATTGTTCAGGTCCATGGTGCATGTAATACTCGCTAACTATAATTAGACCGCTCGAGTTCATACTTTATAAAGGCAGTATTCAGGGTATTGAGATTATAGTGGTCTGCTATCTACATTTGCTACTTCAGGGTCTTTTGGTCACTTCCAAGCAAGTAGATCTGGAGTTCATAAAGGAGGGCTGCATTTGACACTGGTGAAGGCTGGCTTTGTGGCTACAAGAATTTCAGTAAGGCCAATTTTTAAAATTTACTTATCATGTGGATATCGAAACTTCATATATATAGCTTTGTTGTTCAGTATCTTGTCGATATATGTAGTGCTTCTTTGATGCACATGCTTGAACAGTGTTCTAATGAAATATATGTTATAATTTAGGTGACTTCTCTCAACCAGGAAATCGTTAGAGCCTTGGCAAGAGGTACGCTACATGGAAATGAAGAATATCACTCTTTACTTTTCATAATTAAGCTACATGCTTATTATGGTAACCTGTTATTGTGGTCAGCTATTGTGTTGTTACTAATGCCTGTGTTGCATAGGTATTCAAAATTCACGATTACGTTTTCTTTCTTGTTTTTTGATAGGATCTGCATGTGTTTCTTGTGTGTTGCTTTGACACGAACTTGTGCTCCATCATGATCTATATGTGGTGTCATTGGCTTTTCATACTGTGAAGTCTTCACTTAACCATGAAATGATGCATTGTCATATGTCAAGAACACTTCTACCTATATATGTGATCTTGATGAATTTTCAATGGATTGACCAGCATATTTATGTATCCATTTTTTAGTCGATCTTGAACCTATCACTATTAGTTTGTTAATGAGAATCAATAGTACTAAGTAAATGACTTACGGAACTGCATGTGCTTCTGCAGAAGGGATACCATCTGTTGGAATGTCACCATTTGCTTGTGGATGGTCTACTCAGCAAAGAAATGTGAGCAAAGTGGAGGATTGCTGAATTTCTTGTGTATCTTTGGACATGCACTTGGCATTACTCAGTTCTTGTAGATCTATGTCTAAACCTGTTAACAAATATGTTTTCTGATTATTATTTGACATATTTGCACTTGCAGCTTGCGTCAGCCAATACTTCTCAAATCATTCAGTCGCTGCATGCTGGCTTTGTCCCTGTAAGCTGTTGTACCTAAGGATTTTGAATAATTATTACTCAAGAAATTCACATTGTTCTAAGTAATATAGTTATGTGAACCATATGGAACCATCCCAAGATGTAAGAATTTCTGGAATATGTTAAGAATAGGGAAAGTATTGCATACTTCCACTTGTTTTTTCTTCATCTACATGTGAAAAGAACTTAAAACATTTTCTGCAACTAAAGTTTATGTATAGCAAAATGACCCTATGTTTCTCGCAGGTTTTGCATGGAGATGCCGTTCTTGATGAATTGCTGGTAAGTTTACAAATTGAATCATGCCCACATTCTTGTTTAGATGCACATAGAAGGCCTGGAAAATGACACTCTTTTTGTTCACTCGTTGTACTAAGACTGATGTTAGGATCAAATGACCAGGACTGCACTATATTGAGTGGGGATGTCATTATACGCCACCTTGCACAGCTTCTGAGTCCAAAATATGTTGTATTTCTGGTACTGTTACCTTCTCTCCTTTGCCATGACTTGGCCATTTATGCAATCTGTGATAGATGGTTCAGTACAACAACTTTTTTTGTGTGACTACAGTACACCAACCTCTTGACTTGGATGTACTGTCTTTCTTCTAATAGTTGAAGTCCGTTTTGTTGTTATCAGATGGGCTTTATTTTAATTTTTATGCATCATACTTCACATGTTTTGTTCAATTCTTGTTATTGTAAGACTTTTACGTAGCACTCTGAAAATTGAGATGTAGACAGATGTTCATGGAGTATATGATCGTCCTCCAACTGACCCAAATGCGGTACTTCTCAGAGAGATAGGTTAGTATTCAGCTGCTGTATATTTGGCTGTCTGTACAATCTAGCATTTTCTGTTTGATGGACATCAGTAATTGTAGGGAAACAGAAAACGAAAAAAAAAACATGCGATTGCCATTTTTTCTCTCTGAAGTCTTAGTGGAAAAAGGGAAGTATATGGATGGAAAAAACACTGAACTGACTTGTGCTAGTTAACAGAGGTGGATGCCAATGGAAGCTGGTCGATTGTAAAACCTGCATTACAAGGCAACAAGAAAGGAGGTATGATGCTGTCTTCCTTCCCTTTGTACTGTGATGGTCGAATGATTCGTGGAACTTGTGTGTAGTTAATATACTGAGGAATTGATGCAGCTACAGAGTTTGAGCATAGCAACTTCAAGTTGATAACAATACCAAATTGACAAAACTATACCTGATTCAAGTAGTTAGTGACGAGTTTCCAACTTACAACTTATAATCACCGAATGCGTTATCTGTTCTTATGTATCATTTGAATTTTTTTTTACCGTCTCTTCAATAATTTGAATTGAATGCTCTATGGGAGGGATCAACAGTTTGGAATGCGAGCTGTTGAGATCAAAATTATATTCTATTAGGCTAAGAGAGCTAACGAAATTCATGATCCGGATATACTGTTTCTAAACTGCTTATTGTAGCTGTGTAAACCTAAGAAAGATAAGTCTCCTATGGACTGCAGTGGAGACCTCAGTAGCTGCACACGACACCACCGGCGGAATGCAGACCAAAATATTGGAAGCTGCCACGATAGCTAGGCTTGGAGTTGATGTGTACATTACAAAGGTTTGGGTGTTTTCTCCACTCATGCCTTAAATACAAAAATTTCTATAAACATTGTATTTTTTAATGTGATTTGTGATACACTTTTTAAAAATTGATTTGTGATACAGGTTGGTACAGAGCACTCCCTGAGAGCCTTAAAGGGCGATGTGAACACGACCTCGGACGATTGGCTTGGAACTGTTATACGCTCTTCCAAATAGATTTCTTGGCACAAAGCATTCTACGGGTTCAATTAGCAAACATTTTATATGTTGTAGGATCGCTGATGAGCCTTGAGTTTGTCAGATAATAATTCAGGGGGCTATTCCTAGAATTTTTATTATTATTTAATCCTTTTTAATAATATTTTCAAATTAACCCCTCGCTAACTTTATTTTCAATTCTGACCCCTTTAGTCATGTCATGACTAGTGGCGTGGCCAAACCATTCTGTCACGTCACCTACCTCGGCGTGGCCAAACCTGTCACGCAAGCTCGCGCGTGCACGTCGTGCTAGCATGGAGGGCATGCATGACCATTGTCACGCCCGCAAGAATGGTGTGACAAGCATGTCTTGCCATGCCAATGCTCGTGACGTGACAATAGTGGCTATTTTTTTAAAGGGGTTCCCAGATGAAGAAATTTTACGATTGTTGCAAAAGATATGTGGACCATTTGGGTGGAAAGATTAAATTTTCATGCACAAGTTCACTGTTTTATGACCCCATGTACATCGTATTTAGCATTTGACTTTGCATGGAAATCTGGCCAAAAAAAAAACCTAATTTGAGATAGCAAGAATTAAACGGTGTTAATTGAATGCACAATCTTAGGCAGTAGATCTTTTTTAAAACTTGTGATGTTCTTAGTTTGAATGAAGAGATGGATGAATAGCCAGCCACATCCCATTTTATTGCAATGATTGGTGGTGCTCGTCGTCACTTAGGGGTCGAAGACCATTTAGTACCTATTTTTTTTCTAGAACACACCTTTTGGACCTTTATTTTTATGTTGTGCCCTGCCTTGCTACACCAATACTTGAATGCAAAAAGAGAACGAGATTTGAAATTGATTTTACAATGCAGTTGTGAATTGAAATATACTTTATAATGCAGTTGCAAATTACATGACGCGCAGGGTTTAGTTATGTGCATAAGGAACGACATCATGCACGAGTCAACAAATCGAAATACACCTACGATACATGTGTGTCTTTTTGGAATGGAAATAAAGTCGATTGGAATAAAAATCATTAGTTTTGGCGGCCCGTCGCTCCCTCCCCCTTGTCTCTTTGTTGCCCACGGCGGCAGCGGTCAATCTCGAAGTCAGCCATATCCTGCGAGATGGGCTGGACATTTGAATGATGATGGGATAACACGTCAGGTTAAATTAATAATTATGATGCATATTGAATATAACTTACCTCTTCGATCCGGAGTGCTCCCGGCGACGGGGAGCGCTAGTACGGTCGACAGTCTCACTTGCAAAAGCCTTCTCCTTGTCCGTCGCGCGCTTGGTCCCATCGTACTCATCTTCCTGTTCGGGGTCCTCCACCACCACCCTGCTTTATTGGGCTCGTCCGATGCCTTTTCAGTTGGGTCGAATGCGTAAGGTGTCCAGCGTTTGAAAGTCTCAGCTCGCATCGTATAGTTCAACATGTACTTCTGCTGGACGAACACCCTGTCGTACATGTCCGATCTGTCGGTCCATTGGAAGAAGTTGCATTGCATCTCCGGCTGCCATTATGCGCGGGTGTAGTCAGGGATTTGTGGAATGAAACGTAAGATGTGAAAAATCTTTGTGTATGTAAGATTCGCTTACGAGGCGGTGGTCGCACGTGTAGTACGTCCGAGCGACTGTCGCCGAGTGTGTGGACTAGATGATCTTAGCCGACAATTCGCACACACATTGCAGGTGTGAGAACTCCGGTGGTACTGGCGCATCCTTCATAGAATTATCCGGGTAGGGTTTAGCCCTCTCGGCAAGCCACTTGTGCTTCCGTAGCATCTTTGCATAAAAGTTCGCCGACGAGTCCGACATCTCCTTCCTCTCAGTTGTGTGAACCAATTTTTGGTGAAGTGTTGGGTGTGGTTGTATGGTATTATCCCTCAGATCTCTTCCACCTCTTTTTATGAGCAAATAGGGTGTAATGCTCATGGTGGAGGGAGAACACAGAAGAAACTAGTGTGAAAAGGTGGTGTGACGGAGTGTGTTCAATTATGAAAAGGTAGCATCGCAATGTGTTGTTACGTCGGTCTGAAAAGGTTGCGTGGGATAGTGTGGTCATTTATATCTGATCAGTTTGCGTCCAAATGTGTTGTCTTTTTTGTCTGAAAAGCTGGCGATGCAGAGTGCTGTTATGTCCCTCTGAAAAGTTGGCGCGGCAAAGTGCGATATTTTCGGTCTGAAAAGCTGGTAAGGTAGAGTGTTGTCATGTCAATTTGAAAAGCTAACGGTACAGTGTGGTTATTTCCATGTGAGTAGCTAGTGTGGTAGAGTGTGATCTTGTAAGTCTGAAATGCTGGCGAGGGAGTGTTTTGGTCTTTTCTGGGGGTAGATCCTGTCACGCCATGGTCACTGGTGTGGCATAACCGTGCCATCACGCCAGTGCTTGGGTAATTCCAGAGGCGTTGCAAGTCCGGTCCGCTGCTTCTGGTGCTAAATCCCGTCACACTATGAATCATGGCGTGACAGGACTACTCTGTCACGCCATGGCCGCTGGCATGATAGTACTCATGTCAACAACAACAACAACAATAACAAATCATTTACTCAGTCATTCATATATGCATACATGCACTCATTCAATCAGTCATCCATTCAATAATTTCGTTCAACAAGAAAGAGAACCTAGTAGCATATTTTCATTCATTCAGTCAGTCAGTCATCCATTCAATCATTTCATTCAATAGGAAAGAGAACCTAGAAGCATGTATGCATATATTCATTCATTCAATAGGAAAGAGAACCTAGAAGCATATATGCATATATTCATTCATCCATTCAATCATTTCATTCTACTCAGTCATTCATGTATGCATATATCCATTCATTACATCACTTGCGCTTTCGGAGTGAACCCGTTCCCGGTGTGAACCTAGAAGCTAGATGTTCACCGTGTGTGCCCTCGACGACATTGACTGAACTAATGTCCGCGCGAACACGACGTTTATGGCGCGAAGGCATAGCCTGAGTCGGCTACGCCAGGGTAGGTGCACCAGCAAGGTCCGAGAGGACCATCTTGTCGGGCAATCTAGCATCCACGTCGTCGTCGTCTCGTTCGGTTGAAGTGGATGTTGTTGTTCGTGATGATGTAGCACACCATGAGCCACTCTGAGCTGGGGCAGGTTGAACAACATCTCCCACTGTGGTGCAGTTCATTTTAGTCGTCATTCGCCGGCATCGACAGCGAACCATCTACAAGAGAAAAAAGAGAGTAAGAATCCGCCACACCGACATAATCCACAAAAACCAGCCAAAGAGGCTTAGAGGGATGGATCTTTTAGATACATATGTATGCATGTTATGCTCCTCACCTCACATTAAAAAAAATGCATACATAACTAGAGACACACACCATGCCTCTTTATTGAGCAAACTCTAAAATTTACATCTTCGCAACGTTCATTACAAGAGTTTGGCATGCCACAGGGTTAGTAAACCAAGCAATTCAGAATTAAATTATTTAGTCAACCAAGCAATTCAGAAATAAAACATAATTAAATTGACAAATTCATAGACAAAGAAACAAAAAATAAATAAAAAGGACATTTCCCATTACTGCGCCCCTCCTACTCTAGGAAAATTGAACCTGAACATTCCTACCACCACTGATGTGTCTGAAAATTATGAAATAACCTTACAAAAATAGTTGCTGAAAATCTGACTAATATGCTATAGGAAAGACCAATGTACATGTGAATAGGGTACACACATTTTGATTAGTTCCAAAGTTTGAATATGCTTGCAGACAGAGGAGTTTACCAATTAGGGGCTAAATCTACTTCATGAATATATCAAACAATGGTACCTTCGATTTATCCCTTACAAACCCCCAAAAATGTTTGAAATTGCTAGACTCAATTAAACTTTTGAAAACATGCTGAAAAGGATACATTTTTCATACTAACTTTGAAAACCAAACTATGACTCTGATTCCTCCCACTTTAGTTGTAGTCACATGTGTTTTGACATATTCACATCCTCCCTAGAAAAGTTTTTTTTTAATTCTCATTAGTGCTTTCTTCTACTACTTACAAAAAAAAGGACAAATAACATTGTGATTACCAAATCCTAACCCTATATACTTTGTTAAAGATGTTTTGCAATTAATTAGTTGTAGATTGATTTATGTCTTCATTCACCTTTTTCTTGGATTATATTTACCTTTATGGAAAGGAGCATATCACAACTCATTGCATTAAGAAACTTCTGAGCTCCCCAATAGCTACACAAGTCATGAAGAGGTTCCATTTCATCACCCAGACACACACTGGAAACCCTTATAGACGGCAAGCCAAGCAGCAAACAACACCAAACAAACGATGGCATCAACAATGATGATGATCTTCACATAGCGCATCCACAACAATCGGGACGGCAAAAAAAGGAAGTTGGTTTGATGCTACCATACGCAGAGTCATTAGGGAAACATCAGTAGGGGAAAGTTTAATACTAATAATAATTTGCGTGCATTTACCATGACATTTACATGAGACAAGGTATCAAAATACAAAGTTTAATGAGAGATGATTATCTATGACTTATGAGAAACTCAATCATTTGACTGCATTGACGCAGTACACCAATCAAGTGGATCAACTATCAAAATTAAAAAAACAAGGCAAGTAATAACCGATTTAAATCCACAAGTCACAACAAACAAATTGCTCTTAAACATCCAATTCGGCCAAAACCCTAAATCCACAAGTCTAACCAATTTAATCCGAAAAAAATGGAGGGAATGGGTGAGATTACATTGGGGATGATCTCCATGGGTTTACGGACCCCGAATCGGCTCCAAATCGATGGATTTGGGGAGGTTGGGGGCAGGGAGGAAGGAGGGGGGTGGCATGCGGGAGGAAGAGAGGGGGATTGGAGAAAAAAAAAGTAGAACTGGGTGAGCGCTGTTACCTAAGTCACATCTGTCACGCCACGCGTGTTGGCATGACAAGACAGGCTCATAACGCCAGGAATTTTGGCATGACAACACCCATGTATGCCCACTACGCTGGCACAACGTGCGCACGAGGGCTTGCGTGGTAGGTTTGGCCACGCCTAGGAGAGTGACGTGACAACATGGTTTGACGACACCACGAGTCATGGCATGATTAAAGAGGTCAGAATTGAAAATAAAATTAGTGACGTGTTAACTTTAAAATATTATCTAAAAATGATTAAATAATAATAAAATTCCTATTCCTACTGCTATCATGTCTTGTTTGATGAGCATCACACTAATGTTACGAAGTAAATTCTAATAACTCCATTTAATATATATAAGTATTGCCTCATGATTTAGCCATTTCATTTTCTCATGAGAGATTTGTTTTTCTTGTCAGCTCGAGTGTGAGGTGGGGGTTTTGCGACACTAGACTATAAAATATTAGGTCATGTGCCACAATCTAAGATATTTCAGGTTTTCGGCAACTATTACCATATAAAATATGTAGACCGGTCTTATGTAATATTCTCCTTTTACATTGGTGAAATAATAAAGGGTTAAAAGTTTAAGCACCATCACTATAGACCAGCCATATTCTACTTCTACAGCTCTACCCGTATCCGCCGCGTCCGGCTGCTATCCCGTGCCCGTCACACTTAGACCGAAGAACCAACGCAACGCCTGGTAATTGGTACAGGTACAGGTACAGGTGCTGCAACGATTGGTACAGGTGAGGTGAGCTGGGTGCCTGGGTTGGGTGGTCCGCTGCTTCCCGTTCCCTAGCTCCGTTTATCCACAAAACAACCATACCGTAGCAGCAGCAACACAACTCGTTCTGTACCCCGGCGCTGCGAGCCTGCGACCTCGTACGCGCACTGTGCTTCGTCTCTCCCAAGCCTCAAGGTCTTCACCGAGCTCTCCCACCTTGCCTGATTCTCCATTCCCCGCACTAGTAGTTCTCTTCGTATCTTGTCTTAGTGTCCTCCTGTCTTGATCCTGGGCAACATTTTAGGTCCCAACCAGTTGGTTTCGCTTCCTTTTGTGCGTCCTATCTGCCGATCGATTCTCCACGCCGCGGCCTGATGCGTTGGGCGGCGTCTTAAGTAGGGGCGGAATTCTAGATTTTTCTAGCATACGCTTTCCATGTTTGAAGATGTTGCGATTACCTTGCGTCCTGTGAGAGAATCAAGGCCGCGATGTGGAAATTCGATCTGGGTAAGGTGCAGTTGGGAAAATTGGGTCCTGTAAGTAGTGGGTGCCATTGGACATTGGAGGCCTGCGGCACGGACTGCAAGCCGGGGCGTTGCGCTAATTGGGGTGCTATTATACGGCTCTGATAGCTGGGATTACCTGTAACAACAGATCGACCAACATCTAGGGACAAAAGTTAGAAAAATATCTCTTGCATGTTTGTAAATACTTTAGGATTTCTGGCGCTGCTTATAAGTTATAACCATCCAGAGACCAAAGTTCAAATCCTTTATTAGTTGAAGTGTATTTTGTAGCTTCGAGAAATTTGCTAATAGTATAACGAGTTTCAGACAAAGTTACTTTTGTGATGTCATTGTTTGTGTGTTTTGGCGCAGTTGGAGATGCCATTGACTAGCTGCTTGCAACTGTGAGTGTGGTGATTGAGCTGTGACAAGTTTCAGACCTATACAATGCAAGGAATCTCTGTATGTGGTTCTGTTGCCTCGCCCCAAGGAGCAAATTGCAGACCAGCTTTTGTTGCTAGGAATGATATGAGGTTGTTTTACAAAATAAATTCAGTAAGTCGTGGAGCATACCCATGGCGTCGGTGTGTGAAAAAACTACACATGAGGACCAATAGCAGAAAAATGAATACTACAGTAAGGACTAATGCTAGATGGCTGTTTGGAGGAGATGGCCGTAGCAGTAATGCAAGGCTGGAGCGCAGTGAGGCTGCTAATGAAGACATCTTGATCTTCTACTTCCAGCTGGATTTACAGACCCGGATACAAGTGAGTATTAAGTAAATATAAGTTACCACCCAAACTACCAATATCTCTACCACCCAAACTACCAATATCTCTCTTATTTCTATTTCTTTACCAATTAATTGTCTAGAGTGCATTTTGCTAGTCGAATATACCATCATTGCACTACCGTGAGTCTGTCACCACTGAAAATTCAAATATTTGGTATTTTTACCTATGCAAAGTCCGACCTCACTATTAAATTGCTTGGTTCTTACCAGTATGCATTGAATATAGAACAATTTGATGTGGCAAAGCAATTGAGGGAAAAGCTCACTGAGGTACCATAATGACTTTCACTCCAAGATAAGTGAATTCATAGGATGAGAGCTTTCTAAAGAAACTCTTGCTTTGTAGATTGAAACAGAGATAATTAGGCAACGTGAAGCTAAAAGAGGCTCATCAAAGACTGAAGCTCAGGACAAAGCTATAAACCTTTTACGTGGGCGGTATGTTAATATCTCCATTTCTCCGCAATAAGAAGATTGAAAACCCTTTCACATGTACATTTTCCCCATAGAATGGATATGCTCCAGCCCTCCATTTTGTTATTTAATGTATAGGCTACACCTTAACCAAAATCTGATAAGGGAAAAATGGTTGTAGAATACTCCAAAGTTTGTTCATTTGGAAGATAGCTTAGCTTTATCCTTTTGTTGCAGTGCAGACTTGCAGAAAGCTGTTGACAGCGAAAACTATGCTTTGGCAGCTGAGCTACGTGATGAAGTTGCTAAACTTGAGGTACACCAAAACTGAGGTGCACCAGTCATGTGATGATTATGTGCAATAGTTTTAACTTTAAATGTCATGTAGGCCGAGTCTCTGGCAGTCTCTGCTAAAGCCCTTGCATACCAAAATGTGAAATATGCGTTTCGACTAGGGCAGAAAGTACGCCACAAGGTACATGGTGAGTACTTTTGTGCCATCTGATATTGTCCACATTTTATGCTTTGAAGCTATGCAAAAGCTCAATGGGTCTGTCTCTGGCACGCGAAAAGGATATCAAATATCCATGAATTGTTATTTTTTATGTGATCAAAATTATCAGTATCTTTTGAAGGGCACTTTTATAAGTTCATATCATGGACCAATATTTTTGTGTGGCTTTATTCCCTTATTTGTCAGTGAGTTTAATTTTTTGTAGCTCAGCACCAGATATTCAATATTCACGTCAGTAACCACATTGCAGCTTATCTTGTCCTTAATTTTGCATCTTCCTGCTGAAGGATATAGAGCTGTGATATGTGGCATGGATCCTGTGTGCTGTGAATCCAAGTCATGGATGGAGACAGCGAATGTGGAAAAGTTGTCCAAAGGACCAAGTCAACCTTTTTATCAAGTAAATGCTGCTTCCAATTTTGTCAAGTTTACATTGAGCTACACGGGCACTAGATTGGCACAATGTCACAATGACAACAATTGATATATTATTCTGGGAAAGGCTAACTTAGTTGTTTGTTGACTTGATCATTGTTGATGTTATGAATATTGTGTGTAAATTGTAGAGGCCCAATGAGCAATATATATAGGAGTACAAGAGGTGTATGCCATATACAGATAAGGCAATACAAAAGGATTTCTATCTCTATCTCTAATATATCTGAACACCCTCAAATGCAAAGCGTATGCAATAGCATTACATTTGAAGATGGTTGGCACTAAAATATGAAAAATCCAAAGTCCGAGTCTTAATAATGTCGTCGTAGCATGCAACTCTTGGAAAATATGTCGAGTATCAAAAGATCTCCTCTATCCGGAGTCGTGTAACAGCCCATAAAGTACAAGGTGCAGGGGCTGAGAAAGTCGACCGCGGCAACACGACGAAGAAGATGCTGAAACCGACATGAATGAAGAAAGCTATCAAGATAGAAGCATGGCGACGCAGATCGTAGCCCAAGACGATGGCGGCGCAGTGTACAAGAAGCGCAACAGATGCACAGTGCAAAAGAAGCGCGACCCATTGCACAGAAGCGCAGCGGGGGCGCATTGCGGAAGAAGCGCGGCGCAATGCACAGAAGTACAACGAAGACGCAGTGCACAGCAAGCGCGGCGGCCTTAAAAGCTTGGGACGACGGATCTGCAACGGCTCGAAGAAAAGAACAGCGGCTGCTGTCATGCAAAGAAATTCCTATATTTCTATGACTGACAATAAATTTATGGACTCGCATGGCATAGACGAACTCAGAGATAGAATTTTTACGGGACTGAATGGACAAAGAATACTAGTAGATACTAGAGGATACTAGCAAGAGACTCAATCTCCACCGAAATTCTGTAGATGCTGCTAGCACATCACGTCCTCCCGAGGTACTGTCCAGCCGCAATCAATCGTGAATGCAGCACTTGAACAGATCAAAGATGGCAAGCTCGCACCCAAAAGGAAGCCCAGATTAACCAGCACTGAGCTCCCGCACGGCGCCTAGACCGCCAGCAATCACAAGACCTCAGCCGAGAGCCCTCAATCCCACGCAAAGAATGATACCATGTTATGAATATTATGTGTATATTGAAGAGGCCCAATAGGCAATATATATAGGAGTACAAGAGGTGTATGTCATATACAGATAAGACAATACAAAAGGAACAAAAGGATTCCTATCTCTATCTCGAATATATCTGTAACAGTTGGCATGTTTTATCAGACCTATTTATCCTTCTGGGGCTAGTTGGCCCAGGGTTCTGATCTGAAATCCATGATTTTACACCCTTGCACACAAATCCTGAAATTGCTGGGGATCCTTTGCATGACTGTGATGCGAATTATTCTTTTATTGTGACTAAGTTATCATTGCTGATAATTTACAGTATTCCTGGTATTTTTAGACTCTGATTAGGATTCTTTGTGATTTACTGCCTAAATCTTCCAGGTCCTGGTTGATGTATACGCTGATCCAGAGCTCCTTGTTGCATATGGTATCACTCTCTCGTTTTGCTCATTTGACAACGGTAGTTTGTGAGGCCTTTGAATTTGATCTTTCTTTTCAGATAAAACAATGCATGTAATTTCTACGCTGTTATTCATAAAACTTCCCCAAATATGTCGGCGTCACGCTATTGTTCCATGAAATCATCTGACACAGATCACAATATTTCCCCTTGCTCCTACCCTGGAAAATAGAATTCAGTATCTTCTCCATTGTGTTTACTGTAATTTACCTTTGTTCAGTGAATGTGGATCAACTGTGTGCTGATTCCACTGTTCTGGTATACCATTGGTGGAAAAACAATGTCTAAGATGTGAAACTTTAATAAGCATACTTTTTTTGTGTGGTAAATGGCGCAAGAAAACAAGATAGTGGGCTATTCCATAATCAAACCCATCTACTTTATTTTTAGTTTTATCATATGCCATTTTGAGATATGGTTATTGCTTCATAATTTCAGTCGCAGAAGAAAATCTTTCAGCAGCTGAAGAATTAGAGAAAGTGAGTTTTAGTTCCTCATTTGCTTTGTTGTTTCCCTTTTTTTGCCACATTGAATTAATAATGTTTATGTTTTTATAATACAGGGAAGATTTGATCACCCCTACATTGAATTTCTATTTTATGGTGAGGACACAGCCGGGGACTTGATACCTATCAAGCAGCTCCGTGAGAAGTACGATCAGCCACGTTATGAAGCTTCTGGAGATGAAAATGACGATGATGGCAATACAAATAGCTGAAAGGTAAGGTTTCACTTAAAGTGCGGCGTTCATTTATTATCAAGTAGACTGCAAACTTAATGTAATCTGTCTCTGTGTGATGCATTCAGGTAGCAAGAGTTGTTTTGATGTCATTTCTAATGCACCACCACCAACTGAGATCTGAAATGATGAAGAGCTAGGCACTATCTGATGTAACTACAGTGGGCAAATATTAGTGAAGACTGAGCCATCACGGAATTGAGAGAAGCCACAGTAATCTGCAATGAGGCAAGCTATATGTACTATCCGACCTTGGAGATTGGGGGTTACATTCATACAGTGTCCAATCCATGAAGCCTTGCCTGATAAAATTTACTACTTCCTCGCTCTGTAAGCGCATGGTTCTAATGTCAGTGAATGTAAGGAAGATCCTTATGGATTTGCAGTGTATAGTTTTACCAGTTCTTCTGGAACCCTGTTCCCTCTGATGGGCATTTGTACACAATTACATACATCATAATTGCAATTTTGCTGGAGTATATAATCAGTGAAGGCTGCACGTACATCTGTTGCACTTGCTTTCATGAAGACCACAGATTTGACTACTCGAAAAACCTTTTTTCGGTGAAAGATTCCTGGAGACTAGCTGCTGCGGATGTTGAAATGTTGCTGTCAAAAACTCAACAAAGATTGCCGTGCCTGCGAAGATGGAGCCCAAAAACGTCAAAGATTCTCTCCTTCACACGACAGCTGCCGTTGTAACTGTAAATATAGTCCGAATGCCATATTTACCATAGCTAGTGAAATGACACCCTAACGAACCCGATGCCCGTTTGGCTAATTTAGTAGCTCTACTAACGGTTGCAGCTACATTGCTATAGTATGTTGCCATATTAGTGCTGTACTTTTGTGTTGTTTTCAAAGTATTTGGGGGCATCGAATTTGATTGTTATTGACATGCAGTAGAACAGTGTCTGTAAGCCAGTGGTAAGCAAGTTTGGCCGTAGTTAAAATGCATTTTATGCACCTATGACCTATCTGAGCACAAGTGTGAATAGTGGGACAGAGGTTTCGTTCTTTTTGCCCTTTGACGTGTGCTTGGAGCCTTGGACCATGGATGGAATGGACGGGTGTATATTTGCTAACTACCATGCGTGGTTGGTTTCGTCTGACCACCAGACGACGATGTTTTGATTGTTTCTATTCTTTTCTACTAACTGTTAAATTTCACGATCATTAATCACGGGCAAATGTGCGCCACTGCTAAAATATTAACCACGTAGGATCTATCGCATGGAAACTATCCAAATCACGTAGAAATGGGATATGATTAGCCAAAGTATCATTGACTACCCAAACCTCTCTTACAAAATACCATTTCGATACCCTAGCAATCGTAAGGTAACTGGCGCTGTCCTGGCAAACGCACCGCCCAATTCCTTGTCCGCCGGCCCGCGGCCGTCCCATGTAATGTTACAGGTAAATAGTGCCGTGACATTGCGTATAAGCCGTCGGATAGAAAACAAGAGGCTTTAGATTGAGGTGCGCACTGCTCTAAGCACTGTAGCTATTGATATGAGCCGTTCTTTCCCGATCCAATGATCCAGATATATCGAATATCATGATACTGTTCACCGTAACATTCCAATTAAATTGTGAGATGATGCAAATCCTCCCCCTCCCACCAACCCCTCTCTCTCTCTTCCCCCACCTACAAATCCTCTGCATTCCTTCGCGGCTTCGCCAACCCCTTCCAACCCTCGCATGTTCTAATCTCAGAGCTCCGAATTCCAGTTTCCAAGTGGCCGTGGTGGTGGTAGTTAGCGATGGAGTTCAAGGTTGTCTCGAAGACGTCGGCGGCGTCGCCCGCGGCCCGGCGTGGTATGTCCCAGGGAGCGCAGGGCCGGAGCGGCGTCGTCGCCTTCGGATCGGCAGCCAAGACGAAGGCGCCTGCGTCGCGGGCGCTGCTCGCGACCAACAACTCCGTGACCCCCGTGACCAAGTATGGATTCTTTCCAAGAAGGATTTTGGTACACCGATTCCCCGTTTGTTGTGCCTGCTTGTGTGCGAGATATGTGGTGCTGGTTGCGGTTGGGTCTGCGCTTATTATGCGTGTAGGGCTGGTTGTTCTGCCTGCGCTCATCCTCGAATTAGATGTATGGTTCCCAATTGGGGTGCTGGTGATTTAGTATCTCCATTTCTGCGATTAGTCCTTGTGAATCGAACCAGGGTTGCGTTATGATTTAGTACAGTTACTAATTGCATAAATTTAGCCATCGACGGATTCCAATTTGAGGTGGTTTCATATGGAGTTGGTGACTGAACTGATCTCCTAACAGCTTGGGAAGTGCTCGTTTGAATTGATCTCCTAGCAACACGGTGTTTTTTACGCTTGTATGTCTTGTGGCTGACAGCCGGCAAACTTGACTTTTTGGTGGACGAATTGACTTGGAACCCTTGAGAGCGAAAGTTGGGTTATAGGCGATATATTGTTGATTTGTTATTGTTGTTACAAAGATGTTTAACCGTGCAAATTATTGCAGCATCTTTTGTCATTTCCACCAAAATAAGTCATGGACATTTGATGACTTGACCCGAGGTCTTCGGTCTTCACATTGAAAAACTCATACGTTGTAATGTCTTAGTGACCAAGGTTCGTTGAATTGTGGTGAAACTTTCTAGAAACGCGTATGAGCAACCTTGAGCGTGGAATTGACTTTGAGCACTAAGAATACATTAACCCGGTTAAGTTGCTGTGGCACTTTTGCAAAAAAAAAAGTTTTCTTAATGATACTCTGAAGGAACTAATCACTTTTTTCTTAATGGTGCGCTTTTTCTAGGGATGAGAAACAAAGGATAGATCAAAGTGAAATATTGACTTTGGACAGCATTAGAACCTCTTTGATTAGACAAGAAGACAGCATCATATTCAGCCTCTTGGAGAGAGCACAGTTTTTTTACAATGCTGATACATATGATAGCAATGCTTTCCATGTGGATGGATTTGAGGGTTCTTTGATTGAATTCATGGTTAGAGAAACCGAAAAGCTACATGCACAGGTGGAGCAGGCTTGCAATTATCAAGATAATTGATCATGACATTCCAAAAATTATAATATGCTGATGTTTCTTATGTAGGTTGGGAGATACAAGAGCCCAGATGAGCACCTATTCTTTCCAGAAGATCTGCCTGAGCCACTGTTGCCGCCTATCCAGTATCCAACAGTAATGCACATCTCAAGTATTTTTGGATGTCAAATGCTTGTCTTGTAGGCTTGTAGAGTTTCTTTTGTCAATATAGGAATGGTCCTGCATTGGCTGGCCAACTAACATAGCAAGTTCTTTGTGGGGGTCCATGAGCATATTGTGCTTTTGTTTGCCATTGTTTAGTGACTGGCACTATAAAGTCCGTATGGCTTATGTACTAGTCAACACATGCAAGAGTCTGTAAGTGCTGCATACACCAGTACATCGCAAACCTTAGATACAAGTGACCTCAAGATTTCCCGGATTTACTAAGATACTCTAGTTTCTCCAATATGTTGGTTTATTGTTGGATATTCTCACAGTATATTATGCCATATATAAGCTACACGTGGGTTATTTTTCTGTAATACTGCACTGAGGCTGAATTAAACTATATAGACTGTTTTTGTGCCATATTGGACTGAATCGACTGATGTTCTCTTTGATTCTCATTCGTAACATATGCTCTTCTTCTAAGTACAAAATGAAAGCAATTAAACAAGATACCCATCATGATTATGTATTCATGTGGAGTATCATCATCTCTTGAAAGGCTCATATTGCCATTAGATTACTGTGCTATTATTGTTGATGCTTCAGTAAATTTTGGATGGATTCTTATTTTGCTCTTATCCTTTGCATAGGTTTTGCATCCTGTTGCTGATTCTATTAATATCAACAAAGAGATTTGGAAAATGTATTTTGATGAGCTTCTTCCAAGATTAGTTACAGAAGGAAGTGATGGTAATTCTGGATCCAGTGCTCTTTGTGATACAATCTGCTTGCAGGTACTACAGTTATTTATGACAAATCCTCTAGCTAAATACTGCGGGTCAATATCTGAGACAGATAACTAATCTATTTAAAATTATTTTTACTCTCCAGCAGCTTACATTTGCTTTAAAATTTCAGCGTTACCAAACTAAGTAAAGTCAAATCATACCTTGTCATTACCACAGCTTACAAGAATTTTCTACTGTTCTAATTTCATTAGATGTCTTTTTCGTAACTGATGTTCGCTGGTGACACATGCAATTAGGCATTTTTATATTTTGGTGATCTTTGTTCCTTTGTTCTATTATCCAGGCACTCTCGAAAAGAATCCACTATGGGAAGTTTGTAGCGGAGGTCAAGTTTCAAGAGTCCCCTGAAGCTTATATGCCTGCAATAATAGCCCAGGTTTGTGTTCTATTTTGCCGTATGGTCTTGTCTTTTTCATGATGGTCAGTAATTTCATGTCCTTTTTTTTTTTCTGATACAGAATTTCAGGTCGACTATAACAGTTTGATTTCATTGTGCAAATCGCAAACGATTGATTCTTTCTTTTGGAATTTCAGGACCGTGATCAACTAATGCACCTCCTCACCTATGAAACAGTGGAACGTGCTATTGAACATAGGGTGGAAGCGAAGGCCAAGATCTTTGGACAAGAGGTGAACATAGGTGCTGAAGACAACAGCTCTCCGCCGGTCTACAAGATTAGACCCAGCTTGGTCGCTGAACTGTACAGTTACAGGATCATGCCACTAACCAAGGAGGTTGAAGTAGCATACTTGCTAAGGAGGTTGGATTGAGTGTTTACTATTGTAAATGCCAGCTCCGATTCCTGGCATCAAAGAATAAACTAGGGAAAAAAGCAACCTTAGTCCTCCATTTTGGGACAAATCGGAGAATACACCCTATGTTTATTTTTACTATATTTTCCGTTGCAAGAGCAAGCAGAATCATCATTTGCAGTCGCTGCATATAATAGAGGTATACAATTTGCTTCGTGTTTGCATACCTTGGAATTCCAGAGTTTGCGTTGTACGTTCCAGGCGAAGGCTCCTCTCGTCCAGTCATCTGGGGACCAGATTCCCTCCCCGCCCACCACTTGTCAAGTCCGGTCCCTGGGGGCCGGACCTAGCGCGTACGTGTCCCAAGGGAACATACTCCTTTTGTCCGGTCATCTGCGGACCGGATTCTCTCCCTGCCCGTCACGTGTCAAGTCCAGTCCCTAGGGGCCGAACCTAGCGCGTCCGCCCCCTAGGGGCCGGATTTAATCCTAAGCCGTGCCCTTGGATCGGATCGCCCTACGGTTAGAGCACGGACACGTTTTCACCTTCCGCCGAAAGCATCCCCTGTCCCATCAATCTTCTCCATCGTCCCATCCATCAACTTCATCACCTCACTGCCTCCGTCCGCATGCATGCATAATCACAACACACAACACGCGGGATTCTCCCCCGTTGCTTCATGGTCGACGCGAAACATCTTCGCGCGGCTATAAAAACCGGCGTCATGCTCGCTCTCGCTCTCATTCTCGAATTCATTCTTGTTCTCGCTCTCAGCGTTGAGAACAGGGAGAATTGAAGTAAAAATTATTTTTGATCACACTGTGTGTCGAGGATCTAATAATCCTTAATTAATTTACTTGTCTATAGTATTTATAGATAATAATGTCGCTTATACAACCTTCAAAGGTACTCCTCAATATTAATGATGAGGGAGATCATACACACTCAGTAGTCGTAAGCTATTTTATGATCACCTTATATGGACGTAAGTTCTTCTGCGACCACCTATTGATTGTAAGTCCTGCTACAATCACTCTATATAGTCGTAAGCGACCACCTATTAATCGTAAGTCCTACGACGATTACCTCATGGTCGTAAGTCTTACTACGACCACCCTATGGTCGATAAAGCCTACAGACATGTGGGCTCAATCGATTAAGGATATTTGTGCGCTGTGTTTAATACACACAATAGTTAATATGTGCCGTTATTCCTGAGATAGCTACACGTATTAAACATCTGACTCTGACATAACCGCAAGGTGACGTGGGGGAATGCGTCTCTGACAATAACTACATTTAAACGTGCGCATTGCATCAAACGACAAGGTGTCTCTTGACGAAGACAACTGTCACCCCTTCATGTGCTATATAAGGAGTAAAGTCAAGGGACAGAGGGGGAAGTGATCAAGCAACGAAACAGACATGAGTTATTAGTCTTAGTCTTCGATGACTTCTCTTTTGTAAACACAGTTAATACAATAACATAGGAGTATGGTTATTATTCTCTCAGGAGAAGGCCTGAACCTGTATAAAATTATCATGTCTTTTTCTGTGTGGTTTCGCTCCAGAAGAGCCCCCAGCATTCATTCATAAGATCGATACTAAACCATCGACAGTTAGCATCGTCCGTGGGGAGTGCGTGATTTCTCCTTTCCTTTTTGAAAAATTGTCTAAGTTTTCAACTCCGATGCTTTCATGGCAGTATAATAGAATGAAGAGAATTGATTCGATTTGACATACTATGCAGGACTTGACATAGATGCCTGCCACGAGTATGAGCAGAACATCATTTCGTCTAATGACAATGTCGTTTTCAGGGATCTTTCACCAGACCCAGGAGACCATACCACGGACAATGTTGATGAGGGAGCTCTCTCCCCCACGACATTATGCCCAAATGAGGAACCAGACTCCTCAAAGGGCAAGGGTCCATCCGACTAGGGTCAGGATCGCGTCACGGTGAGTGCAGAGCATAGGGAGGGTTTCCTCTCCAAATGTTCAAGTACGGCTGAGGCCATCCGATCTGGCACAACAAGTCCTAGAATCCATGATTTCGGGACTCAATCAACACCTGATAACTGTCACCCTTCGATTACCCCCACGAGGTGCATTGTCGAGCCCGCTTCACCTACGGATTTGATCATACCTCCGTAGGGTTCACCTTCAACCGAAGACGGTTATAATCCGGAATTCCCCTTTCTAGATGGGATTGCTCCAAGTCGCGAGGCATTGTCCTTTGACTACTCTTTGAGTCAGGAGGACTTAGCCGTGAGTGGGGATAGTAGCACCTAGGAGGTCTTTGTCCTCCCCTTAGATTCTAATCTCTCTCCAAGAAGCAGAGACTGGGGTTGTTTCTCATCGCGCACTCACTTCGAGCTCATGTGGTGATGGCGAGAACACCTCCAGTGACGACCAGGATCTCCACATTCATGAGCATGGTCAAAATCCTAGAAATGATATCTCTCCACTGAGGCATGCTCCGGCTAGCTCAAACATCGATGATCCTGAAACCATATAGAGAAGAAGAATTGCTACCCAGGGGTCCTTACCTGGGCGCATCCAATACCAGTCAGGGGAAGCTTAAGAACTTCAACAAATCAATGATCTGATCGAAACCCCGACTCAAGAGCTTGGACAATCATCAGGCTACGACCTCTTTGCTTTAAGAGATCACACGAAGACTTTGAACACAATGGTCAGGCTCGAGCGGACTCGACAACACCGTCCTGGTAGTGAATTGATTCTCACTTCGCTGGTACTTAATTGCGAATAGTTATGGATATGCAGATCTTATGTTGGTTTTAATCCGTTCCTCGAATTATGCAAAGATCTGCAAGAGTTGTACCTTCCTTATATTTGACCAGAGGTGGTGACTCGTTATCATTGCCAAAATATTAGCAGGTACTATCTCTGTGCTCTTTGAAACAATTTAATATCATAACATATTTTGTGGTCCTTCGATAACTTTCTGCGGTTCTTTGGAACATTTGATCTGTTTGTTCAAATTCATTGTGGTATCTGCGGTTATTTGCTGTTTCATGTCTTGACCTATATATGTGCTATGGTGAATCATGTTGGAAGGCTAGGTTTATCTTTTGCAGTGTGCAATTTGGAGAACAACTAGTACATTCTAATACAACAAAGCTGTATATTAGCAAATGAAATTAACAAATAAAGACTTACAGCCTGTTTCGTTCCTAGGGCTCTCCACCATTGTGGCGAAGTTAGGCACACAAAAAAACGTGTATATGACAGTTGGGCCAAGGGGCTCCGAAAGTTGGGTGTGCCACAATTGTGGCAAAGCTAGGACTGTAGAGCGTTATAGCTTTGTTGTGTTGTTTAGATGTATGTCTAGAACTTAACATGCTGGTTTACTGTAGTGAGTGCACGCCCTCAACATTTTATCAAATGTACTTAGCTGCAGTTATTGATATTCTGCAAAGTAAAATTGACCGGGACAACTCTATCGAACGCCAGCCATTCGGATGACTCTCCTCGTGGAGAATGACAAGACAACAGGCTTGGTCGATCTCCTAACCACAACCTTAGTTGGAGAAGGGTTCCATGAACAACTGGTGATCGACAAACTCCCAAGGGAGGTGATCGTTCACTGCTTCTACCAAGAAATCTATACCAGAAGATGGAGCGCGAGGAGTATTACCCTCGTAAGACTGAGATCTATGAAAGGTTAGATCCACTTACCACTATGTATCGTCGAATACAATCGTCTAGTGATGTCAACCATTCTTTCCCGTAAAGAAGACGTTATGATATTATTACCGGATGTCGAACGTTTTCGCCTGACCTTCGAGTAATTCGCTGGCCGCCCCGGTTTCGACTAGTGAACATAGAGAATTTTGATGGGTTACAAAATCCCATCGAGTTTCTTCAAATCTATACTACCATGGTCATAATTAATTAGTGGTAATGAAGTAGTTGTTAATTAATTAGTCTTCCTAAATAAATCATAATTAATTTAGGCTTAGTTAATTAGTGGTGATTAAATTAGATATCTATTAATTAGTCGTAATTTAATACTCGTAGTTAATTAGTTGTAATTAGGTAGTCGTTAATTAATTAGTCTTCGTAAATAAACCGTAATTAATTTAGGCTTAGTTAATTAGTGTAATTAAGTAGTCATATTTACATACTCATAGTTAATTAGTCATAATTAATTAGTGGTAATGAGGTACTAATTAATTAATTGGTCATAATTAATAAATCATAATTAATTTAGTCATAGTTTATTAGTGGCAATTAAGTGGTCGTAACTATGTAGCCATAATTAATTTATTAGTAAATAATGACTCGTTGTTAATTAGTGGTAATTAATTACTTGTGATTAATTATGTTTAATTAATTATGTGTAGTTAATTAGTGGTAATTAATTGTCACTAATTAATTGCCACTAAATTAATAAGGACTAATTAATTACCACTAAATTAATTATGACTAATAAATTATCGCTAATAATTACCACAAATAAACTACGACTTAATTACTTACGGCTAGTTAATTACGACTAATTATTACAACTATGTAGTAATGACTAAATTTATTACGATTAATTGATTAAGACTAATTAACTACGACTAAAGTAACTACGACTAATGCATGGGAGAGAAAAAATTACTTTCTCTTGATGGCGACCTTTCTTTACTAATATGTGTTATGAATATTGTGTGTATATTCAAGAGGGCCTAATGGGCAATATATATAGGGAGTACAAAGAGGGTTGCCATATACAGATAAGGAAATACAAATAGAATCCTATTCTAACACCCCCCTCAAACTCATGGTGGATCACACACACTGAGTTTGGAGAGAAAATACAAATGTTGTGCCCTAGTCTGTGGCTTTGTGAAGAAGTCAGCAATCTGTAACTCTGATGGCATAAACTGTAAAGCAAGTACTCCCTCCTGCACCTGTGAGCGAGTGTATGAAGCATCCACACCAATGTGCTTTGTGAGCTCATGTTTCACTGGGTCTCGAGCAATACTGATAGCACCTGTACTGTCAGACAAAAGAGTCGTAGGTCCTATCACAAGCACTCCAAAATCTGCAAGTAGCCACCTCAACCAAGTAACCTCTCATCATTTGCGCCATAGCTCTCAACTCACCTCTGCGCTCGAGCGAAAAAGCTGCGATCAGCTTCCGGCCTTCCGGGCAATCGGGGAGGAGCCAAGAAAAACAAGATGCGAAAAGAGAACGACGATCGGAAGGATCACTAGCCAGTGCGCGCCGGATGCGCTGAAGATGTAGTGAGATAGAGCTAAGAAAAAACAAACAACTAGAGATGGTCCCACGCAAGTAGCAAAGAACACGAAGAAGGAAACTGTAGTGAAGATGGGTAGGACGAGTCATGAACTGACTCAAGATATGAATAGCATAAGCAATATCAGGACGAGTACTCACAAGGTACACCAAACTCCCAACAAAATGGCGATATCAAGTAGGATCCTCAAGAAGATCACCATCAGTGGCACGAAGTTGTAGGGATAGCTCTATGGGAGTCTCAGTGTTGCGAGTGTCAGTCAGACCAGACTGATCAAGAAGATACTGGACATACTTCTGCTGGGAGAGGTAGTAGCCCTCAGGCTTGGAAGAGACCTCAATCCCAAGGAAGTACGTAAGAGAACCAAGATCAGTCATCAAAAACTACTCACTGAGATGCTTCTTCACATACGTGATGAATGAGGAATCATCATCAGTGATGAGCATATCATCAACATACAGAAGAAACAGTGTCCTACCTCGAGATGAGATATGGACAAAAAGAGCAAGATCATAGGAACTGACAGTGAAACCGACAGTAGTAATTACTGAGGTAAAACGCACAAATCAGGCATAAGGAGCCTGTTTGATGCCATAAAGAGCACGGCAAAGACGACAAACGTGCCCATCAGGAACAGAATACCCAGCTGGTGGCTGCATGTAGACCTCCTCATGCAAAACACCATTAAGAAAGACATTCTTAACATCCAACTGAGAGATAGACCACCAGCGAACAGAAGTAACCGCAACAAGAGTGCGAACAGTGGTCATATGGGCAACAGGGGCAAAAGTCTCATCGTAGTCACGACCGTACTCCTGTTGAAAACCACGAGCCACAAGACGAGCCTTGTAGCGCTCGATAATACCATCAGACCGGGTCTTAATCTTGTATACCCACTTGCACGTGATCGGATGAGCATGCACAGGTGTCGGTACAATATCCCAAGTCTCCGTACGTCGAAAAGCATCAAGCTCCTCTGCCATAGCGAGCTGCCACTCAGAATGAGGAGCAGCCTCATGATAAGAACTAGGCTTAGTGACAGAGAGAGCATGAGCTATCGGAGCAAATCCAAGACGATCAGGAGGTTGAAGGGATGTCCGGTCACAAAGGATGTAACGAGAAGCATCATCAGAAGGATCAGATGTGGGTGTCGGCAAGACACCAGGAGAGGAGACTGGTGAAGGACAAGGACGCCTAGAGAAGTGAATACCAGAGAAACGAGACAATGGTGCTGCAGGAACAAGAGGCGGTGCTGCAAGAGGCAGCACCAAGGGCAGAGGTATAGAAGGAACCATTGGAGACAGACCAGGAGCAAACCGTAATAGTGGAGAAATTGGTGAAGAGTCAGAAAGACATAACCAGGAAATCGACTCAACGGTGGAAACAGGAGAGGCCGGATCTCGATAGAAGAAAGGTCGAGATTCGTCAAAGACAACGTCTCGTGAAATCCTGATCCGTCAAGTAGAAGGATCCCAGCAACGATAACCCTTATGCTCAGAACTGTAACCAAGAAACACGCACTCAACTGACTGGGCCGATAGTTTAGTGCGTTCACGATGCTACAGTAGAACAAAACAAGTACAACCAAAAATACGAAAGTGAGTGTACTGGGGGGCTCGAGAGCAGAGACGCTCTATAGGACTGACACCCTTAAGAGCATTGGAAGGCTGCATATTAATGAGATATGCAGCCGTAGAAACAGCCTCAGCCCAGAACTATGGCGGAACGTGAGAGGCAAGGAGAAGAGTGCGGGCAGTCTCAATCAGGTGATGATGTTTGCGCTCAGCAACCCCATTCTGAGCATGGGCACCAGGACAAGAAGACTGATAAAGAGTGCCCTGCTCAGAAAGAAACTGTCTAAAAGCGCTAGAATAGTACTCGCTAGCAGAATCATAGCGAAAAGTACGGATGAGAGAATCAAACTGAGTACGAACCATCATCGCAAAGCTATGATAGATCGCAAGAAACTGACCACGATTAGATATAGGGAAAATCCATGTAAAATGGGAATAATCATCAATGAAGATCGCATAAGATTTATGCTCGCCTTTAGAAATAATAAGCGCAGGTCCCCATACATCTGAAAGAACTAAATCAAAAGGACGAGAAGACAAGAACTCACTAGAATGATAAGGAAGTTGAAGATGCTTGCCCAACTTACAACCCTGACAAAACATGGATGTGTCAACAGGAACACGTCCAAGAACACCCTGACGAACTAATGAAGAAAGACGAGACCCACACAAGTGACCTAGACGATGATGCCACTATGCAAAAACTCCAGAGGTGGTGGCAGCAGTGGCAGTGGATGTAGAGGTGATAGGAGCAACTGAAGTGGACGGAAGGCAGAGGCAGTCAAGAATGTAGAGACCCTCATGATCCCTGGCAGCCAGCCCGGTCCCAATCTGAGTCACATGCATTGGTCTGGACAAAAGCAGTGTGAGAGTCAAAACCAACCCTACAGCCGAGATCAGTGAGCCGACCCACTGAGAGAAGTTGCATGGTAAGCTGAGGAACATGAAAGCAATTTGGAGCAGAAAAAGTCGATGGACAAAAGAGTGCCTGATGGCGACAGATAAAGGGTACCGTCGGTTATCGAATCGAGATAGGAAAAACAGGAGGTCCTACTGAAGTGAGATATGTGGAGTCTGGTGTCATGTGGAAAGAGGCACCAAAATCCAGAACCCAAAAAGTACCTGGAGGAGATGTCTGAGCTAGACTGGCAGAACCTGCTGAGCTATGAGAGAGCTGCTGAAGTAGAGCCTGGTAGAACTGCTGAACAGAGTCACCTTGCTGAGAAGGTCCTGAAGTGCTGGTCTGTCCTCCTATGGATGAAGAGCCTCCCTGCCCCCTGGATCGTCCAACTCCACGCGCCTTATTCTTCTTTTTTCGCACCGCACAATGCTGATGGTCGTGCCCGAAGTTCTTGCAATAATTGCACTGAACCCCAGTTGATGCAAAAACAGGAGCAGAAACAAACACCTGAGGAGGGACTGTAGTCGAAGCAGAAACCGTCGGTGTAGTCGAAGAAGAAGTGGTAGCAAGCACAGCCGGAACAATCTGTGCTGCTAACCCACGACGAAGCTCCTCAGCACGAAGCGTCGAAAGAGCCTCGGTGACTGTCGGCCGTGGTGAGCGGCTCAACAGCTTGAGCCTCGACAGCTCAAACTCTAAGCGAAGACGACGAGACGAAGTCATAAAAGCGGCGATCACGATCCGCTACGCACTTTATGACACTCTGATAAAGCGGAGAGCCACTCGTCCCGGTGCCGCGAGATCGGCGAGCTCGAAGAAGTCATCGACGGAGGAGTCCTCTTGGCGAAGCGTCTCCAACTCACGCTGAAGCGAAAAGAACTGAGCATCGCTGCTCTACTGGTATCGCTCGCGCAAGTACACCCAGATCTGATGAGTGGCACGCATACCAACAATATCTGGCTGGATGGAGTCATCAATACTGACCACCAGGATGGCATGAACACGAGCCTCGTCAGCACACCAGCGCTCAAAAGCGTCTATGGCATACTAAAAGGTCTCATCAACAGCAGCAATAGCGGCATCTGTCTCCTTCTTGGTAGCCTCATCTTCTGTAGGAGGTGCAGAAGTAGGCTGTCTGGGAGAAGGCTCAACTGGCGACGGCGGACAAGATTGGGTACCAGTAACATGTCCCTAGAGACGGAGACCATCGAGCGTGATCTCCATAAGTGAAGACCACAACCTGTAATTCATTCGATTAAGCTTTGTTCCCGAGAACGGGATCGCAGCTGATGGAACAGTAGTCATTGGTAGGCGGCGCTGGATGGCGCGGCGACCAAGACAACGAAGTCTAACAGGCGGCGATGTACGGTGCGGCGGTTAGATTGACGTTTTTTTTTGCGCGTGAGTTGGGCTGGCTTAAAACAGCCCAGCCTACTCACGAGAAAATTGGGGGAACTAGGGTTCCCCCGAGTCTCGGCGGCGGCGGTGGCGTCTTCCTCAGCGGCGTTGGGCGTTGGAATCGAGTCTGGTGAGCAGTCGATAGGAGGTTCGACTTGAACAACCGTGTGGCGGTGTGGCCGAGTCTGTGTGTGGCGACCGAGGGCGACGGCCCGAGTCTGCAATGGCGGTGACTGAGTCTGTGGCAACGGCCGAGGGCGACTGAGGCGGCAATGACGACTCGAGTCTGTGATGGCGGATTTAGCGTGGAGAGAGCTAGGTTAGTACCCTAGCTCTGGTACCATGTTATAAATATTGTGTGTATATTCAAGAGGGTCCAATGGGCAATATATATATGGAGTACAAAGAGGGTTGCCATATACAGATAAGGAAATACAAATAGAGTCCTATTCTAACAATACGATCCTAAGCACTCTTCAATCCACAACGTAATTCGGAAAAAAATAGTTCCATCCTTTGTATTCTAAGCGATGAGCGCGAGAACGAGAATGAAACTGAGAATGAGAGCGAGCACAAGCGTGACTCCGGTCTTTATAGTCACGCGAACGCAATTCCCGCAGACAGCGAAGCGACGGAAGGGAATCGGATTCCCTCCCGTGCGATGTTTTTTTTGCATACGGGGAATCATTTGCATGCATGGGGCATGTACGTGATGGATGGGACGGAGAAGTGGCAGGGCGGCTCCGGCGTGCGCGAGCAGGACGGAGTCCATGCCCTAGGGCCATAGCTCATGGCAAGATAGTGCCCTAGAGGCACTGCGCTCGGCTAGACCGTGCCCAGGGCATGGCATCGCGTGATCCGGCCCCAGGGGGCGGATTCCACACTCCCCCCCCCCCTTCCCTTGTGGTGAAGGTGAAGTTGGGTCCCCTGAGGATCGAACTTCACTACTTGTTGCCCACCGGTTGCTGTGTGATGCTGTTTTTAGCATTACGACCGGACGGAGGCCAAATGTGCCAATAATGACACCATAGGTTCTAAAACGGCCAAAAACTCCTAAACTTACAGCTGCTCGGCCGGCCTCCGCGTGCCCACGCTCCCTCGGGCGTCGGCCCTTGCCTCGAGCTGCACTGCAGTGCAGCGTGCGGATTTTGACAGCGGCGGCAGCGTTGGCCCCCTTGTGGAGTTGTGGGCTGTTTCGATCAAGTTGCTTGGTCGTAGCGTTGGACTCTGTGTCTGGTCCGTTTGAGAGGTGGCCACCCGAGACTGGGAGGCCTTCACATCCCAGTCCAACTAGGTCACAGCGGGAAGGAATGCCATACTAGTATTACCCATCAAATGTACCACCCAATTAACATTTTTTTTGGGTACTCTTCGCACAGCCAGTTTCTCTTTTAACACGTACCGTTCGCGTTTAGGGAACTGATCGGGACAAATCTGAAGGAGTCGACAGCTAAAATTACAGGGCATGCTGCAGGCATGCAGGCTGGAAACGTGTGGCAAACGAAACACTTGGAAAAGATATATAATTACTGGAAGCTAGTAGATGCATCAGGCACGCCAGTAGAGCACCATCTGGGACTGGAAGTAGAGGTCACGCGTAATGCCTTTACCAGAAACGCTCCAGCTATTATTTCGGCTGCATACGCCGCTGGCCAGTTCCATCGATCGACCTATCAATCTACCATGCACTCTGACAGTCTGACAGTCGGTGGTCTGTGTACCGCCGGCACCAGCTAGCCTAGCTTATCTACGGAGAAGTTTCACAAGTGCATGCATACATGAATACTTATTGGCCTTTTCCCAACGAATTAGCGAAAATGACAATCATAGTCTCGTATTTGTAAAAATGACACCCTAGACCGCACCGTCACCGTGCAGATGACGGACTTGCCGTGCAGGCCGTATGGCCACTGTGCGGTGTCGCCAGCCCTCGGCACGACCCTCCCTCCCACCAGCCCTCCTCTCTCCACCACACGCATGCATGGTATGCGGGCTAAACAACGACTCTGTTTGGATTGGGTATGTGTTGGCATGTCCGTCGTCCGTACGGTGACAGTAGCTCAGAGCGCTAATTTGCAAATACGTGACTACGACAGTCATTTTCGCTAATGTGTCCGCGAAAACGGCTAATACTGCCAAAAGCTCTGCATGTACCACATGTATCGTGCTGGTATGCAGCCCCAGTTGATAATTCCATAAATACCCTTCCCACTCCACGAAATCCACGCCCACCGCTTCGTCTTCGATCTTCTTCGTCGATCTCGGCCTCCAAGAAATGGCAACCGCGCCCCATCTCCTCCTCGTGATGCTCCTGCTCTTCGCGGCGTCGCCGGCGCCCTCTGTCGCGGACATGTTCGTCGTCGGCGACAAGCAGCACTGGGCCCCCAACGTCAACTACACCGTCTGGGCCGATCAGTACCATTTCCACGTCGGCGACTGGCTCAGTATATACCTCCCTCGATGTCCTCTCTTTCTTCCACGGCTACCATATCTAGCTGTTCATTCGACCTTTGGGTTAATATGTTTGCTTGGTGACCTGCGAATTAAAAAAAATATGTGCGCAGTGTTCAACTACAAGAAGGACATGTTCGACGTGGTGCAGGTGAGCGAGACGGCGTACGCGGCGTGCGACGCGAGCCACCCCATCGTCAGCTACAACCGGGGGCGCAGATTCCCGTTCGAGCTCAACCACACGGGCCGGTTCTATTTCATCTGCAGCCGCGGCTACTGCTGGAACGGCATGAAGGTGTCCGTTTTCGTCGAGCCGCGCTCGCCGCCGCCGTCCGTGGCGCCGTCGACCAACGCGTCGCACGCCTCGTCTGCCCGTGCCGCGTCCGGGGTTTGGTGGGCTCTCGCTGCCTCGCTGGCCGCGGCGGTTTTGGGCTTGCCGTTTGTGGTGTGAGCCGAGGTAGACACTGGGGTTGGTGTCCTTCCGGATGTGTGCCCGTACAGCTATTTGCTTGTCGTTTTAGCACCATTGTCAAGCCATGTATGGCAGGTATTAATTGATAAAGCGTGCTATGGTGAATTGTGATGCGCGAATAAACCTTCTCTATGTTTTCTTCCTGTATTCGCTAGGCACTAGATGGAGCAAATTTAGCGCACGCTTCAAGTGGGTTCAATTAATCATGAAAAATAAACATTGCTTGTTGGACACCAAATCAACAGAAAGCTATACAAAAAAAAGATGGTTTGTGGCCAAGATAGCTAGATGCGAGCCACCGCGCTGACTCTCAACCCATGCATACACTTCGTCTTAGCCTCCGCTTGCGCCGTGCCCCAACACTCTCCCGCGTCGTAGCCCCTGCGCCAAACCTCAGTAGTCGACTAGTCAGCGCCTCACCGTCCCCGCGTCACTCCTCAGTGTTCACTGGTGCACACAGCAAGCTGCAGCCAGCCATGGCCGTGCTTGCATCCACCACAAGACTCCGCCTTGCCTGCGCCGCAAGCTGAGCCAGCAGCCATACAAGACACCGCCTCTCTCCCCATTTGAGACCTCGCGCCGCAACCCCTGTCGCTGGAACTAGAGCCTGGAGCCGGATGAATAGGGGAATGGTTAGGGAATTAGGGATTTAGGGTTACTTGTGCATTTGCATTTCATTGGGGATTTGGCTTGGGTTGCAACTAGGCCGGCTGCAGCTTGCATTCGGCACATCTCAACCCATGGCCAAGGCCAGCATGTGGCGCAAGGCATGCATGAGGACTACTGTTGCAAAGAATTGTGTGTCTGTGCCCTCATTTGGTAGTCACACCAACCTTACAGTTTCTGAGTGCCCAAACAAGGAATCCGCCAGACACAACCAGTCTCTCTCCAACCTTGGTCATCTGATTGTCCTTGAACACATACACCACCAGTATTGCTATGCGAGAGGAAATTTTTTAGTGTTCTGGCAAGGAAAAGCCTTCTTAATTATCTCCCACATGCAGCATGTTGACTAGTGTGTTATATATGATAAGTCAGTTGATGTGAGCAACAGATAATATGAGGCGAAATTAATGGGTGAAATGATTCATAACTCACTCATGAGGGCAACTATGAACTTGGGTAGGCATGCTTCCTCAGATGTTTAAGATCGGGTTAGAGGGGGGCGGCTTGGGAAGGTTCCATCGACCCAGGAGACCCGAGGCAGCCGCCCCGGGGCGGCTTGCCCCAGGGTAGATCCGCCACTGTACTCAATCCACTAGAGTCCAAGTCTCAGACTTGCGTTGGTGTTTACCAAATTTAGGAATACAGACGGGTGTACGCGTTGAGTGGAGAAACACGTGCCCTCACTCCTTGAGGCTGTGGATGTCTCTGATAAATTTCAATCGTGTGTAGGGAACACGTATGCGTGTGCATCCCTTGTATTCTAGAAAACATAAAACTATACCTCCAGAAGAGAATGGATTCATAATGATATTATATATAACCATAATTTTTTCGAAAGAAAACCAAAGGTAAGTTCATCTCATAAAATATTGCTACAAAATCATAACGATTCAGAACTTCATAAATCGTTGTTCTCCTGTACAAGATCCGTAGGAGAGCACCATCAATTTACCATAGTTAAACCAAAGGTAAGTTCATTTCATAAAATATTTCTACAAAGATACATAAAAGAAAACGGGAGAAACACGGGTATAATATAAATGATAATGCCATTAAGCAACGGTGAACATTTTCTCATCCTTTACATCCGATAGGCAGCTGCCTGCTGATATCATGACTTTGGACCTAACACAAAAATTGGACCTAACACAAGTCCTACAAAAATAATAAAACCTTGGCAACTGTGTTGTCGCAAAGAGATCAGCATGTATTAAGAACGTCTTTCCAAAATGCATTCAGAGAGCAAAACTAAAACTCCGTTTCCATAGAAAACCGTACCCTGACGCCCTGAATTTTGTTGGGATTGGAGAATGAAGGAACTACTTTTGTTAGCTGTGTTGGAAACAAAAGGATAAAGAAACTAAAAAAATGCACTCCAGGCAGTAGCAGAGCAATCAGGAAAGTGTGCTATGGTAGGGAACATACCCCAACTTGCTTTCATCGAAGGTTAGAAATTAATAGGGGATGGAGAGAGGGTGATGAGCTGGGGGCAGATGAACGTGTCATAGTAATTGGATAGACTGCTCTCAAGAGATCATGTTGGAGTCCTTGATAATTTCGTACAATGAGATGACAATCTCAATAGTCAGTAGTATTATGACACCCCACTCCAGCAAATCTGATCGCCTGTTTTGGAGAACTTCTTGAAGAAAATGAATGTTGTGCTGTTACCACAATAAATTGTAAGTGCAAATGAAAGCTCGGAAAGAAAGATCGGCTATTGCACTGAAGAAGAATGAACACAGGGCACTCACCTCCACAAATTTCAGTTTGAAGTCAAGGCTTCCAAAACGTTGATTCAGTTCATACTCTTCACGAAGATACTCCAGAATTTGCGCATAATTTGAATTTTTCCAAGCAATTTCTGACCTGGAGAAAAATCATGTAGTTTAAATTACCACGATATACACAAGGAGATAGTAATTCAGTTTAGATTAGCTTTAGTGCTTTTTTTTGCCATAATTGTTCTAAGAGACTAAGACTACTAGAAGAAAATTATTGCTGCACACCGATTTACATATTCTGTGGCCTTAGCACAAGTATAGAGTATGCCAATGCATCATCTGCGGCTGTAGCTTTAGCTGGAATAAAAGGCAGCCAAACTCTTTCTTGCAAAAGAATAGAGGAAAAGGTTGCCAGCGTCCAAAACATACCACATAATGCAATCAAGCAGACAGGAACAATGTGTGTACTAAACAAAAATTGATTCAGATAAATTACTTCGACAACTTGCGAAACAAAGACGTGATTTGCCAACAAAATTTAAAAGCTGATATTGACTAAAACAACTGCAGATTCCAAATTGTGACCTTATAAGTTAAGTGCAAATACATGGTAATGAAAATTAAGTACCGTGATAATCATATAGAAAGAAACATGAACAAACAGTTGAAATATAGGAGAAAGCCAAAGCTATGAATCCATAATATATGCCCTGCTTGGCTGCGTCCAAATTTTAGTCCTAAATTTAAGACTCTCCAATAGCCTAAGGGTGAGATGAACACAATAAAGTTTTGCATTTTTATAAGCTAGGCAAGCCAAGCTGTAATAATCCTAACAAGAAGAATGACAGCATAAAGTAAACAGAAACAATTTCACAATGAAAAGTGGGCGGGTATGCCAAATCAGCAGTACTTAATAAGCCTTGAGACGCAAAATCAATACGAGTCTTCCTTTCCTTCGTCAGTTTTAGTGACAAAAGAGTATATTTTCACAAGCAAAATGGTATTTACAAAAGCACAACAGTGAGTTAAAGCACAAAGCTGGGGATAACACGATGCAACAGAGCACATAGAGGATACATATCATACAGGGATAGTGAACACAGCGTTTTACAACAGATATATCTGTGGGATTGTACAACTCTAGTTTCTAAGTTTGAGACCAAATGTATCAACCTTTCTTGAAAGCACCAGAAGAAATTTCAAACTAACAGCATGAATCTCATGTGATTATTTTTCCTCAAAAGAAGGTGTCTGCTGTGAGTAACACAGTGGTTTATAGATATGAGGTATCTGAGTTGCATATCGAATTACATGTCTGCTATCCTATTCCACAACACAGCACATGGGATTGGCATAGAGTGAACTTCTTCCATCCAGAAAAAGAGAACAAAATTTGTGCTAAAATTCCCTAATACACAGATAGATAGGGCCCATCTAAAAGGGGAGTGCAGTGCTTGGAGTGTAGAATACATACCTGTCAAAAAGGCCAAGTCTGATTATAACATCCGCAAGATTAGAATTTGCCTTGCCGACAAGTTGAAACAACTTCTTTCTTTTCATGGTAAAGTTGCCGGTCTTCTCCATGACACGATTGATTTCAGTAAATTCCTCAACCATATCATCAACCTATCGAAATTAGTGTCTTAGAACTTTAAGAACGAAATTTCAATCCTACCTCCAAGTGGCAAAAGTTTGCTAACTTTGTCCAATTTCAGTACCTGCCGTATGTAATGATCTAGAGCAATACTTTGACCAAGAACACTTGCAATAATGCGGATTCCATCAGTGTCTAAACTTTTAAGAACTATGTAGTCAAGACCTCCTTTCATCCATGTTGTTAGGGATGGCTTCTCAACGACTGCATAATCTGGTCATTGAGAAATAGATGTCATCATGTGAGAATGTAATACAGGTTTTACTCTAAACCCACATTGCAGTTTGAAAAAGAATTAAGTGGGTCGGTTTCACAGGCTGTACATAATGCTCCATTTCAGTCTCAGTGAAAAAAAAACATTGGCAACTGTTTTAGCAAAAAAAGCTGCACAACTCTAAATGATTAAATATGTTAGTGGTGCCTATAAATGCGTCACATTCAATACACAAATTAGATGAAGAGTAATTCTCTTGAAATTCTATGGCCTTTATAAAATATCAGCTTTCACTATCATAGAAGCCAATTGGACTATTTGTTGGTCATACACATATTATGATATCTATTATCTTATTAAAGCAAAGTCAAAACAAGCCACCATGTTCGCTCTCAAGGCATAAAAATTTCCACGTCAATCGGTGGAAAAAGAGAAAGATCTACACCATCGATCGGGGTGGGTCTATATTATAACGGTCTAGATTAAAAGAAAAAGTCCATGTCAAGTACAATAAAAATTAAATTAGGAATAAAAAATAAAATCAAATCAACAATTTGATTTCCATACGTGTTCCTAGTAAAAGAGTCCATGTCAAGTACAATAAAAATAAAATTCGGAATAAAAATAAAATAAAATTAGCAATTTGATTTCCATAAAATTCCTAAGTTTAATCTCTAAATATTTATAATTTGGAATAAAAAATAAACAAAAAAATAGCAATTAGATTTGTATATGAAATCCAACAAAAAAAATAAGCCTCTGCGTTCACTCTTAAAGCCTAGAAATTTCCACGTTAATAGGTGGAAAAAGATAAAATTCTACACCATCGATCAGGGTGGGTCCAGATTATAATGGTCTAGATTAAAAAAAGAGTCCATGTCAGGTACAATAAAACTGAAATTCGGAATAAAAAATAAAATAAAATCAACAATTTGATTTCCATACGAGTTCATAAGTAAAAGAGGAATTTTTTTTTCAAATAATCCATTTTTTATTATTAATTACAACATTATACCCGTGATAATATTTTTTACAGAAATATACTCCTGTTGCTCAACCAGTTGGTATTTGGACGATCATTGAGCGATCGTCCCGATAACTCAACCGCTGAGCGATCGACAATTGTCGCTCAACGGTTGGTCCTAATATGCATTTCATTATATAGCGGGCATGCATTGTGCAGTTAAGTCTCGATCGCCAACCGTTGAGCGATCGGGACCATCGCAATCGATCGGGTCGATCACCAACGATCGAGCGACAGAGTATATTTCAGTAAAAATATTATCGCAGATATAATATTGTAATTAATAATAAAAATGGATTATTTGAAAAAAAATTCATAAAAGAGTCCATGTCAAATGCAAGAAAAGCTGAAATTCGGAATAAAAATAAAATAAAATTAGCAATTCGATTTCCATACAAATTAAATGCGTAAAATCCTAAATAATTATAATTAGGAATAAAAATAAACAAAAATTGCAATTAGATTTGTATATGAAATCCAACAAAAAACTGAAATTAGGAATAAAATAAAATAAAATTAGCAATTTGATTTTAATATAAATTCTAAAAATTATAATTCGGAATAAAAATTAAACAAGATAATTGACAATTAGATTTGTATATGAAATCCAACCAAAAATAACAAATTCGGAATGAAAATAAAATAAAATGAGTAATTTGATTTCAATATGAATTCCAAAGTAAAATCCTAAATAAGCGTAAATCGGAATAAAAATAAAAGAAAAAATAACATTTGGATTTGGATACGAATCCCAAGGGAAAAGAACTAAAATTTGGAACAAAAAATAAAATAAAATTTACAATTTGATTTCCAAACGAATTCCAAAGTAAAATCCCTAAATAAAAAAAGAATAAATTAAAAAAAATTAGCAATTTGATTTGCATATGAACTCCAATAAAAATAACTGAAAAATTGAATAAAAATAAAATTTGCAGCGAGGATGGCACGAATGGCGTCAGAGGAGACACAAAAGAAACCACCGCGTTCGCTCTCAAGCAGTGTTCGCCCTAGGCGCTAGTCGAGTGGGGGCCAAGCCGCCAAGGTCAGCCGACTTCAGTGTAGGGCGGCGTGGCCTGGCGAGGAGAACGACTCGGCGGCACGGGCAAGGTCGCGGAGAGCGCAGCAGTGGGGGAGGGTGCCGAGGGAGTGAGGAGCAGAGGGACTGTAGGGATGGCAATCTTGCCCGATAACCCGATTACCCGCGGGCAAAAACCCTAATAGAGGTGGGTATGTTCCTCATTTTGTGCCCACGGGTCATTTTGTGCCCACGGGTATATTCATGGGAAGAAAACTCCACCCGATGGGTAATCGGGTGTGGGCATAGAAGTCTCACTTTGTGCTCGCCGCCCGATAACCCGCCAAAGGAATTGACATATAGGCCCAAATAACCCCTCGGCTCCAGTCCTGACTCAACCCCGCCTCCATCCGCTCGGCGTCAGACTCAGACTCGCGCCCACACCCAAACTCCAGAGTAAACCTCACTCTCTCTCCCAGATCCCTCCTTCCAGATCTACTCCACATCTCCTCTTCCCAGATCCCTCCTCCCAGATCTACTCCACCTTCACGCCGCCGTGTCCCCAAATACCATGCCGACCGCACCTCACTCCGATCCTCCTCTCTCCTCCTCTTCACGCCTCCACTCCCACCACCTCCACCAGTGGCGCTTCTCGGGTCCCGCCACTCCTCGCTCCGCTCCCATCTCCGGCCCTCGACATCGGGTTCCACGACAGCCACGGCGCCGCCGCCATGAGAAGAACATCCGGAGGCGGCCGCGTCCGTGGTCGGCGCACAACTTCTCGGCGTGGTACGTGCCATCCACGCCCGACGCTCGACGACGACTCGACGAAGCGCTACTCGCTTGACAAGGTCGTCTACCGCTCTAGCTCCGTGGCCTCCTCGATCCGTCGCGCATTTTCTCGGTTGAATCTCTCTGCGGTGCACTAGCGGCGGATCCCTGCGGCCGACAGACACACTGCCGGAGGTGATGGTGCCAACCATGGACGATGACTTGGCTCGAGGCCGGAGGTCGCGAGTAGTCGCCAAGGCGCCGCACCGATGGGATGAAGAAGGCGCCATTCGCCAGAGGTCGCCTCGGATCTGGAGCGGAGACGCTGCTTCGGCGGAGCCGTGATTTAGACTTTGATTTTGATGATTTCTTTTGTGAATGGATTGTAAATTTGTGATGGTGTTTTACGTAGTGTGGCGGGCACACGGCATGCCGTGGTGTGAGTACCCACGGTGTGGGCATGGGCGAGGTTTTCCGCCAGTTGTTGTCATGGCATGCAGTGGGGAGTTTTAATTTGGTGGGCATGGGTATGGGCGAGCAATACCCATGCCCGCCGCGCCCGATTGCCATCCCTAAGAGGGAGCACGGGGTGGTCGAGTCGTCGAGGGGAAGGGAGTGACGTCGAGGGGGAAGGAGGCAATAGGCCAAGTGCGCGCAGCGCGATGCGCATGTGTAATATCCCAAAAATCCACATTGGGATATTTGTACTGAGTTTAAATGTGGGAATAAAATTTTGAGCATGTTTTTGAAATTTTTCATGAATCAAATGTTGCATTTGCGTACAAACTAAAGCTTGAAAGAATTTTTGAGAAAAATACAGAACAAATAAAATTATGGAAAAAGTACATGATAAACTACATTGTGTCAGTAGCATCCACACAAATTTCTATAAATTTTGGAGCTCGTTTACCATATTTAAACATTCGTCCAACTCTCAGCTTTTCTTGAAATTTCAAAATCAAACTCAAATCTCCATTCATTTTTTGGCGTAATTGCCGCGACCCGTTTAAATGCTTCTCGCCAAATTTCAACGCAGCCATACTGTTTCCCTTTCTCGCTGACATCATGGCCCTACCTGTTAGCACCTTTCGCCCATCTCGCCTCCGCCTCCGCGCGCCTGCTCCGACCCTGGTACGCAACCGTTGCCCACCTTTTCACGCTCCACTTGCTCCCATCACATCTGCCTACGTCGTGCGTCACCATGCCCATGCCAACCACCTCCTGTCGCAGCCTTTATCCCGAACGGGCGGAGACGCCAAAGAGTCCCTCGAGTTCTTGCCGTGCTCGTTGCTTTCTCGCTGTGAATATCGCGTCATTCTCAGTCATACTTAAGCCCCTAACCGTGTCACTATCTCCTCAGCTCGCCATTCTCGCTTCCCACCAAGAACCAGAGCTTCTCGCTCCTTGGTTCGCCGAGAACGAGAGCGTCGTTCTTCACACCGGTGAGCGAGCCCCCGACCGCCATTGCCTCTGGTGAGCTTCCTTGCCCTCGCCACCCACATCACCGTGCGCCCCTTACCTCACTCAACTCTTTCTCTGCTTGATGTAGCCCCAGGAGCTCCGTAGCGTGATCGCGCCGTCATCTTCTCCATCTCCGGCGCACACCCCGATCCAGACCTTCGCGTTCCTAGCGCTCTGGTGAGCTTGAACCTCACCTAACCACGTCATAATGTGTTCCACACTCCACTAATGCTTCTTCCTCACTTGATGTTGACCCACACGCAGCGTGTCTCTAGAATCGAGCTTCTTCTTCACCTCCGGCCGCCATAGCCCCTTTTGCTGTTCGTCGCCACCCCGGTGAGTCCCTGGCTAATTCCTTCTACCTTAACCTTCCTTAGCACACCCGTGAGCTTATGCGTGGCTCCATTTCAGCAATCCATCACCAAGGAGCTGTGTCGCTGTGAAGCTACTGCCGCCGTCGTTGCTCCAAGCTCTGGCCATCCCTAGACGCCATCAACGCCCTTGATGAGCTTCTAGTAGTCCCCTAGAGCTAATGCATGTGTTAGATTGGACGATTAGCTAGCGTAGCATAGAGTTCCTCGTAGCCGATCATGGCGCCGCCGTGGGAAGCGTTGTCGCCGCCACTCTAGTGACCATTGGTCTCCGTGCCGCCACCGGTGGCATTGCAATGACTACCTAGAGCTCATGCGCACCACCATTCCCCTTGTCTTTGTCCCATTCGCCAAAACACTATAGCCCTGCTTTGTGCCGTCTTTGGAGGTTGTCGCCGACGACGCTCCGGCCATCCCCTGCCTCTCCGCCACCACCCGGTAGAACCACCATCGCACCAGGAATCCATTTTGCCCATTCCCGAGCCAAGCCGCTACTTGTTAAATCGTAAGCGAGCTCACCGAGCCAAGAATGCATCAAGGCTTATTCTCTCTCTCTCTCTTTGACTCATGGGCCCATGTAATTAGGAGTTGATTAGCGCTAAATGACAGAGATTAAAGTTACTAAGTCACTGACGTGTGGGACCGGCTGAAAAGATAATGAAAGATCTAATTAAAAACATGTTTAGTAAATGAGTCACTGACATACGGGACCCACGTATTGTTTTCGGTTTTAAAACACGTTTTAAAACTGAGAGGCTGACAAGTGGACCCCACGCGTCAGTGGAATAAATTCAAAAATTGGTTTAATCATTTAGTTAATATTTAAAGTTTATGACATGTGGGACCACCCACTGTTTTATTAATTAAAACATGAGTTAAAAATATGAGAGGCTGACATGTAGAGCCCACATGTAAGTAAATGGTTTTCAGAAAAAATGGAAAAGCCGCTTTCAGTATAAAGGAAACGCGTTTTCTCTGTTGGAAAGCGTAAATTTCTGAAAATACGAGTTTGATGTCACCCTTTTTATTATTTCAGGATTTTTCAAACTGAGCAAAATTGAAACGTTAATAACTTTTGCATATGAACTCCAAATTGAATGAATATTTTTTTCTAAATTCATCTAAAATCATGCTCTATCTGAATATGCAAAAATATTTGGATTTTGTTGTTGTTGAATTTATTTTACTCTTTGTGATTTGTTATCAGCTCTTTTGAATAGATGCCGGATACGCGAACGAAATATTCGACGACCCTCCATCCTCATACTCAGAGACACAAGACAAGCACCTCCTTTGACCATGTTGATCCCATTATTTCAATTATTGTATTTTATTTTGCAAAATCTATTATGCATGCATGTATGTGGCTAAAATTTGCTATGTTAAGGGTAACAGTAGTTAAAATCCTATTGTATGCATGATCCTCCTTGAAATGTTGATATCCTTTTTGTTGTAGCCTTTATGATATGATCGGGACAATAGATAATGTCAATTTGGGTATTTCGATTAAGAATGTCGAATAGATGCTTAGTCAGGCTCTAGTTTCGCTAAAATCGAATAACCATTGAAAATGTGAATATGAATTTGGGAGAATTTGAAATATGGTCCAGAGGGATTACCTCTGTTGTTTTGTATAAAAATGAAAAATGAAAAACCTAGCTTGTGATGCGGGCGAGTTATATTATGAATTGAGAAGTGTGAGAGGTGTATCTCACAAGTAGATAGGGGGATCCTCGTCCAGGTCGATTAAGGACCGAACGCCGGTATATCCAACCTAAGCGTAAGAGTACAACCATACGGCTGAACTGGGGCGGTCTTAGCTAATTAAGTTGTCTAGGTCTAGCCTTGCATGTTGGTAGGTCGTAGTAGTGCGAGCATATCTGGGTAGGTTTGCTCAAAGGGGCTTCCTTCACCAAGGTGACGGGGACGAAGCTTGCCGACACAACGGTGAATGCTTCACTGAGATAGGGGTACCCGGGTGAAGTGAGGGTTTTCATTTGTCGGGCTAGTGCAAGGTTAGGTCTAGGTGATGTAAAAGCTTCGTTACGAACTCTAGATTGCTTACCAACGGATAGTGAGCGGTGGTGTCGACGGATGCCAAACAAACTAGAGGGCTCGTATCGTGTTGTCACAATCTTGAACTGATGAAGAAACGTTTGATCGCAGATTATAACTGTGGTGATAAACTGGACGATGCCCAGGGCCTCGGCTGCGCGGCGGCGGTGTTGTGATGACAGCAGCCGCGCGGCCGAGACGTGAAGATGTTGCCGAACTGAAGAACAGAAGTTACATAACAGAGAAGGCAGATTGGAGTTTCAAATGTTTTTCTTATTACCGAATCATAGATTGTATCTCTCTTTAAGTAGAGATCCTAACACTGGAATACTAAACGAATACGAAATACGAAGCAGGAAACTAATAAGTGTTTCTGAACTGAACTACAAAACATAAAAGGAAACTGAATATAGAATTGTAGCTAATCCGACATAGTTGCTAAAGGAACGGAATCGGAAGGTAATAACGCTGTGGTTGGCAACTTCTTGCGACGGGCATACTTGATGCCCCACATGACATCATCTCTCCCCGCCTTTTCAAATAGCTCGTTCTCGAGCTTGAATGAAGGATATAACCGTTGAAATTGTTCTAAATCTTCCCAAGAAGCATTAGTTTCTAGCGTATTTTCCCACTGAACCAGAATCTGCAAACGATCACGAGCCCGTCGAGATTTCAACACTTTAGCTGGTAATGGACAAACTCTGCCATGCAAAAGATGCGGCAATGGAGGTGGTGATTGAGGAGATGGACCAATAAATGGCTTCAAGAAACTAACATGAACACATCATGAATCTTTGCACGAGTTGGTAGTTGTAATCGATAGGCTACTAATTCGATCTTCTGAAGAATTTGATACGGCCCAAAGAAACGAGGGTTCAATTTCCCTTTCGTAGATAGAGATAAAGAAGATGTCGGCCAATTATGCAAACGAAGCCAAACCCACTGATCTTCAGAAAATTCCAGCTCACGATGACCTTTATCATAATGACGTTTATAAGTTTGTTGGGCGAGAAGTAAACGATCATGAATTTCGACCAAAAATTCATCCCTATCTTGTAGCAATTGTTCCACGGCCGGAAGACACATACTCCCCTGAGTATAAGAACGCAAAGTCGATGGATCCCGTCCATAAACCACTTTAAATGGTGAAGTACGAAGAGATGTCTGAAACGATGTGTTATAACAATACTCTACCCATGGAAGCCAACGAAGCCATTGTTTAGGACGATCCCCAGTAAGGCAACGGAGATACATGACAATAATCTCATTAACCACTTCTGATTGTCCATCTGATTGAGGGTGAAAAGCAGAGCTGAGATTAAGCTGAACACCAGCGAGACGAAAAAGCTCAAACCAAAAATTGCAAGTAAAAACTGGATCACGATCACTGACAATGGATGTTGGTATGCCATGAAGGCGAACAATCTCACTAAAAAATAACTGAGCCACTGAATAAGCCGTGTAGGGATGGGCCATGGGAATAAAATGAGCCGATTTGGAAAAACGATCGACCACCGTGAAAATAACCGTTTTTCCATGAATACGAGGAAGTCCTTCGACGAAGTCCATTGAAATATTGGCCCAAACTGTAGAAGGTACTGCTAAGGGCTGAAGCAATCCAGCTGGATGTAGTTGTTCACCCTTATTACGTTGACAAATTGCACAAGAACGTATGTAATCCAAGACTACTCTCCGAGCAGTAGGAACATGGAAGTCGGCTATAGGACGGTGAATAGTTTTCTGCAGGCCCTCATGTCCTGTGCCATGTGCCATTTGGAGAATAGCCGGTAGCAAAACAGTCATGGATGGAATGTCAATGCGGCCATTAAATGTAACCAATCCGTCGGTGATGGCTCAAGGTTCACGCTGCTGTCCAGAGGAGATCGCCTGAAACAAGGTCTGCATGCTGGTGTCGTGCTGGAAACTCTGTCGCAACTCTTCGAACAAGGAAAATTGAGGGGAAGAAAGAGCGAAAACAGCGGCCGGTTGCAGCTCAGTATCACGGCGAGAAAGGGAGTCGGCCACCACATTGGTGTTGCCCGGCTTGTACTCGACGAAAAAAATCATAACCCAGAAGCTTATTGACCCATTGATGCTGTGGAATAGTCGAAAGTCGTTGATCAAGCAAGAATTTTAAATTGTACGCCAATGAAGAACTGCTTGGATGGGACCAATTAATTCCGGCTCTACAAGTGAAGCGTGACGCGGGGCAATTGAACGGCTGAAAAATGCAATAGCTCCTGTTCCTTGACGTAACACAGCACCAAAGCCATAACCGGACGCATCAAATTCAATGATACAGGCTTCATTGAAGTTCGGTAATTGAAGTATCAGGGCTTGTGTTAATGCTGATTTAAGCTGAAGAAAAGCATCCTGAGCTTCGGAGGTCCAATGAAAAGCTTCCCGCTTGAGCAAACTAGTCAGTGGGGCTGCGAGAAGACCAAAATCGCGAATGAATTTTCGGTAACAACCGGCCAACCCAAGAAAACCCCGAACTGCCCGGACTGATTTAGGAACCGGCCAAGTAGAGACGGCGCTGATTTTAGCTTGGTCAACTGCCACGCCTTCGACCGAGACGATATGACCCAAATAAGTCACAGAGGTGGCGCCAAAGGAACACTTTGAGTGTTTAAAAACTAGACGATTCTGAAGTCACTGGAGCACCGAACGAAGGTGACGTAGATGAGTCGACCATGTAGAACTGTAAATAAGAATGTTGTCAAAGAAAACCAAGACGAATTGACGAAGGAAATCTTGTAGCACAGTATTCATAAGGGCCTGAAATGTTGCAGGGACATTGGTAAGACCGAAGGGCATGACAAGAAACTCGAAAAGACCCTGATGAGTACGGAAAGCCGTTTTAGCAATGTCGGCTGAATGCATGAGCACTTGATGATATCCCAACTGTAAATCCAATTTAGAGAAAAATTTGGCGCCTCGTAGTTCATCGAGTAGCTCATCCACGACGGGAATAGGAAATTTGTCTTGATAGTACGATCGTTGAGAATGCGATAATCCACACAAAACCTCCACACGCCATCCCACTTTTTGACCAATAAGACCGGGGACGAAAAGGATGATGAACTGAGGCGTATAGTCCCCTATTGAAGTATCTCAGTGCACTGACGCTCAAGCTCATCTTTTTGCAATTGAGCGTAGCGATACGGCTGAACTGCAATAGCCTATTGTCCCTTTTTTAGGTGTATGCGGTGGGAGATCTCACGCACAGGGGGAAGAACGCGTGGTTCCACAGAGATAGCTGAATTCGTCGAGGCGATCTTCCATGAGATTAGTTCCAATACACGCAAGAGCCTGGCTTGAGCGAGGGAGTGTGGGCAGGCCAGTCCATGTGACCCGACAGCCCTGGCGAGCAAATGACATTGTCATATTCAAAAAATCCCACATGATCGGCCCTAAAGTCCCGAGCCATTGAACTCCAAGAATGACGTCAAAACCGTCAAGTGGCATGGTGTAGCAGTCAATGGTGAATTCTTCTTGGCCAATTCGAATCATCATTGCTCGGCATAGTCCGACGCTAGTCACCCGATCTCCGTTTGCCACCGTAACATTCAAACCAGAATGCGGTCGCATGGTGATGCCGGAGGTTGCGACCACCTCTTCCGCGATGAAGTTGTGTCGATCCTGAATCCAAAAGTGCGACTAAGGAGCTGCTACCGAACACGATCTAGAGCTGCATGGTCTGTTTGGACCTAGGCTGAATACCGGCGAGTGCTGACAGAAAGATTTCCGGTGCGCTGTCGGCAGGTTGATCATCGTCATCGCTGTCCAAGTCGGGTTGTATTTCGATGACGAACAGGCGTTTGCATCGGTGCCCTGCAACATACTTTTTATCACAGCGATAGCAAAGGCCGAGGGCGTGACGTCGTTCCAACTCTGTGCGAGACAAGGTGCGACGCGGTAGGTTGGCCGCAGGGGTCGATCCGCCGCTCCCTTGGTTCGTAGTCGTGCCAGGACCGGACGCTGAGGAAGTCGTGTTACCGTTGCGCCATGTCCGCCGGGCTGATGAGGGTGTCCCAGACGCGGTGAGTTGAGTGCGTCGTTCATAAGCGTGGGCGATACTCATTGCCGATTCCAAGGATTGAGGTGTTTGTAGCTCCACATCCGTCTGTCTTTCTTTTGAAACTTGAAGTTTAATTTGGACGGTCGGCCTTTTGTAATATAACTTGATGTAAACGCTTAAGTTATTGTCCTATATTTGTTTCATGTTGTATGTATAATGTATGGATGTAATTGTCAATGTTGTTGATGTGTGTACTAGCTACCGATCATAGGACTAATACGGTACACACATGAAGGCTTCAGGTATTCCACGCCTGTGGTCCGACAGCATGTGCCATGGAAGGTGCAATTTCGTGGCCCATAATCCCAAAACCCTAGCCCATCCGTGATTCGACAGCCACCGTTCGCCCATCCACCTCAAGCCGTTGATATAAATTGCCCCTCCCCGCCTCCACCCAAACCCTACTTGCCCTTGCTCACCTCTTCCTCATCGCCCCCATTGCCTCACTACTGCCACCTATAGGGGGCCATCGTCTCCTCCCCTTGCCTGATCCTCTTCCTCACCCACCTCCTCCCACTTGGTCACGAGCCGAGCCGGGCGGCGGAGGAGGACGGCCATGCTGACAGCCGGATTCATGGCTGATGGCGGGGTGGGGTTTGAGGCACACGATCATGGGAGGATTTGGCCGACACGGGTGAGCCTCCTCACTTCATACCCCCTCCTTTCTCCCACATGTTGTCGCTCAGCTCCACCCGAAACCGCCCAGCACCACCCTGGACCGCCCTACAGCCGTCGTGCCCAGTGCCTAGACACCACCTAGGCGGGCGCCGAGGGGAACACTGCTCTCAAGGTCATGTGTTTCTAATGTTGTTTACTATGGAATAAAAATAAAAAATAACTAAAATTTTGAATAAAAATAAAAGTTATAACGAGAATGACACGAATGGTATCGGAGGAGGCCACGAAAGAGTGCAATGACATCGATTCATCCTGTAAGAAGACGTTGACCCACAGGGAAGCGACGAGCCGAGGTGGAGATGACGAAGATGAGGGCAATGTCGTGCTGCTCAGCTTAGCCGATCAATGAGGGCAATGTCGTGCTGCTCGCCGGAGCCATTGAAGAGAAAGTTCAGTGTTGAAGGAGTCAAGGGCCACAATGACAAGTGGTAAGCGTCGGCGTTGTTGAAGAAGTTAGTGGCTAAAGAAGCTCGATGATGGGGAAGCCCTGGCAGAGAGGAGATGAAGCTTTCCATTGAAGACGAGCTATGGACGATATGGGGCCATCAGGTAGCTAGGAGCGTGCCATAAAATATTCTCCATATCGTTAGACAACGACTAAAGCAGACATGTCTGCATCAGTGAAGATAAGAGATTGTCGCGATTAGTAAGGAAGCCACAGCGTTGAGTTGGCCAAAGTTGAAGAAGAGAAATGACCGACACGAGAGAAGACATCGAGTATGTATAACATCATGTATGCATATGTACACGCATGCATCCGTACGAATAGAAGCGCTGGTGTACAGAGGCAGAGGAACAAAAAGCTTGGAGTAGAGATAACGTAGTCGTACGGAATAGACTCGGGGTCACCGGAGAGAGTGTAACACGTGTACCCAGCTGGGATCGGCGACGGATGCATGTGTATGCGTGTTGATGTCGCAACGGTTAGCATTAAGCAATAATTGGTGAGAAGTAGAACATAACTATGTGGTAAAATATTGCATTGAAAGGGGGTAGCAGTTGAGAGGATCGATCAAGATTTGGGATTACTATTAGAGGTTGAAGCAAAAATGTTCTGACAGTAAAAAGAGATAGAAGACACACGGTTTTGTGGGATAGCCGGCATGTGAGGGAAGATAAATTCAAGGTAGGTCACCCATGGTGCATCGGTGTATGTATGAGTAATGTACTCTAATATCATGTTACTAATAAGATAATTTGTTGCACACATAATCAACGTATTGTTTGGATTAAATAGAGGTACATGTGCACGCATTCAATTTGGAAAAACATAACTAATTACTAACAGAGTAAGAATAGGGGCATGCAACTACATGATTTATGCATGATGAAGAGTGATTAGTTTCTAAGAACCCCAACAACTTATTATGCTCAATGTTTTTCTTCCATCAAATCTTATACTTCAATTACGCTACTCAGGTTGTATTTTCCTTTAAGCTTCTATGGTCATTTTTAATGTTTATAACATCTTAAAAAATTTAAATAGCCTACAAGATACATAAATATATACTCAATCATTTATATAAACTTCGAAACAAATCTAGCCGCACAAATGCACAGGCCACCTCCTAGTTATCATGAAAGGAAGAGAAGAAAGAAGATAACTAGAAAGCAGTAAGCAGAACTTCTCTGTTTAGCAGATAAACTATAATAGGCCAACCAGTGGATAGCATGGACATACCGTCTTTTCTCATCTCCGGAAGCCATCCTGAAGCATGGTTCCGAATCATATCGAGATAGTATTCGGCTTCATGATCAGCAATGTTGAAAAGCACAGCAGAACCATATTGGAACACAACCACGTAGCGATAGCAAAATCTGTTGTCCTTCACTCCAATGTCCTACATAAATCATAAATGTAAACCAAACATCACAAGGAAGTCAATATCTGCATCACAGCATGTTCAACATGTGAGCATTACAACAGTATGTTCAACAAAATGATCAAATGCGGTTAAGATTAGAACCACTTGGCTGTAAAACTATGCGACGCTAACTTGGAATTACTAACCATGATCTCTGGAGGGAATTCAGAGTACCGGAGTGCAATGTAGTTCAGCGATCGGGTCGACGGAGGTACGACGTCGCTCCCGTGCTCCGCCTGCATGCTCTTCAAATCAATGCTGCCACAAAGGGGGAGGAAAAATGAAACAAAAACGCGCCATTTTAGTCCTCTGCGCCAGGTGACCGTGTCAATCCATCAAATTGCTACATGAGGGATCGATAGAACACAAAAGGCATGCAAATTCTGTCTCTCAGTAAAATCATCGAACACCTATCGTGCAAGCACCCGCGCGTTCTAACGCACCTGGTGGAGAGAAAGTAGGCCTTGACGGGGATGCAGCGCGCCAGGGCGTCGTCCTCCTCCTCCTGCCGAGGCGCGGTTGCAGGGGCCGCCTCCGCCGCCGCTCGAATCCAGGCCCAGTAGGCCGAGCTCCCGAGGTCAGAGTCGCGGGCGTCGTGGGGTGGGGCGGCCAAGGCCGCCGCGGCCGACGAGAGGAGCCTCGAGAAGGGCGAGTCGTGGCCGACAGGGTGGGACCCTCGCGCCAGAGAGGGGCTCGATGGTGGCGGCCTCGTCGCGAGGAGGAGGCGGAGACGGCAGCACGCTCGCAGCCGCCCCATGGGCGAGTTGGTGCCGCACCGAGAGCAGCCAAAGCCCCACTGTGCCTTTCCGGTTTTCCATTCGTTTTGGACCAGGGGAGGAAAAATGGGGTGGGACCCAGCGAGCAGAGAGAGCCTGCACCACAGAATGGCGTCGAACGGTGAGATCGGACCGAACGTCGAAAGGTTGGCTGGGCTAGCACTGATTGGCACCGGCCCGCCGTGCACTGTGCTCGGCGCCACGCCAACATGTTGCAGCCATACATGCACCACATCGCATCGTCCATGGATGATTGCACGAAGCACAGATCGTACGCGCATGCACCTGCGGCTGCATCTTCCGTAGAGACGACCACCCTACCATGAATCGATCAAGGGGTGAGCTCCGGTTGCATGCATGCGCCGGCCGGGGTGATGGAATCGCATTGCATTGCATGCAGGCGCGTTCATTTGCACTGCACCGTTCGAATTAAATTCTGGTATGATTTCAATTCTTGTATGAGTGAATGAGCTGCCAGATTTCAATTCTTGAAATATCTGAAATTGAAATTATGACAGTGTATGTGCCATATTTCGTTGGAGGCAATGGAAGCAACATTGTGATTTCAGGCAGAAGAGCATTGGAAGCAAGGGAAGAAACATCATGATATTTGAAATGTTTGATGGCAGTTGGTAGTTTTTTTAGGGGCAAGAGTGTAGTCTTGACAGTACTCAGTTGATGGAGAAGAAAAAAGTTTGTTTGCAAACTGTAATATGTCATGTCTCCGTCAACTGTAATGCGTTGCGCCATGCAGTATTGACTAACAAACAATGTTTGTTTTCGATTCTTGTATGAGTGAATGAGTTGCATGGTTTGTGTTGCATCAATGATTATCATGTTTGAACTTGAGTTGACTTGTTATTCCAGATACTTGAAATGTATAAACTTGAAATCATGGCAGTGTGGGCGCCGACAATGTGTGTGCGCCAGATTTCGTTGGAGGCAATGGAGGCAAGAAACTGAGTAAACCGAAACTGAGTGAACTTGAAATTATCGTAGTGTGTGTGCCAGATTTTATTTTTTTTCTGGTATTAGAAACAAAGCTAGGAACCTGATATTGTATACATCAAGATTGGTTTTCCAATTGCATACATGTGAGAACCCGAGAAATTAAACTAATCTAAACATCGATAATCGGTAATTAGTAGTAAATTAAAAATTTAACGAAAACAAGAACAAAGCCTAAGCTCAGATTAATAACGAACACATCGCCAAACAAATTCATGCACGATTATATTATCAAGAGTCATCATCAAAAATTACAATACGAATTATTGCCGCGAGAATTAATCATCGGTATAACTCAGAATCATTTACAAAAATCTATTACAAGCATAAGGGAAATATTAATACAAACATAGGATTAATTACAAGATTTTGTTGCAAGCCAAAATAAAACAATAATACAATCCCTTGATCAATTACAAGAATACATTACATCATATCGCAATATAAATTACAACTTTGAATAAATTACAAAAAGAATAAAATAAAATCATGCATGCATATCGCCAAAGCCTTCCTTGAATCCTTCGTCCGTATCGTCAGCCGTCGAACCCGTTTCCTCGACCAATCCGGAAACCCTGCACATACGCCCATTTCCCACAAATACCAAAAGAGCGGTAGCAAAACCAAAAGCAATAAACTAAAGTAGGAAGTAGAGAGGGATCGTCGTCAGATTTCAGGAAGATCATCGAGATTCTCAGACCAACCTAATTTAGTCAACATCATTTTACCTTCAGTGGGTTTCATCACCCGATAATTTTATAAATCTGACACCCAGGTTATACCGACTTACCTTAAACCGCAGAAAATCCGATAAACAGTGTTCTTTTAACCAAAGGAGCAAAGCCAAACAGGCATTAGTGAGAGCCCAAGGGATAAGGGAAGGGTAAAGATGGAAGAATTTTTTTAAAATAATATTTTTTTAAAAAAAATTACAAAAATATATAATTGCCCCAAAAAATTACAGAATGAGTTCACATGCCAGTTGAAATGGCGACAGAACCTATCGCCATTTCAATCGGGCGATAGGAACCTGACCGCTCATCGCCGCCGTCCAACTACCTATCGCCAGCTTGAAATGGCGATAGGAATGTAATAGATGTTCTGTCGCCATTCAATCTGGCGACAGAACTGCCGCCATTTCAACTAGCGACAGAACCTATCGCCAGCTTGAATCTGGCGACATATGCCATGTATAAAATATCAGTAAAAATCCTTCCAAACCTTATTTTAATTCCAAAAAAAAAAGAATCGAGAAGGAGAGGAAGAGAAAGAAAGGTAGCGGTTAGCCGCTTAAATCGTCATGAGATAGATTCAGAGAGCAATGGATCTAGTAGACCGGTCATCTTGCGGTACATTTTTCGATGATAATTAAGTAGATTAGCGAGTAGAATGAAGTAGAATGTGGACATAGAATCAAGTAGAATAGCGACATAGAATTAAGTAGAATAGATAATTGTAGCGAAATTATGTATAGAATTGTAGTGAAAGAGCGACTAGAATCAAGTAGAATAGGGACTAGAATGAAGTGGAATATCGACGAGAATCAAGTAGAATAGCGACTAGAATGAAGTAGAATTGCGACATAGAATCAAGTAGAATAGAAATTATGTATTACATTATATTTTTTGAAATTTGTACATGATGTCAAATTATGTAGAATAGCAACATAGAATTAAGTATAATGTCCAAGAGAATTAAGTACAATAACGAATAGAATCAAGTAGAATAACGACTAGAATGAAGTAGACTAGCGACATAGAATCAAGTAGAATAACGACTAGAATGAAGTACAGTACCGACTAGAATCAAGTAGAATAGCGACTAGAATCAAGTAAAATAGTGACGTAGTGTAGTTCATCGTATATTATTTGAGATGTGTATAGTGTAGTTCATCGTACATGTTTCGCACTTTTTACAAAGTATGCACTTAATTTGTAGATATGGCGGACGGAGGCCAGTATGAGTTGCTTGACCCGGTGATTGATGCACATCATCGTAGCGCCTCAAGATCTGCGTGCTCCCCAGCAGGGCGAGGCGTCGATTGAGCTTGGCGCGCTTCGGTTGTGCACGCCTATAAGGGCATGGAGGCTGCACGCAGACTGGATTCCGAGGTACGTATAGTTTTAATACACTCAATCGCGGTATGACTACTTTGCGTGCATTCACATTTATTCTTAATCGTTTTGACGCATGTTGAGAGCGGCAGGCCTCCTTCCACTAGCGAGGATGGTGGAGGCGACTTTCGAGGATGATCAGGACCGTGGTGGTGGTCGTGCGCCTGGCGTTCCGTCGACAAAGGCGCGGCGACGGCGTTGGTTGACCGCCGAGGCCGAGACGCTACGTTCCACCTTCCGTGCGGGGAGATGACGCCGACGCTGCAGGACGTGAGCTTCCTGCTCGGGTTGCCATGCGCAAGCCGCCCCCTGGCAGCGTACGATGTCTCGGACACGTGGCACACTGACCTCCTAGCGAGGTTCCACGATGTCTTGCCGGTGGCAAGAATTACACCGAAGTTCAAGAACACAAGACGGGCCGACATTGAAGTGGATCTGCCAGTTCTATGTAAGTATTTGTAATTATTGTCATCTCGCTTAAATTCGTATGTGAACCTTGTTGCTGAATTCTACATTTCTTCTTTCAGCCCGAGCGTATGGCGCCTGGCGCAGGGTCGGGTTGTTAGGAGGCACTTTGAGGCCTACCCGCTATGGTTGTTCGGGTGGGTCATGTTTCTAGGGTCCCACGGAGACAAATCGACAAGCACTACGTCTGCACGCACTGCCGAGGTGGCCAACATGGAGATTGATGACATCCCTCCCACGCTTGGGGTCCGCCGTACTGCGTGCGTCTGCATCACAAGTCTGCGGCGACGCGTGCCACCGCATTCCAGACAACTCCATCCTCTCCGGATGTCCACTACTTCTGCAGCTATGGGCACGGTTTGGTGCCGCCGACGGGTTAGTTTTATGATCATTTTTTATGTATTGTAATCACAATTTGGTATGCTAAGTTTGTGGTGTTCTATTGCACAGGTCACCTTCACGCCGATCACTTCGCAGGGGTCTTACCCGGAGTACATCGCGATGTTCGATCAGCTGACCGATGACCGCGTCATCTGGACACCATACACTACGGAGAGGCTTATCCAATGAGCCCCGACGGATCGTGCTGCGCTCAGGCACGCGAGACTACGAAGATCGTACACGCGAGCTCCTTGGTACATGATGTCTTCGTGGAGGAGTACCAGTGCGGTGGGTCATGCGCCGATTCGGTCTCTGACAGAGATCCCACCCCTTGGGGGGATACGGTGTCTTGGCAAGACGTCCATGCGTAAGTTCACATGTTTACTTCTTTCGCACAATGTAGTTATGTCTTGAATAAATAATTGTATTGGTGTCCACAGTACACTAGGAAGGGAGTCTGTGGCTCGATGTCCCGTTGGATAGGATGCGGCCTTGGGTCGAGGTTTGACTCATGGCGCTCGACGATATCATCCAAAGTGGGCGGGATCCTATGACATCGAGACGTCGCGGATTACATGGATTGGTACTCTAGTCGGACGAGGCTTATTTGCGTCCGGTCGTGGTCGACCCACCACGACATGAGGTGCGACGTCCGACACGTATCCTACCCAAATGACTCGCTTTCCACCTCTCGACGCGTTGAACTGCCCTTAATTCATATTTATCTTGCGGTTATGTTTCCAACTTGTGCAGACGGATCTACACTAGGAGATTCTCGAGCTAGCGACCACCGTGCAGAGGACGCAGGGGGACACGAGAGGGCTTGTGCAGCGGATCATCGACGCGGCGAGACGAGGCATCCAGATTGCGACTTGTCGCACGCCGAGGGACGCGGTGGACCGACCAGTGCGGGGACGAGGGGTCACGTCGGGACGAGGTGGTTCACGTCCACGGGCTCCTGCCCCGGACATGGCCGGCGTGTCATCGTGGCACCATGGTGGGAGCAGCACTGGACAGGGCTCATCGGGGCACACCTTCGTGCCACCAGGTATGACCGCCTTGTTTGCTTGCGGAACGTAATGCTTGTTTCTTTTGAATCCCGATAGTTACTAACGGCAATCTTCTCTATCAGGTCCTGAGCTCCACCATCACGTGGGGCAGGGGTACGCGGAGTCGTCGGCGCATGTCTCCAGGACAGCAGGTATGACCGCCTTGGGATGATTATGTTTTTTTTGTGTTTTCGGCATGATTACGCTTTGTAACATAATACTTCACAGAACACCTTGGGCGGACGATTCATTTCCTGACGATGACGCAAACCTATCGGTACCCTCGATTTCTTCTTCGATGACTGCGTGGCGCCTCGCTCAACTTGGAGGCTTCACCGCAGAGTGCTCCGCCACCGACACAACACACACAGAGGAGGAGGCCCCTCATGACACCACCTCGGACTACTCGTCTCGGCCGGCCACCATCCCGCCTGAACCTCTCACATACTCGGACCGTCGCAGTGAGGCCGTGGCGACACGGGAGTGTGCCCCAAGAGGGCCGCCAATAGATATTTGGTCCTTCAAATATCACCATACCATGTAAATATTAATATATGAACAACTCTTATTATGCTAGTCTCATGTTTCAAATCTCTTTTTAGCACCATGTTTCAGATTCCATTCTTCCGTGTTATTCGTGATCATCGTAATATCACTTAGCTTCATACTTACGAATAATTAATATCTCAAACGTCCTCGTAAAATTCTACGTAAATTCAACGCACTAGAACAACATACGATCATTATAAATTGTTATTGCGAGATTAATAGATTTTGTACCGTTAAAAATTTATAAAAATCGAAGTATGTAAAGTGGACTTGCAAATTAGGGTTGAGAGGAACCTGCCGCCATTTCAATGGCGGCGACAAAGAATGAATATCATGGGGATATGCCTATGATCTTAGGATGATGAAACAATTGGCAATGTGGCTTTTGGTTTGAAGTTTCATGTGTTTTCGACAAAGTTTCAGATCTGTCGGTCGGTGGCGGTCGACCAAACTTTTAGTCTTGAATGTTGATATAAGTGGTGATCGATTTTGGGATAGGTCATATCCATATTTGTTAATGCATATGTGTTGCTTGATGCATGTTTTGGCTAACATGGGTCAAGTTATGAAGAACTTGTTCCTGGATTCGTGTTTGCTTGTCTATTGCTGTGCAGGTGGCTTGCAGGTCAATGACGGTCAACGGCGAGGAGGATCGGGACTACGCTTGGAGAGCTGAGGTCCAGAACGATCAAGGATGCCGGGTGAGGTCAAGTGACTCAAGCATGGCGTAGAATGGACGAGGATGACCGAACGGGCGGTTCGGTGCGACTGATTGGATCAAGCGGCGCGGGAGTCGTTGCAAGTGCTCAGTGGTGCCGGTGGGATCCGGACGGGAGAGACTTGACGACATGGAGCCGTTGATCAACCTACACGTGGCGAAGCGGCGATTGCTTCAATTGATTGACTCGGTCTTTTGGAAATGATCGAGAAGGGTATTTTGGTAATTTTACCAAATACCATCTTGATGGCCTTTGACTAAGCCGCGCGGTCGGCGATGGTGAAGCGGTTTAGATCAATCGACGATGAAGACGACGCTTTGAGATGCGTGCGTGTGTGTTCCGTTGATGTTGGGCCTTAACGGAAGCCCATTAGGGTTTTAGGGTTAGGATTACCCTATAAAAAGAATAGGTGATAGGATTTTTAGGCTTGCTGGAGTTTAGTGCAGCCACAGAGAAAAGAGATTGGGGGCTGCTTTTGAAATCGGGGAAGGAGTGACGGCGCCCCCTGTATTCTGTAAAAAAGAAAAGCTTCTTGGCGGCGGCCATGGCGCCTGTGTAGGTGCGAGTGTTGAGCGCCTGGGAAAAATCGGCAGCCTGTTCGATGTGCAGAATCGTGAGCAGACAAGAAAATCAGTTTAGCAGTTTTTCCTTTGTTGTTTTAGATCTCTTGTTTATTGGTGCGGCAGTAGTAATGATGCGATGGTTGTCTTGGGTAGACAGAAATCGATTCCAGTGCTTGCTTTTGGATTTATTGGTCTCAGGTCTTTTGTCTAATGCATAATCTTGAGTCCCGTGCGACTGCTTGTACCGTTTTTAATTGCCTTGACCTGACTGCCTTAGTGATGTGACTTGGTTTTGATTTTTTATTGCTTGGGCAGTTTCTTGCGGCGTGTTGAGGCTGGTCAGCAGTCACAAAAATCTTGATTCATCTTATTGCTTTGCCTCAGGCTGCTCCGTGCGTGTCTGGTTTGTGTCCCATCGACTTGTGCCTCAAAGATTTTTGTTTTTTATTGCATCTGAATCTTCTTCTTTGCTTTTCTTGCTTTTGCTCTTGATGCACTCATCTCAGTGATTTTGTGCGCCTGCGTGAGCCGCGCTTCTCGAGAGAAAGATCTCTTGGTTTGAGTGGCTTGAGTAGCTGTTCATCTGCGAAACTACTAGATCTGCCGCGTGGCTAGTCCTTGGTTTAATTCTGTTTGATCTGCGCTTTTGTCTCTTGCTTGATCACCGATGCACTAGGCAAATGGCCGTTTCATACGCTGGCCGAAAAAGTAGGCGGTGGTGGCGCCGGATGTGAACGTTTGTGTGCGTGTGCTCTCGAGCTTTTTGCTTGCTGCCAACGCTCGAGAAAGAGACGTGATTGTCGTGCCACGCATCAAATGGTTTGATCTGCTGCATTGATTAGCTTCTAGTAGTTCACCGTGTTGATCGGTTTTTTATTGCCGCCTCTCATGCCCGCTTGTTTGGCTCTATGTGGTTTTGTGCGGCTCCTAAACAATTCACCAGATCGCCTCGAGAAAAAAGTAGTGCTTTGCTCCAAAAATCATTTCTTCTACATAAAACCCGTAATCGAGCGGCGCCTTTGTAGTCCCAATGATTGCTTTTGGTCACGCAATGTGTTTTGCTCGCTTGTCACTTCGTGGTGGCAACAATGTTGATGTTAATTTCCATCGGATCAGCTGCTCTGTTTGAGCTTTGTGATTTGAGTTTTTGGGTATTTTGCTTGGGGTTTTGACTAGGATTCAATACAAGTCCTCTACAGTATTTAAATGTTGATCTTCATAGCTTCTATAGCTATTGGAGTGATATTGTGTTGAGTCTAATCAAGGTGAAAAATTAGGCGAGCTCCTATTCACCCCCCCTCTAGTCGCCTTTCCGGTCCTACAAGTGGTATCAGAGCCAAGTTTGCTCTTTTGTGATCTTCACCGATCTTTGAGCATGGCGACAAATATGAGAACTTGTGAGCGCTTCTTTGCATCTTGTTGTGGTTCTTTTGCCGATGTCCATCGTAACAAGAAGGCTGAACGTGTGATAAGAATAATGGCGATTGACAAGGATTTCTCCTGTGATATCTGTGGCAAATCCTTTTGTTTTGATTGTCCTAGTTTCATGGATGAGTCACTTTTAGAGCCCGAGGAGAAGAAGTCCAGTGGCATATGTGCAGCAGTGATTGAGAATGATGAAGAGCATTTTGAGGATGATCATGAAGACTCTTCCGAAGACGATCCCCTACTCAAGCTAAGCAAGGTGAGCAAAGAAAAACTCATTGATGGCTTGATTTCATATGAATACAAATTGCATGATCTTAGGAAGAAAATGAAAGTGCTAAAAAGAGAAAAGGGTGATTTGTCTCATGAGCTCACAAAAGTGAAAATGTCCATGTGTGATTTTGATTCATTGCTTATAGACATGGATAATCTGAATAATTCTCTTGCATGCCTAAAAGCTGAAAATGAATTATTGAAATCAAATGTTTCTATGCCATGTGATTCTTGTATTGCTTTACATCATGAGCTTGACAATGCTAAGTTAGAAATAGGCAATCTTAGATCTATGGCTAGAAATGATTGTGATTCTTGTGTAGGCATGCTTGCTAAAATTGAGAAGCTTAAATTGACTAATTCCATGCATCTTGAGCAATTAGAAAATGCTAGGGCTGATATAATTAAAATTGAACCTAGGCCTTGTAGCATGTGCTTAGAACATGAAAAATTGCTTAAGGGTGGTTTAGTCTCTTGCAAGAATTGTGCTTGTTTAGAAACTGAAATTGATGCTTTGAACTGCATGCTTAATTCGAAAGCATCATTAATTTCTTGCACATCTTGCATTTCTTTGAAGAGTGAGATCAAGTCTTTGCGCGATGATATGAGCGCCAAGTCATGTGACTCTTGTATTTGCCTTCACTCCGAGATTGATGTTCTTAAGATTTCTTTTGCTTCTTTGCATTCGGAGTTAGAGTCTTTTCGTGCTAAATGTGAGTCACTTGATGTTGGTTTTTGTGCCATCGCTTTGGATAGCTCTTCTTTGGTGAGTTCGACTCTTTCGGACTCTTCTTGTGTTGTCCAACGGATTTCAAAAGACAAATGTGCTTCTTTCTCAAATGGTACTAAATCTTCAAAATAGAAGTACCACTGCACATTTTGTAAGAAGAATGGACACACTCTTGAGTTTTGCTTTCGCCGTTTGAAACATGAGCGTCGAGTGCGTCGTCGTACCTCTAGGAACACACATAGCCTTACTCATGGTATGTGTGGGTCTAGTGTCGATACGAGGACGAGTCATGATGCTAGTTCTTTCATAACTTCTTCTTTGAGCGATATTGGTGCTTCATCCTCTCGGACCGTGTCTACTAGTAGACCTTTACACCATTGCTCATTTTGTGGGAAGAATGGACATCATGTAGATTTCTGTTTCCGGCGTGCAAAACAAATGCGTCAAGCTCATGCTTCTAAGTCTCCTAGTGGGCATAGTCTTTCTCATGACATGCACACTAAAGAGCCAAGCACGAAGACTCGATTTGTTGATGGCTTCTTTGACACCTTTTCTAGTGATGTCGGACAGCACCATGGACATTATTTGCATAGTTTTGGTTTTGGTCCACGAGCTGCCTCGAGGCAGGATTTCCGCCGTTTTCCAAGAGGTGGACCTCGTTTTGTTCATCGAGGTACACACCCACGGCAAGGTTGTGTGAGTTCTTTTGATGCTTCTATTGGTTCTCATCTTGGTGCTTTCAAGCAAGGCCATTGCCGCTTTCCTAGAGATGGACCTTGTTTTCCTCATCGAGTTGTCCACTCGCGGCATGCTTCCAAGAATGGTGTTGGATCTTCTTGGATGGACCATCTTTTGCATCATGCTAACTCACATAATGTTTCGATTTATTCGGTGGTGGTGTGTCCAAGGTTTGGGTTCCCAAGCATTTGCTCTCTAACCCTTCGGGACCCAAGACTCGGACACCTTGCCTTTCTCATGTGTAGGTACCAAGAACGCGGGTTGGAGAACATGGACTTAAAGATTACATTCTTTTGCTTCATCACGTGATCAGAACACTTGTTGGTTCTCCACCCTCATGATGGCCTCTAAGAGGCATGTGCTTTAATGGTTGGCATCTACACCTGTTTTGTGAGCAATCATATACCTTCATGCCCTTATCTTCATGATTATTCATATTTGGCATGTTGTGCTTATCTTTGTGCTCTTTTGTACCTTTTTGGCATGTGTTACTTCTTTGATATCCTTTATCATGCCTTTACCTTGCTTATGTATCCATGGGCCAAATTGCTATTCATTATTTCCATGGGCATATAAGCTTGGTTTTGTCAACATGAGCTTGTACTGTCTTGTACCTTTATTATCTTGCTCTTGTTGATTCTTGCTTATGTATCCATGTATTATATTGTTGTTCATTATTTCCATGGGTATATGAGTTTGGTCTTGTCTTCATGAGCCTGTGTTATCTGTGCATGATTTATATTACTCTTGTTGATTTTTTGTCTTATGTATCCACTTGTTCACTTGATATCCATGTTAGCATACTTTATCCATGTTTTGTTCTAAAATGCTTTATGCTTACATGGTTATTGTGCCTTACTGTTAATTGTGGATGCATGAGTCTTGCCATAGCTTTCTCTAGCTTGCTTTCGACTGTATATATGATGGGTGATATGCTATGTGCGTGTTTGCTTGCTCCTATACCTTATTGTTGATTAAGGATAGTTTGAGCTTTGTCATGTCTTGGATAGCATGTGCTGTAATTGTTTGTTTATCTTCATGCTCATGCTCTTAGTTGTTGATTATACGCTGTTATGAGCTTTGGATCATCTTTTGCTATCCTTGCTAGTCATGTGTCTTGGTACTGTTTCTTTAGATAATGTCTCACTAACCCAGTACCAAGGCATAGACTTTGTCTGTCTCTTTGGTGTAGTCTTATCAGTTGAGAAGAAGAACATGTGATTCATGATTTCAAGCTGTTGGTTCTTCTTCATATGTGCATTCAATGATGGCTATCACTTTTTGGAGACGAAGGATTTTGAGATGAGGATGATGAGTGAGCGCAACTACCTTCTGGAGCTTTAAGGAATGGATCTTCATCTATCATGACTACATCTCACTGCCAAGCAGTGCGACTCAGGTTTGAGCTTCTGTACCTTACTTTTGTGTATGGTATCCCTAGTCTACCTTGCATAGCATCTGTTTTGTGTTCAGGGTAGATAGGAGGCTCTGTTCTAGCACGTGTCCTTCTTAGGCACTCTTCATATCCCACGTTTTCTAGGATGCACTTCTCTCACAGCCTAGGTCGAGCTTGTCTCCCAATCACTTGTCTTAGCAGGTTTTGAGCTACCTGTAGGGCTTTTTAGTGTTGGTGTTTCGCTCCCTAGCTTTTCGGGTTGTCTTCCCTAGAAATCTTGTGGAGTTTGAAGTCTTTGTGCTATCTTGTGGAGTTTCTGGCACTTTTGGCAGGTCTCCTCATCAAACCTTTTAGACCCAACAAGGTTTGCCACCTTGAGATGCTAGTTAGGGATAATTTATCCCTATGGGTTGGTTTGAGGGGGAGTTAGTTCTTTTCTGAACTTTCCATGTTCATCTGAACTTTTCTTGTTCATTTGAGCTTTTGTGGATCTTTTCTGATACCTTCTTCAAGTGGTATCTTCTTCGGATCTTTTTGATCCTTTTTTATCTTTTTAGGCTTTTACATCTGTTTGCGCATCTCATTGTACCATATTGCATACATATGAAAAATCCAAAAAGATGCATTGTAATATAAGCTTTACCGCTTCTGTCTTTTAAATTAATGAAGCTTTGCTTATTACCCTCTTGAGCTTTAGTATTTCAATTCTTGCTCAAGATTGTGTCTAGTTCTTTGACTTGCTAGAATTATCATGCTTTCACATGTGCAGCAATGTCTTTGCTAAATGAGCTAGAATTTTTTAATATAACTTGAACTGAAAATTGCAATATGTGGATCTTTTAGCTAGTTGCACAATTAGTGATCCTTTTGTGACATTGGCCCTGTCAAAATTACTTTGTTAGTTCTAGAATCTAGTATTGAACATCTTTGAGTTTTCAGTTCATTAAAGAATCTAAAATAGCCCTTGTGCAAAATGAAAAATGATCTCTTTTGTGCGAAAAAAAAACTGATCTCACCAATTCTTTCTCATGAGACGGCTTGCCATTGTACTAGGCATGAACTCAGGGGGAGTTTTGGATGACCTAGACCACTCTTTTAAGCTTTTGTTGCTTGGGATGGTCGTAGTGAGGCTTGAGATCTAGCACATGGCTAAAAATGCAAATTGTCAAATTGGTTGAAGCTTAGGAAGAGATTGTGGATGGCTCCTAGTCCAGGATCTTCTTTACTAAGATAGACCTTTTATCAACTTGAACATTCTTTGCAAATGAAAAATAGTTGAAAATTTGGGCTTTTGACAAAAACTTGAGCTAAATGATTCATTTAGGACTTTTTGTCTCTAAGATGGTCTTTGCTAGCTTCTGGATCTCACATTGACATTCTGATATGGCTATTATCACTTTAGGATAACTGTTGTTGAACTTGCTAATTTTGATGCATTGCTTAATTTAATCCAACAACATGTGATATATTGAGCTCATTAGCCTAGCTTTGCTATATATGTCTTAACATGATCTTGCTAGCTTTGTCAGGCTTGTTGTATCTTGAGTCATGGTAAAAATGCTAGCCTGTTCAATTGAGTAATCTCCAAAGCTTCTTTTACCTAAAAATTGAAAAATCAAAACAAAAATGAAGCCACCCCATTGCATTTCATGCATGCTCTTTCTTTTGCTTCTTCCTTACTTGTGCATTTGTCATCTCTGAATGAGAGGAAGGGATGATTCCTTGATGAATCCATTGTCAAAGGGGGAGAAGATATAGCGAAAATGTAATGTTAATAAAGAGCTTTTTTGTTATGGGGGAAAAGTTTTGTAAAGGGGAGTAGAAATGGCTGCTTCTCATTGTCAAAGGGGGAGCTTTAGCTTTTTGGAGAAAATTGAATATTGGTGATCATAGTGAGGGGGAGCATTCATGCATTCATATTGCATTCTCTTGGTCTTATTGTCTTTTCTTAACTTGAATTGCAAATCTTGAAGACTCACAATGATCTAAGGTCAAATAGAACAATTGTTCTTTCATATGGACCTTAAGTGAGATTTTTGTCAATTCTCTGGAGTTGGAAGCTTTTGTGCTTTCTTTTGCCTTATCTCACTTTCCTATGCTATTCTGGAGCCAGCTTGGTCTTTTCCATTGCTTTTTCTTGCATTTGGACCAAGTTGTGCCTTTGTGCGAAAACTGCGAGTATTTTACTTTTCAAACCACAAACTTACATTTTCTGAGAGATTGCCAATGTGTTCATCAAGGGGGAGATTGTGGATATCATGGGGATATGCCTATGATCTTAGGATGATGAAACAATTGGCAATGTGGCTTTTGGTTTGAAGTTTCATGTGTTTTCGACAAAGTTTCAGATCTGTCAGGTCAGCGGCGGTCTGACCGGCTTTTGTGCTGAATGTTGATATAAGTGGTGATCTGATTTTGGGATAGGTCATATCCATATTTGTTAATGCATATGTGTTGCTTGATGCATGTTTTGGCTAACATGGGTCAAGTTATGAAGAACTTGTTCCTGGATTCGTGTTTGCTTGTCTATTGCTGTGCAGGTGGCTTGCAGGTCAATGACGGTCAACGGCGAGGAGGATCGGGACTACGCTTGGAGAGCTGAGGTCCAGAACGATCAAGGATGCCGGGTGAGGTCAAGTGACTCAAGCATGGCGTAGAATGGACGAGGATGACCGAACGGGCGGTTCGGTGCGACTGATTGGATCAAGCGGCGCGGGAGTCGTTGCAAGTGCTCAGTGGTGCCGGTGGGATCCGGACGGGAGAGACTTGACGACATGGAGCCGTTGATCAACCTACACGTGGCGAAGCAGGCGATTGCTTCAATTGGATTGGACTCGGTCTTTTGGAAATGATCGAGAAGGGGTATTTTGGTAATTTTACCAAATACCATCTTGATGGCCTTTTGACTAAGCCGCGGCGCGGGTCGGCACATGGTGAAGCGGTTTAGATCAATCGACGATGAAGACGACGCTTTGAGATGCGTGCGTGTGTGTTCCGTTGATGTTGGGCCTTAACGGAAGCCCATTAGGGTTTTAGGGTTAGGATTACCCTATAAAAAGAATAGGTGATAGGATTTTTAGGCTTGCTGGAGTTTAGTGCAGCCACAGAGAAAAGAGATTGGGGGCTGCTTTTGAAATCGGGGAAGGAGTGGCGCCTACTGTTACGTAAAAAGAAAAGCTTCTTAGCGGCGCCATGGCGCTGTGTAGGTCTGAGTGTTGGCGCTCGGAAAAATCGGCGACTGCTTCGATGTGCGTAATCGTGGCGCGCACAAGAAAATCAGTTTAGCAGTTTTTCCTTTGTTGTTTTAGATCTCTTGTTTATTGGTGCGGCAGTAGTAATGATGCGATGGTTGTCTTGGGTAGACAGAAATCGATTCCAGTGCTTGCTTTTGGATTTATTGGTCTCAGGTCTTTTGTCTAATGCATAATCTTAAGTCCCGTGCGACTGCTTGTACCGTTTTTAATTGCCTTGACCTGACTGCCTTAGTGATGTGACTTGGTTTTGATTTTTTTATTGCTTGGGTAGTTTCTTGCGGCGTGTTGAGGCTGGTCAGCAGTCACAAAAATCTTGATTCATCTTATTGCTTTGCCTCAGGCTGCTCCGTGCGTGTCTGGTTTGTGTCCCATCGACTTGTGCCTCAAAGATTTTTGTTTTTTATTGCATCTGAATCTTGCTGCTGTTTTTGCCGGCGTTTTGCTCTTGATGCACTCATCTGTGTGATTTTGTGCGCCCGTGGAGCTGCGGCTTCTCCCAGAGAAAGATCTGTGCGGCTGTTTGAGTAGCGCCCTGTTCATCTGCAGAAACTACTAGATCTGGCCGGCGTGGCTAGTCCTTGGTTTAATTCCTGTTTGGATCTGCTTTCTTTGTCTCTTGCTTGATCAGCTGATGCACTAGGCAGCGGGCTGTTCTGGCGCTGGCTGGAAAAAGTAGGCGGTGGTGGCGCTGGATGTGAACGCCTGTGTGCGTGTGCTCTCGGAGCTTTTGCCGGCGGCCACTGGCCTGGAGAAAGAGACGCGATTGTCGGCCGCTGCATCAAATGGTTTGATCTGTTGCATTGATTAGCTTCTAGTAGTTCATTGTGTTGATCGTTTTTTTATTGCCGTCTCTCATGCCTGCTTGTTTGGCTCTATGTGGTTTTGTGCGGCTCCTAAACAATTCACGGCATCGCCTACGAAAAAGTAGTCTTTGCTCAGAAAATCATTTCTTGACCGCAAAACCCGAATCGGCGCCCTGTAGTCCCGATTTATTTTTTTGGTCAGCAATGTGTTTTGCTCGCTTGTCATTTCGAGGTGGCATTGTTGATGTTAATTTCCATCGGATCAGCTGCTCTGTTTGAGCTTTGTGATTTGAGTTTTTGGGTATTTTGCTTGGGGTTTTGACTTGGATTCAATACAAGTCCTCTACAGTATTTAAATTTTGATCTTCATAGCTTCTATAGCTATTGGAGTGATATTGTGTTGAGTCTAATCAAGGTGAAAAATTAGGCGAGCTCCTATTCACCCCCTCTAGTCGCCTCTCAGGTCCTCTGACAACCTATCGCCAGCTTGAAATGGCGGCAGAACCTATCGCCATTTCAAGCTGGCGATAGGTAGTTGGACCGGCGACAGAGGGGTCAGGTTCTATCGCCGATTGAAATGGCGATAGGTTCTGTCGCCATTTCAACCGGCGCATGTGAACTCATTCTGTAATTTTTGGGCGATTATATATTTTTGTAATTTTGTTTTAAAAAATATTATTTTAAAAAATTCAAAGATGGAATGCATGGCCAATACAAGAGACAATACTTAGCTGAAATGCACCCATAAGCCTCTCCCTTAGCCAAAGCAAAACCACTGAGCAAGGCAAAACAAAGAGCGCAAACAAAGCCCTCATTCTTTCACAACCAGAGCAAGTCGAGGCCTCACAAAGCCAACCTCCCACTGCCTCCACAAGGAAGACATAGCAAGAAGCCTTAACCAGCAACCACAAGGCAAGAAGAAGCCCGCGACAAGACAACACAAGAGTAAGCAAAGCCAAGCACCTCACCACCGCCATTTACAAACAAACCAACCATAGAGAACAACCGGAGGAGATTAGCAAAGGAAGTGGGGAAGACCGACGGAGCAGGAACGACAACATCGACGACCAAGACCGCCAGTGCACGACCACGACAATTCAAGACAGACCAAGTTCCAGACCCATCATCAACCAAGCCCAGAACCAACCCACCAGTTCCCAAACCAGCAGAGCCAAGCCAAGTAAACCACCATGTTGCCCCACTGTCATTTTATCCATAAAAGAACCTCCCAATACGAACTAACCATTTCACAGAACACTAACAGTAGCAATAACCAAAACAATGCAACTCTAGCAGTAGCATCACCATCCATCAATCCATCACAGAGAACGGGGTAGAGAGAAAGTAGAGTAGTAGTACCTCAGTGTGCATCAATGGCGGCAACACCCCCATGGCAGTAGCTCACCCCAGCACCATTCATCATGAGCATGCATCAACCAATCCACCTCCATTGCATTTACCATGCATAATCAACAAATCAACCCACATCAGCGAATAGTGAATCAAACCTAAATGCAAAAGAAAACCGAAAATCACAGGAGGGAGCTTGGTGCATGGGCGCGGCGCTAAGCGTGATCTTGTGGCTGAACGCAGTAACCGCGCAGGGGCGCTGTCGGGCCGAGCCAAGGTGGGGGAGACCAGAGCGGGTGGGTGGGAAAGAGGCGCGCGGGAGGCCGAGCCATGAACTGGGCCGAGCCGAGCCGACGGCCAGCGAGGGAGGCACGAGTTGGTCAAGGGCCACGCATGGGTGGCAACGAAGGTGAGTTGGGCGGCTGGTAGGCTAGCGGTGCTGGCAGCCTGGAGCTGAGGGAGGCAGCGCCATGAGTTCATTCGGCCAGGAGCAAGGAACCAAGAGAGCAAGGAAGTGAGGAAAAGAAAGAAAGAAATGAAGAGAGAAGCAAAGCAATGGGGAAGAAGCAAAATGAGTGGCCAGGAGGCCATTCGACTGGATTGACTAAGGAGGAGAGAGAAAAGTTGGTTGGTGAGAGAGATTAGGATTTAGGTTTAGAAAATTGGAAGAAAGGTAGATTTTTTTTGTGAAGATTAATAGTAATAGATCTAGCAGTAGAGTAAGCACTCGTATTAATACATGTCGGCACCGTGTATATATTGGAGCAAATAAATGAATAAGCCGCATACGCATAAATAGCCGTAGAACAGACCAGTAGAAAATAAAAACAGAAAAGGTGAAAAATTAATCTGTGACTATATAAATAAAATAACCGCCGATAGAATTCACTAAAATAGACAAATAGTCTGAGGTGTTAGAAATAAATTAATCAAAATAAAATAATTAAATTAAGCAACGCCAGCGTAAAATCGATCAAGTATATTTGCATGCGTAAAAATTAAATAAACCTAGTTGCATGCGAGTACATGTAGTAATTTTATTTGTCGTGCGATAAAACCCAAATTTAGGCGATCAATGATTCCAGAGCCAGTAGACCATAGAACAACTGCAGTTGAGGAGTGCTAACCTAACAGGGGTACAAAAAATATTATCAAATTAAAATATGTTGATAAAGAAATCAACTAATTATTGTACACTTAGTAGCACCCAAATGCCACTAAGTATTTACTTATTTATTTATTATTAGTGTAGTCAGATAATTACAAAGCAGATTTAACCAACGCAGTGAGTAGCCGATCCGATTTAAATCAACATTGATCTTTTCTACAACTACGAAGGCAAGCTTATCTCTTGAACATCAACATAGTTATATTAAATGTAAACTGTATATTGTTGTATCGTATATATACATGCATCAAAACTATGTCTCAAAATCAAATCGGATAAAAGAGATAAAGAGAAAAGAGATGAGAAATGAGAAATGAGATGAGAAAAGAGGATTATTAGGATGGTAAAGGGGGCCCTTGGCCAGAAAAGAGAAGAGGGAAGAGGCGGGACCCTCTACATATGGACAATATATAAGGATCAACAAAGCTCTTGAATAAGAGGTCGTATTTAAGTGCCAACCATTTTCCCGTTTCGGCGGGCAGAAAATGCTACCTTGTTAATTACATAATTATGTTCTCCACAACGGGTAAGTAATATTGCATGGGTTGAGTTAGGGAGGAACCCAGGACCGGTAAGAAAAGTCCAGAAGTGGGGGATCCAAGGCGTTATAGTAGCGCACGGTGGAGTGTTGAGAGCGGGATTGCCTGACCCAACCAACATTACCAGATCTCGGTGGACGGCTGGTGAGCGTCCCAGGACATCGACGGAAAGTAATGCTTGGAGACTTAATTACGTAACTTGAAAAACATTCTGTATTTTGAACTCGAACCCGCATCAAAGGAAATGTAGGGGACCTAGCTCAAAGTGAGCTCAAAGTAGCTATGGGTAAAGTGGTACAAAGCCTGTGCGGTGCTATATAAAATCATGAATTCATATCTGTCTCCTCGATTGGAGTCTATGGGAACCGCTAGGGGTCTATCTTCTCTCCTAGTGACAAGTAGTCTTTTTAGAATTAAAATTGCCACTTAAATCTTGATAAACTATTTTCCAGAAAAAGAGATGAACTAGAAAATGTGATAACGAACAGAGATGAGTCATACAATGCATTTTTGCTATTAATGCTTGTTGAGTACACTAGTACTCAATCTTGCTATTATTCTCCTTTGTTAGATCCTAGTCTGGCTGGAAACATCCCGAGTGGGATGAAGGACACGCATATACTGAGGAGGCCGCAGGAGGCGAGGGCGCGGACTACGAGGACCAGAGCGAGGTGGACGCCGTATTTAACGAGTGGGACTAGTAGACGACCGGTGGAACAAAGCAGGCAAGCGAGGGGAGTTCTTTTCCCATTGCAAATTAAATATTTGTAAAACCATAGCCTTGCGTGGCTAACTATTGTAATAAAGAACAACTTCTATCTTATTGTTTTGCTGCGTTAATTCTGGTAAGACTTACTATTCGTCAGAGCGGTGTCCTACCGGGAAGACGAATAGTAATCCGTATGCTTAAGTGTGATTACCCTCTGGGGTAATGACATGGGGCGCCGCAGCTGGTATCAGAACAATCGGTTAGGGCCACGCTAAGAAAATAGAAACTGTTACAGAACATAAGTATGCTTTCTCGCTTGCTATATGGCACTAAGTACTTGTTAATTCTTGTTTCCATTTATATTCCAGTCTCGTCTCAAAAGTATTATGTTAAAAGCTTATCTTTCTTAAAGAGACTGCATACTAACGTAGAACCATTCCTTTCATAGAATGTCTAGGTCCAACCTTTCGCCCAAGAGAGTGCGGGGGAACACGTGCTTTATCCTAGGATTTGTGTTGCGATCTCATATTAGTTCTCTTTCAGGCCACGTCACAGCCAGGTCATCACCACGGTGATGCCACCTAAGCCCTAAACGCCCAGTCAGCGCCGCGTGGACGCTAGTGTGGTGCTTGCGCCAACGCTTATCCCTATGCACTATTTCATTCACCGGGTCCACGGTGGGCCTTTGACCAGTCATGGACTCAGTCCATTGACTATGGGGCCCACCTGTCATAGAAAGAAACCTTTTCCCTTTAGAAAATAATTTCGGCTGGAAAACCAAAAATCAGTGGATGGCATCATCACGACGCATTAATCTAGTTTTTCTTCAGAAAAATAATTCCAAAAATACCAATTTCATCATTTCATGTGACACGGAAAGCCTCCTAGTCGAAATCTCTCCTCTCTGCATGTGGTCCTGCCGACTGGAAGGAGTTTCCTAGCAACGGTCCTTTTCTTACGATCTTCGTTGCTAGTCAAAACTTGAGAATGAACATGTTTTGCGAAGCGTCTACCATGTCTTTAGTTCTTAGCAACCTTTGCGACTAGTTTGGACAATGTGTATAAATAATACAACATATCGCTTTTGCATACATCTTTGCATAATTTCTTATCATCAGTATAAGTCTTATACATATCGTTCGACCAGACAATGTACAATATTATATTTCGATTATGGATACAGATCTACAACTAGTCAAAATCAAACACTGGTTCCGACCAAATTGATTTCTTAGTATTAATACGATCAGTTTTAACACATAACCAACACATACTTTGTACTATGGTCATAGCTTTTGCTCTTTTTTCTTGGTCTACTGCTTCTTTAGTAAGTTCTTCTACTAACATAAGCAGTCGGGGGCTAGGAAATATACGAGTATTGAGAAAAGTTGAAAAGATAAATAAAGACTTTATTGATGACAAAAGATAAGTTTTTACATTTACAATTTAATTATTACAACCTTCTTTTCCTTGGGACAACCAAACTGGTCGCTACGGGATGGAGACCCGACCTGCATTACTTTAGCAACCTTCATTAATTCTAAAGGGTCTTACTCCTTCGAAGATCTTGGCTGCCTCATCCTTCGAGCAGTTGAAGTTCGCTTCAAGAACTTGAAAGTTGAGGGAAGGGTCGGAGGCTTTAAGCTTTGCCAGAGCAAAGGTTACTCCATCCGCAATGGCGTTCTTCATGGTCTTCGCGTGGTTACTCCAAGTTGTCTCAAGCAGACTTTTGAGATCTTCAAGTTGAAGGCCAAGGTAATTTATCTTCTCCACTTGATCTTTTTAAAATGGGTAGACTTGATCCCTATCCCATGTCGAAGGGTATTTATTGAAAGCATTGACCTTCTTTTCAAGACTCTGCCCAAGTTCTGCCTCCTTGCCACGCTTGAACTCAAGAGCTTTTTCTAGCTTTCGAACTTGCTCTGCACTAGTTAAAGAAATATAATTATAATACATAATGAACTGGTCGGATTTATGACTAGTTACCTCGAGCTTTCTTCTTAGAAGCTTCGATGGCTTCCTTGTGCTTAAGAGAGGCTTCATTGAATCTGGTCGACCAGTCTTCGATCGACCGGTCTTTAGCTTGATAATCCTCTTCAAGCATGGTTATCATGGATCTCTTAGCCACGACCTCCTCCTCAAGTTTTTCGAATTCTATCAAATGTGAGAAAGGAAAAAATAGAGTAACAAGCGAGGAACCACAAGGGAAGAATAAATCAAGAAGGAGTTCTTACTCTTAAGTTCGGAGTTTTTTTCTCTCTGAAATAGTTAGCCGCCGGGTCAGTTCTCCGACCACAGCAGCGCTTTGCAACATATGCTATAAAATAATGATACTCTTTTAGCTTCAAATAAAACTTCATAAAAATGCCATAGGAGCGGTCAAAAGAAGTTTACCTGGACTGCCTTATCCGCATACATGGAGTATAAGCTCACAGATTCTGTCTTTGATTGGCAGTCTGTGATCTTCTTCCAAACCTCCTTGAGGTTTTTGTCATAAAAAATCTGAGGAAGATTAGGAATGTCTTGGGGATTTGGAGACCTCCTAGCTGAAGGACTCCCCTCCATGAGGTCAACCAATTTGACCATTTCGGTCCCAGCAGCAGGCAAAGCTTGCTGGGATTTGTCTTCTGTCGCTGCCTCCAAAGGCATGGTCGGAGCCGTCATAGATTCCTGAGTAGGCGCTGGCGTTGCCACCTGCTCGAGGGCTGGCTCGACCACTCTTTCCTTAGAAGTTTTCTCCTGAGGGGTGCTTTGATCGGAGGCAACCATAACACCAGAGGACCTATGAAGACAGAAGAAAGGAAAGCTCAAGATTCTAGAATACCAAAAACGTTAAAATGACTTATCTTCCCTGGAATCCTTAGTCGCATCGTCACGACCAATGTACCAGAGCATGGAATGTGCTCGGAACTTCAGGGGACTTATCCAGCACATGGAGAAGTCCCTCTCCACATTCCAAGAAGTCAAGCCCTTGGCACTTAGGTCCTTGATGGCTTCAATCCATCTTTCGACCTTTCCTGTCTTCTCCGCACTCGATCTCTAGTTTGGATTCTCGCTTGCCACTTTGCCGACAAAGCAAAGGAAGTCCTCATTCGTGATCATAATGTAGAACCAACTCTTCTTCCATGATGACCATGAATACTTTGAGTACATACGGATGTACTCATCAGCTCTTCCGCCATGGAGGCGCAGTGAGCACTCCCCAAGTCCGGCCGCCGACTTCCTCGATCTCGCCATCTTGTAAAAATACCTAAAGACCTTCAGATTCGGTTGGATCCTGTGACGACCCACCCCGTGATGTACCGTAAGAGGTCCGGGAGGACCATTTTTTTTTTGCGCTGCGAAGTTACCACGGAAAGATGTGGTAGCACCGCATGGAGCTTAACCGAGGTGCTGCCAAGACCTCCCAGAGGTCTTGCGGACCTCACGGAGGTCTTGGTCATGTGACCTCCCGGGAGGTCTCGAGGACCTCCCGGAGGTCGTGGCCGCCACCCGCTCAGTAGCACCTCCGGGCACATCACTAAGAGAGGTCCCGGGGACCTCCCAAAGAAGTCCAAGGACCTCCTGGTGGTCCCGCCTGCATCTGAGCTAGTCCCGGGACAAGCGAGCTAGCCCGCACAAGAACACAAGCCAATACCACAACCACGAGGTCAAACAAAGATGAAGCGCACAAATTAAACTTTATATAATAGGACCTTATGGCCAAGCTTGTTAACAAGAGGTGCCGCCATCGAGGGCTTACACACCAACGAGGACTTACAAGCGGCAACAAGGAGCTTCTAGGGCTCAAACACGAGAACACAAAAAGCCATCCAACAAGCACCACAGTCAGTCGGGTGGAGAACGCGTCCTAAGCGGCTTAGTCGTCGAAGAACTCCTCCTCGAAGAGGTCTGCCTTTCGCACTTGATCATCCTCATAATCTGCTTTGACCACGGGGCTTAAGCCATGAGTACTTGGAATGTACTCGGCAAGTCACGAGAGCAAAGATGCAATAATATTCATGCAAGGACTTACCAATGGAGAGTTGTATGGTTAGTTTGCATAAAGCAGATTGAACAATAAAAATAGTAATAGATTGAAAGCGACAAGGTAAAACCATACTACATAATACTTTTGATGTTTAAAAAGGTGGGGTGAGCACCAACTCACGCCACAACAAAATGAAGGAGTTCAGTCACACCCGTGACTGGTCCTTACCCAAAACCTACTCGAGCACCCACTCCAGAGGTCCAAACCAACCCCCGGACCACTACAGAGCCAACCTTGACCCCTCTGGAGCCGGCCAAGGTCTCTTGAGGCAAAGCCAAGGCATCTCGCGGAAGTGTCGATGGCACAAGCTTTTGAAACAGCTACCCCTTGCACCATTTCAGAGCATGTCCATGACCAAGGACTTGGCTATTGAATAGATCTTTACACTCTGTAGAGGTGTACAACTTTACCCACAATCCACGATCTCTCTAGCGGGGCGGGTTAGGACACCCTTGCTCACTTCCTAAGGTGAGCGGTCTAGAGAGCGCTGCAAGGCCTTTACAAAGCTTTGAACCGACTCGGCCGCCTGCTAAGGTTTCGTAATCCCCTCTGTGGTCTAGAAGTCCGTAGGGTTATGGGGTGCCCTCTTGCGCCAACGAATCACACGCTCAACCACAACAAATTTCAAGCCAACCCATTGCTAATTATTCACCCAGACCATTCCTATAAAATGATCTTGTGGTTGCACTATTTGGCCCAGTTCAATGAGACACAAAGTGAAGTCCTTAGTTGTGCCAAGGCAAGACTTCCACAAACCCAGTGTGCATAGCACCCACTACTCACTCCCTACCTTCTTGCCTCAAAAAACCATTTGTATTAACCCATACCAAAAGACCACCCAGTCTTGGCTGTGATTTTAACCAAGTGATCTCACACCACGATCAACCTGACTTAGGCGTCTGTAGTAGGCGCTCAACAATGGCACCACCACATATTTCATATTTATTAGTCAAGATTATTAGAGATGAAGTATGATACGTTCGAACCACGTATTCTAAGCAAGGCTATAAAGACCTACGGTCCCCCATGTTGGCAAATAACAAAGAACACCAACTAGATATCCACCCTAAGGCTCACAAGGTGAACATGACAACATGATGGAGACAAGGTATAAAGGAGGCATAACAGCAAGTAGGCAAGTAACTACAGCCCAAACCATTTTCATATAAACATAGCCATGCATGATAAAGTAAAACCGAAATACATGTACGAAACTTGGTTCAAGATGATCAAAAGGGGATCTGTGGCTTGCCTTGGTCAAGCAGTGGAGAGCCTTCTGCAGCAAGAGCTGGGTCCAAGATCTCCTCGAACTCGTGATCTACACGTTCGCAAGAAAACCAATTAAGCAAAACAACGCTAAGCCAAGGAACTTCAAAAGAACCAAAAAGGAACTCAAACCAACTCAGCCAAAAAAGAAACCAAGAGGCTTAACACACCTCAAAGAGCTCTGAGAAAGGTCTTGCACAAGGAAGAAGCGAGCAGAGAGGCGAGAAGGAAGAAATGAGCAACAAAGTTACAAAGGCTAGCCCGCCTGGCTTTATATAGCCGGAGTTGGTAGTGTGCACCACAAGGAAAAACTCGGTGAGGTGTAGGCAATCGGGACAACTAGGGCAAGGCTTGCCCTAAAAGAATTGAAATAAAGTACCTCGGATGTGATTGCATTTAATGTGACCCGACACCTATTAAATGCGCCTGAGTTCTGAGCAAAAGCAATAATTACAAGGTGAAGAGGGCCGGCAAGTGGGGCCGATCAAAGGGTGCACCACAAGTCAAAGAGGTGGCCCCACCGCAAGGTCATCCCCGCCAAAGACCACTTTGTGAGGTCTGAGCAAGAGGTCCAAGACACTCGAGAGGGGAGGTCACGGACAGAGGTCCAAGGACTCAAGAGGAGGTTCTGGACAAGAGGTCCGTAAAGCTCACCACGAGGAGGTCTGGCACGCGAGACTGCACAAGGGAGGTCTAAGGGTCAAGATTTCAAGGGAGGACCTCAGCGGTCCGAGATCAAAGGGTGCGAGGAGGTCTGGCGAGTAGATCTCCAAAAGGGAGATCTCGGTCAAGATCTCAAAGGAGGACCTCGATGGTCGAGATCAAAGGGTGCGGGAGGTCTGACGAGCAGAATATCTGATTTAGGAGGTGGTCCTTACAAAAGACCCGAGAAGGACCGGGAGGTGGTCTTTGCAAAACAACCGAGGAGGATCACGGAAACAAGGAAAACGCGCAGCAAAGCAGAGCCATTCGATTGAAATCGGGCGGCCCAAAAAAGGATAGGAACGCTCGGACCAAACTAACGTGCCCTTAGGATCGGGCCATCCAAACCACATCGGATGGTCCTAAGGTTAAGAAGGCAAGGCCTCAGCGTCTGACCACGAGAGTCAAAGATGGGTCCAAGTGCTAAGGAGGTCTTGGACCTAAGGAGGTCGGAACCTTTGGATCCAACTAAGGGAGGACCTGGACGGCTAAGATCTCCCGAGAGGAGGTCCTAATGGCCAGATCCTAACAAGGGAGGTCTGAGCGGCTAGATCTCAACAAGGGGAGGTCGAGCGGCTAGATCTCAACAAGGGAGGTCTAGCGGCTAGATCTCAACAAGGGGAGGTCTGAGCGGCTAGATCTCAACAAGGGAGGTCTAGCGGCTAGATCTCAACAAGGGAGGTCTGGCGGCTAGATCTCAACAAGGGAGGTCTGGCGGCTAGATCTCAACAAGGGAGGTTTGGCGGCTAGATCTCAACAAGGGAGGTCTAGCGGCTAGATCTCAACAAGGGAGGTCTGCGGCTAGATCTCAACAAGGGAGGTCTGAGCATCTAGATCTCAACAAGGGGAGGTCTGGCGGCTAGATCTCAACAAGGGAGGTCTGCGGCTAGATCTCAACAAGGGAGGTATTAAGGGCCAAGAAGGTCAGAAGGACACTGAGAAAAAGTCCTTGAGGACAGAGGAGGTCTATTTGGACACAAGGGAGGTCCAAATAGCCACGAGGAGGTCTAGGAGGGTCCCAAAGGGCGCCTGGAGGTCCAGAGAGGCTCTGAGCGCCCAAGAGAACCTCGAGGGTTCAAGAGGCGTGGAGAGGTCCACGGGAGGTCAAAGAAGCAAAACCAAGCGTGGCTTGGGGGACCAAAGAGGTTTTGAAACACATACCCGAGCCGGGTCCTTGACAGAAAACCCCAAGCAAGGGAGAGGTTCAGCAGAGGGAGATAAGAGAGAGGTGCGGATCTCAAAGAGGTTCAACCCAACAAAGGAAGTTAAGAGAGAAGAGAAAACCGAGGACACACAGAGAGGCTCAAACAAAGAAGGAACACCAACAAAGAACTTAATTAAGGTTTAATTAATTCCAATTGAACTCTCCGGACTTCAAAGCGTCGAAGTTAAGCTTTGGATTCTCAATAAAGCCAAATGGTTACTTTTATTTTGAAAACCAGGCAAGAAACTTAAGAGAAACGGGACGTTACAGATCCCCAAGTACGCCTCGTAGAGGTAGATGAAGATGCTGATGTTGGCGATTGAATTGGGGGCCAGGTTCACCAATTCGACTCTATAGTACTCGAGAACCTTGGGGAGGAATTTATGTACCGGCAACCTGAACCCGCACTCAATGTAGGCGAGAAATATAGGGATTTCTCCATCTTCGCTGCTCGAAAAATGCTCTATGGCTGTCGATCTCCAAGAAATCATATTCGTGTCTAGGAGCATCCCAATCTTCTCCAAAGCCTCGAGCTTCTTCTTACTCAGGTCGAAAACTAACCATTTGGTAATCGAATCCGACATGGTTGGATTTTGGGCGAGAGGATGGAAGGAGGTCGGAGAGGTTTTTGGCGAAAGGATGAGAGGAGGTCGGAGGAGATTTCTTGTGAAAAGATGAAAGGGGATTGAAGGAAAACTTGAGAGCGTAAAAACCCTAAAGTTGTGCACGATGGGATTTTATAGCCGCACTCTTTGACTGCAATCGGGAGTTACCCAAAGTCAAACTTACAGAAAACCCGTTCGGTTTCCCAGACGGTTCCTCAACTTTAAAGTGAATGCAGATTACCTCGGTTGTTACGTCATTAAATGAGGGCCTGCTCGATACGATTTCATCGGAGAAGGGTTCACACTACACATTTATTTAAAGTTTGGGGGCTAGTTGATGAGGATTAAAATATCTAAATATTAATTTATTTAATTAAAGACTACACGTCCTTCGTGGTCATAACCCCTAAGGCTAACGACCCCCGTGGTTGTAAGGATTCCAGAGGTTACATCGTGGGTACCCTGGTCGGATGAGGTCCTGTACCTTATCCTTGACCAGATGACTGCTCGTGAAAGCAATGAACTAGCACTTGGACTTGATTTCAAGTATATTTCTCCCGTGTGATGAATAGAGCATATGTCATATTTACTCTAAGCCACGCGATGCTTGACAGTCCTAAGTCGCTAGCAATAACCTCTATACGGTTATTATATCCCACTGGCATCGACTGCTGGGCTGTTGGCTCTTTGCTAGCTGCCACCACCTCTCCGACCAAACGTGACACTTCCAACAGGCGCCTTCTCCAGGAGTAACTGCCACCTCTTCATCAGTTATTTAAAGGTAGATGATGTACAACAAAAGGGAGATCGATCCAGAATCAACCGATCATCGGAGAAGACATACAATCAATTGTATACAATCTGAAGCATAACACACCACATTCTCAGTGTAATTAGGACTAGTTCGTTGCCTTACTAAAGGCACCCCCTGTAAAGGTCCAGTTCAATGCAATAAAGAGCAGCCATATTCTCTCCCAAGAACTCTTTGCCATTTTCTCTATTCATTTCATAAGATCGTCGACTCGATCGTCGACATGCCCTAGAATATAAATTGGAATTACCGAATCAGTTATCAAGAATTCACGACGTACTTCACGTTTTACAACTCAGAAAATGCCTGAGAGAACCCTCACATCACTTAACAAATCTCGACTTACCTCTACACGATAATTTAACCTACGAAGAACACCTCGTGAACATCTTGGCGATAGAAGACCGACATTTGAGAAATCGGACGATCCGTTCTTGCAAAGTACAGTGGAAGAATCACTCCGCTAGTGAAGCCACGTGGGAAAAAGAGGAAGAACTACGCGAAGCCTACCCCAACCTGTTCAAGTGAGATCTCAATTTCAGAGACGAAATTTTTCTAGAGGGGTGTGAGAACCTGAGAAATTAAACTAATCTAAACGTCGATAATCGGTAATTAGCATAAAATTAAAATTCAACTAAACAAGAACAAAGCCTAACCTCAGATTAATAATGAACACATCGCCAACCAAATTCATGCATGATTATATTATCAAGAGTCATCATCAGAAATTACAATTTGAATTATTGCCGCAAGAATGAATCATCGGTATAGCTCCAAATCATTTACAAAAATCCATTACAAGCATAAGGGAAATATTAATACAAACACAGGATTAATTATATAAGATTTTGTTGCAAGCCGAAATAAAACAATAATAGAATCCCTGAATCAGTTACAAGAATGCATTACATCAGATTGCAATATAAATTACAACTCTGAATAAATTACAAAAATAATAAAATAAAATCCTGCATGCATACCGCCAAAACCTTCCTTGCATCCTGTGACTATATAAATAAAAGCGAAAAAGGTGAAAAATTAATCTGTGACTATATAAATAAAATAATCGCCGATAGAACTCCCTAAAATAGACAAATAGTCTGAGGCGTTAGAAATTAATTAATCAAAATAAAATAATTAAATTAAGCAACGCCACAAAAATCGATCAGGCATATTTGCATGTGTAAAAATTAAATAAACCTAGTTACATGCGAGTATGTGTAGTAATTTTATTTGTCGTGTGATAAAACTCGAATTTAGGCAATCAACAATTCGAGAGCCAGTAGACTGTAAAACAACCGCAGTTGGGGAGTGCTAACCAAACAGGGGTCCAAAAATTGTTATTAAATTAAAATATGCTGACAAAGAAATCAACTAATTATTGTGCGCCTAGTAGCACCCAAATGCCACTAAGTATTTACTTACTTATTTATTATTCGCGCCGTCGTATAATTACAGCAGACGAACCAACGCTAGCTGATACTGATTTTGTCGACGCCGGTCTTTTCTACAACTACGAAGGCAAGCTTATATCTTGAACATCAGCATAGTTATATTAAATGTAAACTGTATATTGTTGTATCGTATATATAGATGCATCAAAACTATGTCTCAAAATCAAATCAGATAAAAGATATAAAGAGAAAAGAGATGAGAAAAGAGGATTATTAGGATGGTAAAGGGGGCCCTTGGCCGGAAAGGAGAAGAGGGAAGAGGCGGGACCCTCTATATATGGATAATATATAAGGATCAACAAACTTCTTACTCGGATAAGAGGCTACATTTAAGTGCTATCTATTTTCCTGTTTCGGCGGGCAGAAAATGCTACCTTGTTACGTAATTATATTCTCCACAATGGGTAAGTAATATTACATGGGTTGAGTTAGGGAGGAACTCAGGACCGGTAGGAAAAGTCTAGAAGTGGGTGATCCAAGGCGTTATAGTAGCGCACGGTGGAGTGTTGGGAGCGGGATTGCCCGACCCAACCAACATTACCAGAGCTCAGTGGACGGTTGGTGAGTGTCCCAGGACATTAACCGGAAGTAATGGGTGCAGACTTAATTATGTAACTTGGAAAACGTTCTGTATTCTGAACTCGAACCCACATCAAAGGAAATGTATGGGGCCTAACTCAGAGTAGCTATGGGTAAAATGGTACAAAGCCTGCGCAATGCTATATGACATCATGAATTCATGCCTGTCTCCTGAATTGGAGTCTACGGGAACCGCTAGGGCTCTATCTTCTTTCTGAGTGACAAATAGTCTTTTCAGAATTAAAATTGCCACTTAAATCTTGATAAACTATTTTCTAGAAAAAGAGATGAACTAGAAAATATAATAACAAATAGAGATGGGTGCGTTTTTGCTATTAATGCTTGCTGAGTACACTAGTACTCAATCTTGCTATTATTCTTCTTTGTTAGATCTTAGTACAGCTAGGAACTATCCCGAGTGGGATGAAAGACACGCAGGTACCAAGGAGACCACAGGAGGCGAGGGCGTGGGCTACGAGGCCCAGGGCATGGTGGACGCCGTATTCAGCGAGTGGGACGAGTAGACGACCGGTGGAACAAAGCAGGCAAGCGAGGGGAGTTCTTTTCCCATTGTAAATTAAATACTTGTAAGACCATAGCCATGTGTGGCTAACTGTTATAATAAAGAACAGTTTCTATGTTATTGTTCTGCTGCGTTAACTTTGGTAAGGCTTACTATTCATCGACGCAGTTTCCTACTAGGCAGACAAATAGTAATTCGTACGCTTAAGTGTGATTACCCTTTGGGGTAATGACACGGGGCGCCGTAGCTGGTATCAGAGCAATCGGTTAGGGCCACGCTAATAAAATAGAAACTGTTGCAGAACATAAGTATGCTTTCTCGCTTGCTATATGACACTAAGTACTTGTTAATTCTAGCCTCCATTTCTTTTCCAGTCTTGTCTCAAAATTATTGTGTTGAAAGTTTATCTTTCTTAAAGAGACCACATACTAACGTAGAACCATTCCTTTCGTAGAATGTCTAGGTCCATCCTTTCGCCTGAGAGAGTGCGGGGGGAACACGTGCTTTATCATAGGATTTGTGTTGCGATCTCATATTAGTAATATGTTAGGCTAGCAACTCGACCTAGGGCAGGTAATTGGAAAATCTAAGCATGGGTGGATTATTACAAGGATATAGACTTTAGTGCCTGGACTAGAGGCATGGAGTAGAATTCTGGCATGGAACCGTTTTTCCACTTTTGGATAAGTATGGACCATGCCCATAAGAAATCCTTACCATTTCATGTGCATAACTAAATGAGACCGTCAGCAGTCTAAAAGAAAGCAAGAATAATTAAAGAAAACAGATAAAGGCTGACGATGTAAATGAATATGACTTATCTCCTTTCTAAATACCAGATTTTCCGAACGAGTGGTTCGTGACACTCCGAGCCTGTACCTTTTACTGTTTTCTGGATGTAAGACTTGTGCTATACTCTTGCCCTGCTGCTTCCCATGTTTTCTATTACTATCACTGTAGTGTGGTGGTACTTGTGGCCTTATGAGCAACCGCCAAACCCCACCAACATGAATGCATCATTGCATTTTGGGCTAACAACAGCCGCAAATCCTCAGCGGCCATCACGGGTGGATGTGGGTTGTCCACAACCTGCCCACTTACACCCCTGCTAGTGGAGTTATTTCTAAAACTTATTCCACAAATCATAAGAGCTTCTCGCTGAGTTGATACAGTGCAGAACTAAGGACCGCCTGGACGCCCAGTACATCGTCACGACTCACGAGTCAGACATTAACATCAACTAGAATGTGACCCGCGCCCTTGGCGCTGATATTTTTAATGGTAGGGAAGAGGAAAATAGGCAGATGAATAACAAAATTAGCACACAGCTAATTAGCACAGGTAGTATGAATTCACACTTATTATCTAAATCTAGTTAGGTAAATAATAAAATAACATTTTAGACTTAGTTCTAAAAGCTATTCTTATTATCAGAGGAATATAAGGTAGGTAAATGTATTTTACTACGCATCCCAGTATGCAAGATCCTCATTGATATCATGTTTCTGAAATACACATGACGCAATATTTTTAAAAACATTGATTGAACTTACAGAAATGTAATAGGAACCAAATGCTTGTAAAAGAAGAGTCAATGTTCCAAAAAAAATATTAAGACTATAGAATCAAGAGAAGCAGAGAATACATGCATTGCGGAACCAAAAAATTGAATAAGTCAATAAAAAACAGATGTTTTTTCTGTTTCAAAGATCTTCCAATGAATGAGACATTTGTATATGATTATCGCAGCAACTGGTTTTCCTTCACTAAAGACAACATTTTCAGTAATACAGTTTATAAGTGCATCAACACTCTCCTGCAAAAAATGTAAGGGTGAAGGCAATCATCATATGTTCCATGTTCCTAATACTTCACGAAATGATTTAAAATATTTAGATATAAAAAATGTCAATGTACATGCTGCCTCTCAAAAATGGATGCCCTTGGCTGTGTGAAGTTCCCATATTCCTTGTGAGCTGGAGTTGTGCCATGAGGTGTCTGGAGAGAAAGGACCAATTTAGAATCAAACAAAAATTTAAACAGTGGATATTGATTTAATATATTGTATAAGATAATTGCTTCCGACCATCTGTTCGTCAATGCGTGGACTGCCATTAGTCAAGTTCTGCAATGGTGGGAGGATATAGAAGCATTTCAGTAATGAAAGGTAGAAAACACAAAAAAATGGACTAAAGCTGATAAAGATATCGAATCAGAGATTGCGTTCAGTTATCCAGTTCTGTTCTGTATCTTTGACTTTGCTTGTAACTGTAGCATATCTAATAATAGTTGTAATCTTCAGCTGTAACAACCATAGAAGCTAACTTGCGCTAAATGGCGCGGGGTACAGATGTTATTAGAAAATTAGAGAAAGTTTGGCATATCACAATATTGGTTGCACAATATAAATATGTTATTAGAAAAATTAGAGAAAGCTTGTCATATTAGATTAAAGTACTGCTTACATAATTTGACTAGCATATTAGACAAAAACACTCTTGTACCAGTCCGTGTGATTTTGACCTTATCTTGAAAGAATAAAAGTTACCTCTTTTTTTTTAAAAAAAAAAGAAGCAGCATGAGTGTTCGAACTTTGAAAGGTTGGAAAATGGGAGATCAGAACACTAAAGTGTAAAACCAATCGTGTGCTGTTAGACGACACTATATCCACTTGAGCGACAAAATCACAAAAAAACGAAGTATGGCAGCATCATTCAGCTAGTCTTCATAAGAATGCATGTGAAATTTTCCATAGACCGATAGCTAAACAACTAAGACTATTTCTTTCTTTTTTATATGCTGCATACATATGAACAATTAAGACTCCCTAGCAGGAAGCAAACCCACATAACCCTTGTACGTTTGGATGCATTTTTTTCCTGTAAGGTGAACAAAGCTGACGAATTGGACATTAGGAGACCAAAGACAATACAAAGGTGTTATATGAAGAATAAAACTGGAATGTCGTAAAATACAATTACAAGCACTATTGATAGAAAAAGCAAGTAATGAGCAACACATCTCCTGCAAAGGCAAAAGATTTTGAAGGCATTTTTCTTGTTAATCGATTATAAGGAATTAACTACTCTGTATGGCATCCTATTTCCATTTCTATCACATCCAAACTTCTAGATATTCTAGGCATGAGGTGGAGGTGATCTAGCTGTGGTAGATTTACTCTTCTCAAATATACTAAAGACATTACGAAGGTGTTATATGAAGAAAAAAACAATAACTTCATCAAATACAATCAAAAGCACTACTGATAGAGAAAGCAAGTAATGAGCAACACATCTCCTGCAAAGGCAAAATATTCTGAAGGCACTTCCCTTGTTAACCGATTATAAGGTGCGTGTGGCGGGTCGAAAATTAGTCTATGATGTTGCAACCTGATCAAATGCTCCTCTACTCTTGCATATCTTAGATTAAAGACGGTGAACAGTAGTGTTATAATCAACGAAATAGATAATAAGCTCGTATTGTGGCTGTTTGTAAAGTACGCAAGACATGATCAAGTATTTAAGTTTATGTAACCTACTCTGTCAACTAAACAGAAGGAGTGACTGGAATAAGTGAATATCACTGGTAGAACATAAAAGAATCTAGCGATTGTAGCTTGACAAACCTATAAGTAATGTGCGACATGTAGGCTGATAACAACCTATAAGTATCCAAGGGTCGCATATTTCTTTACTTCAGAGGCTACAGTAAATTAGGAATTAAGAGTTTTTATCGGGACAGTAGCATGTAATATTGCATATTATTATTGACAGTATTGTTATACATGTTATGGTCTGTTATATTTTGGTGCATAATGGTAGTAAGCTAGGAATAGAAAAATATTAAAAAAAACATAATGAGCAAGCATGATAGTGTATTTTTTGGTTATCACATATTCTTGAGCACAAGCAAACTGTAAAGTAATATGCAAACTTTGGATATGTCTACCGATATTGCTAATTGAAGAGGAGTGTAAAATATATTTTTTTTACAATTTGCAGATAATCATAGCTATATAGTGTACTATTATGTTCCCTCAAATTCTATAAAAGATTTGAGGGTATTGACTATGACAGAAGTCTAAGGTTCTTTACCTATATTTAGATCAAAGTTTTCGTATGCCTCTTGCCACCATATCCTAGCTTAAACCTTAGTTGTTGCAAAGGACGAAGCAACATGACCTAAAACACACAAAAAAAAACAAAGCGGTTATGACGAAAACATATACAATGTTCTTTAGACAATAGAAACAACAGCTTGTTAGTGTAGTACATTACTATATAGGTTCCATGTCTAGTACAAAGCCAAGTAGCACAGGTAGGTAAAATTAACAATTACTATCTAAATCCAGTAAGGTAAATAAACAAATAGCTTTTTTAGATCTAACTATAAAAACTATTCTCATCATCAGAGGAATATAATGCAAGCAAATATATTTTATGATGCAGCCTAGGACAACTGATAAAAAAGCAAAATAGGAGAGAAGAAATTATATATAGCACGAAAACAAACTTCACTTTTAAGGTACTGGTTCTCTGCATGTAGCTCTTCCTACACTCCTTCGATTACACGAATATATGACTGAGCATATGCGATAGGTCTGCACAGCATGTAACCTGATAGGTTATAATTTTTAGTACATATGAAATCGGGTAGGAAAAAATGAAAAAAGCTCGTATCTTGAACTAAGGAGCAAAAAAAAACATTGCATAGCTTCACAAATATATAGCATGTTCATTGTACTAAAAAAGGGGGGAAATGCAACATTGGGAAGAACAGAGTACATATCTGGTGTTCTTATAAAAGATAATGAAAAAGGATGAAAAAACAGATATGTTTTGTGTATGAACGGCCAAAGACCTGTAGTAGACTGTGAAAAAGGTCTATATTAATATAATCATACACCATTTAAGGGGACATCACTTTGGTTCAGCCTGTGAGGTCATTCTCTGCGAGAGAAACATTATATGATCAATGCTCATTTGAAGAATGCTTAAAAGAACACGCAGATCAACTCTATACATATGTCCAAGCTATGTAAGGTACACTATTACCAAGCAAACAACTCAATTCATGTAATGATGACATTCTTGAGCAATACAAAGGAGAAATAGCAACAGTTCTTTTTAACCTCAACTACTTCTCACAGATGACATTCGCCTCAAAAAATAGAGAACGTTCATTCAGAAGATAACTGAAGCATATGAGATGGTAAAAAGTATCGCATAATAAGCAGTACCTCCATCTGTTTTTTTTTCTGATGATATCACATAATTATGTGCACCAAGAAGGCTGGTAGCCTCTTTTCTTATTGATTCAGCTGTACTAAAAGCTGTGACCTTTAGTACAAAGGATTTTCCAAATTTTACTGCCACATGATTCAAGGCACCAAGTCCAATGATGCAAAGTGATAAATGTTCTTTGATAATAATTCATTACGTTCCAGGACAATAGTTTTTTTGGTCAGTGGACTATACATTGATGAACTACTAATGCAATCATAACTTTCATGGGCTACTATGTGAGTGGAATATCCTCCCTTCGTGACAGTGCCATCAGTATAAACACCTTTAAAAGTGCAAACATATTTTTATCAGTGGTTCTTGAGGAAACTACTACAGCTCTCGTAGTCTCGGCATGAGTTAATGATGTTTGTCGAGGAATTTTTAGCAGTGGTTCTCGAGAAAGCTACTAAAGCGTTACTTAGACAATACAAACAGAAACATGATAGTGTAAGGCACCACTCTATAGATTACATGGCTAGTACAAAGCCAGGTAGTACAACTGGCTGAAATGAACAACTATTAACTAAATCAAGTAAGGCTAATAACTAAACAACTTCTTATATTTGACTATTAAATCCGTTCTCATGATCAAAGGAATATAACCCAGGTAAATCTACCTAGCGTTGCAGCATACGAAAACTGATAAAGGCGCAAACTACAACCTTATTTATCGGCCTACACATGACAGGACATAATAATGCCATGATAACTGAATTAGTCGAGGAGCTCACAGAAGCTTCAATCAAAAACCGTAAACACGGACATAAACACCCAGAATGTCTACATCGACATCAATCCCAGAACCCTAACCAATCCTGTCCATGACCTCATTACATAATTTCTGAAAATCGCACTTACTGATGAACTCCATTCGATTGAGCACGCGCAGCGCGTCATTGAGCTCGATGGTCCTAGCGTCGAGCTGCCTTAGCTGGCCCTCGAAGGCCAGACTCTTCTCCTCGAGCAGCGCGGCGAGCTCGCCTCGGTTGGCTCGACACGCCATCGATCTTTGCGTTCGACGGCTCCGCTACACTACGCAAAGATCCGGAAGGCGCGGGCTAGGTAGGCCGAGGATGACCGTCGATTCCTCGGGGGCGACAACCCTGGAGAGGGAGAGGGAGGGGAACTGAGGCTCGCGAGGGGGCCGTAGGCGCGCGGCAGAGAGGAGGCGGAGAGGATGCCAGAGGGTAGGGGAGGGGGTGCCGAAGGGGCAGTTAGGGAGGGAGACCGAGGGGAGAGGAGGAAGAGGGAGGGCCCTGCGGGGGTGGGGGAGGGAGATGGGGGAGGGCAGGAGAGGAAGAGGAAAGGGCCTCCGGCGTTGGCGGCGCGGACGCAGTGGCTGGGTAGGGAGGCCGAGGGGGCAGGAGGAATGAAGAGGAAGGGCACCGCGGCGGCTGGGGAGGGAGAGCACCCACCTAAATCCAAACCACCCACGGAGAGGAGAGGGAGGAGGCGGACCTGTGTGGCGCCTGCAGTGTCGGCGCGGGGAGGTTGGGACGACGCGTGAGGAGGAGGGATCGGTTGTGGCTGGGAGTAGATCGAGTGGGCGGTGGGGGAGGAGGTAGATTGAGGGGGCGGCGACGGAGGGGGAAAGACTGAGTGAGCGACGGCGGTTGGCGAGAGGAGGCGTCTGCGGCGGCGGGTGAGGAAGAGGAAAGGGGGAGATGCGCCGCTGCGAGATAACGCGAGAGAGAGGAGGAGGTAGACCGAGGGGCAGACGGAGGAAGGGGGAATGGGCGGCGGCGGCGAGCGAGGCGTCTGCATGCGGTGAGAAGAGGAAATGGGGAGATGCGAGAGGAGCTCGAGGCGAGGGGAGGCGTCTGCGACGGCGGGTAAGAAAGAGGAAAGGGGGAGATGCGGCACTGCAGGATAACGTGAGAGAGGAGCTCGAGGCGACATGGACGCGCGAGGTCCACGCATTCCAAAAGAATCGCAGCGTGGGATCGGAGGGCGCGAGACTAGCGTGCTGGCACCTGAGGGCCAAAATTCTGAGCGGCGATGTATCTTGCGGGAGGAGCGATTCTCTCCGGCTGTTAAATAGGTTAATAGTTGTGACCATGCAAAGTGTCGACCCCGCTGAGACCTCACTTCATTCTAGAAGATGGAGTACATACGTAAAAGTAGTAATTTCGGTTACTGCTGGGAGAATTAATCCTGATTTCACGGTTTGGTCAAGGTTAAGTATTAACGTCTAGAATGCGTGAGTCAAATCTAATTAACTTCGACTGAAGATATCGTTTAAAACGTATGTTTTGGATATATAAAAATAATATGAATGAATTTGTTATAAAACTATTTTCATAACATTGTACTTTTATAATTTTTGTCAAATACTCTTACCAGTGACAAAAGAGTGACGTCCTAGAATGTGTGTGGCCAAACCCTATTAATTTTGACTAAAGATATTGTTAAAAACATATAGTTTAGATATATGAAAATAATATGAATGAATTTATTATAAAAAATCTCTAATACTTAAAAATTAGATTTAAGAGTTGATGTTCGTCCGTCCGAACGATGCTAGCTTGCGGCCTCTTTATCGACCACATCTTGGTTGACTCCTAAGTCATAAGTCCCGAACTCGTCGCCAACAATCATGCAACCCACCCCCTACTCCCAAATCTCACTGTCTCCCCTCCCAATTATCCTACTCCACTACCATGGGTGGAACTACATTGGCCCACCCGGTGTCACAGGACACCGAGTCCTCTAGAAAAAATAGCATATATTATCATGCATATACTATACGTGCACCCCCTAACCTAAAAACTATGCACCCTGGTTCAGCCCAACCTCCGGTCTCTTGCAATTTTTTGCCGCATAAATTACTATTTAATATAGTGTTGCTTGAAAATTATATATGTTGTTATATGTAAGGTGAAGTGGTGAACCTCGATCATTTTTGTTCTAGTTCCGCCCCTGTCCACCACCACCCCCAACATCTGCCCCTTCTCAACTGTGAGGAGATGGCTCCAACATCCAAGATGCAGGAGAACGCAAGTGGGGCGCTGCTGGGCGAGGGAAGCGGAGCGGTCAATTGGGGTTGGTTCTGCGGCTGCCAATTCTCGCCCGCCAGTACGAAGGACATCCTCATACGTCACTCTAGCTTGAGCTCTCGCAACTAGAGATACGAAGAAGATTGCGATGTGTAAATCGGAGGGGGCACCGTTGCCACATGAGGAGAGCCGAAACACCAGTGTGCCAAGGCAGCGGAGGGAGGCGCACAGGAAATGGCAAGGGCGACCGCGTCAACAGCACGGTCACAGGCGCCTCGACTTCTTCCAAGATCCCTCCATCGGTAATATACCTCATCTCTGAATCTATGTGCTTTGTATAGTCGTCTGCCTCCTCTCCTAAATCATCTTTCACACTGATAGTACTTGGTCTGTGACTCTGTGTGCGTGCGTTAGGGTCGGGCCTCGCCCCGCGCCTCTACCGCTTCCACATCCGCGCCTTCCGCGACACCACCAACGGCTGCAAATCCACTGGTTGGCTACCTTGTTTGCCTATCATGGTTGCTTCGTTTGTGACTTAGTTGTCGAATTGGGTATGCTGTTAGATAAGACAGGCGATTGCAACAGTGAATACTTCCCTTCAGTGACTCAACTACTCCACTAGGTAGAAGTATAATCCTCTTCACTAACATAGGAAAAGCGTGCTATTTAAGCTGATCTGTCTACCGATCCAAACACGCGTACGAGGAAAGGATGTGCTGGTATTATAATTTTGTTAACAAATGAGGAATGGCCAAAATGGCAGATTTAGTTGGTAGACAAGTGCCTTGTGCGTAGTTTCTGGTACTATAGATATGTGGGTACTACAGAAATTGCTATGTCCCCAACAATGGTATGACGACGCTTTTGTCTTACCAATGGAAAACTAAACCTATGACGGCAAATGGAACTACCTCAATAGGTGTTGATGAAACGGGCAACAATCACTTTGCACTGTACTAGTAGTAAACTTGCAGAGCATAGTGCAAGTTCAATGTTGGATGGGAAATAATTTTCAATGTGGAATTGTTTGTTCCTTCTAATAATCATTTCATTTTTTGAAACATCTAATTATCGTATTGGACTAGTGGGTATTGGACTAGCGGCTAATGTCCGCTTCAGATTAGTCTACTAGAGTCCTAATAGATGGAGCAGTGAGTATGTTCTTAGGAGATTATTTTTCAGTGCATCTTGACCCTTGATCTCAGAGTCTTCTTCTTTATGTAGTGCCTTGCTTTTTTTTTTAAAAAAAAAATGAGCATGCTATCATTTTTATTTAAGCTACCTACATATAGAACTTGATCAAGGGACCTTGTACTTCTGTCAAACATTATGTTCTAAAGATCACGATTAAGTTCTAAACAAGGAAAAGTCAGGTATGTTCAAATTTTATGTTGTGCTGATGAAATATCTTCGCTTAATAGGACCCATTTTAATCCTCATAATAAGCCCATGAAGCACCATTTGATGATGAACAACATGTGGGCGACCTGGGAAATATGCTAGCCAACAATGGTGGTTGAGATTCGGCTATAATGTCGATGGAACATCTTCTTTCCGAAAAGTTCTAATTCATTGAGGAGCAACTCGGACGTTGCCGCCTGCTGAATGGAGATGTTACTATGGATATTAATATCGATACCATAGATTCATTATGCTTGTTTCTTGAGCATATTATCCTATTCAATTCATGGTTATCATGATTATTTCCATAACAAATTTAATTACAAAATTTTGTTCCGTAAATCCCGTTTTTCCAACTTGTAGCTATAACCTAGATATTGTGGAGCAACTATAGTATTATGGTATTTGATCACAAAGATGTGGATCCAACAAGACTAATTTGGCCACGAGGGGAGCAACATAAGAATGGCGATGCAAGCGGGCATGGCACAGGAGCTGAGGATGCGACACAATTTAGGCATCACAACAGAGGTGCGACACGCACTGTAATAGATCTCACGACGGTGACATGTTGACTGAACCCATGGATGGTTGCTCGGTGGGGTAATATGATTCTTTGTATCCATAGCAATGCACGAACATTGAATGCAACGAAAATGTAATGTTGAGACACTGTTGGGTTGAAATGCAAAATATTTGTGGTTCTAGACTTCTAGAGTTTATCATATGTTTTTTAATCCGTAGCAACGCACAGGCATTGAACTAATACTTGAAGGGATACGGGTTGGCTACACTAGTTGGCAATTCAAAAATTATACCACATAAATCAGGAAGCCATGCAAGTAAGAGATCATAGATCGTTACCACTAGACGCGCAGTGCAGTAGAAGAAGAGTTGGAGCAGCCTGATCCAACGTTGAGTGCGTCGATGTAGTAGTCGTAGTCGATCGTCCAATGTCCTCGGTGTCGATCGTCTCCTCCAACAACCAATCGTGTTCCTTGCGAAGTCGTGGATCGTCCTTGAGCACAACAGCAACAGTAGTAGCACCTCTACGGTATGCATACATCCAGGGATGGAACACCGTATGCTGGTATGCTAGCACCAACTCACATGCCAGGGCTCTCTCGAGAAGATGACGGCTAGGGTTTTGGTGGAGCAACTTATGTTGTTTGTCTCTCTTCCCAACAGCCGCATGCATCCCCTTATATAGAGCCCATGAAGGATCCTATCCAAACTCATTTGCTCCAACCCATTAAATGTGTGACCCTGTAGGTTCATGCATAATCGGATGTGACTCGAAAACCCTTTTCCAACCACGTGTCGTTAGCGGTTCCTAGCAGGACATAATGATTCTCGAATACATATAAATTATATTGGATGAACCTTAATGTAATATGATCTACGAGTAGGTCCTTATCACTTACAACCAACTCGTATCTCTATATATACGACTAGTTCATATATGGGCATGACCAGTTCGTAACTCCTTATGATCAGTTTACGGCCAGTTAGTGATTATGTTCGACTAGTTTACGACCAGCTCGTATCTCCATACAACCAATCTGCATCTGGTCGAACTGAATGACCTGCTTGTGTATTCTCCCTCTGCCTCACGATTTCTGGTTGAACTCCAGGTGAGATAATTTGTCATCCATGGACAGTTCAATACTTTCTCGATCAAGTGACGGATAACTTCATGTGGTTAACTCTTTGACCACTAGTGGCACGGCCATGCACTTTCTTTATCCGACCACATCGAGGGGCCCAGAGATGTCTCTCATGTTATGTTAGGAGGAGCAAATCTCATATCCGACCAGTCACATCCCTCCGTATGTTTCATAGCATACCTGAAAGCTACTTTTATAACTACCCAGTTACAGAGTAGCGTTTGGCAACCCCTAAATGTACTATTGCACATGTAGGAAGCCATGCTGATCTAAGGTCTAAAGATTATACATAATTATTTCTTGAGACCAACTGATGACACATAAAATCATAACAATCTCAATAGTGTCTCAAGGTGGGTCAATCTAATACCATGTTCTCTAACATGTGTTCACATTATTGATTCGATGTCCCTATATCCATGACCGGTGAAACATGGTCCTCAATCAATACAGGTGTTGATCGATAGTCACTAGTATTCGGACCAGGGATACATTTAGAATGACATCATATAAGTTAAAGAACTTCGCCAACAAGTCACATACTTGTTAATCTTTATAACTGATAATTTATTCAGGGAACATAATAACATTTATTATATAACTCATAAACATAGATGTGATACAATCATCTCTATGATTGCCTCTAGGGCATAGCACCAACAGTCTCCCACTTGCACTAGAGTCAATCATACAGGTATCTAATACCTATAGCTCTTATGTGCACCTCATGGTTAGGTTGCTGGAGTGGCTTTGTCAACGGATCAGCAATATTCAAATCCATGTGCACTTTGCATATCTTCACATCACCTTTTTCAACAATCTCACGAATAATGTGATATCGTCGAAGTATGTGTTTGGACTTTTGATGCGATCTAGGCTCCTTAGCTTGTGCAATGGATCCACTATTATCACAATAGAGATCCATTGGACTGGAAGCATTAGAAATCACACCCAGTTCATTAATGAACTTCCTAATCCATACAACTTCTTTTCCAGCTTCGGAAGCCGCAATGTACTCAGCCTCTGTTATAGAATCAGCAACCGTTCCTTGCCTGGAACTTTTCCAGCCAGCTCACTGCTCCTCCATTAAGACAAAACACAAATCCAGACTGCGATATGAAATAATCCTTGTTGGTTTGGAAGCTAGCATCGGTGTAACCATTTACAACCAGCTCTTCCTCACCACTGTAGACAAGGAATGCATCTTTAGTCCTTCTCAAGTATTTTAGGATATTCTTGACCGCTATCTAGTGACCTTCACCTGGATCTGACTGATATCTGCACGTAACAATTAGAGCATACGACACATCTGGTCGTGTACAAAGAATGGCATAAATGATAGATCCAATAGCCGAAGCATATGAATTCTACTCATTTTGTCTCGCACATCAGGTGTCGTAGGGCACTGACTTTTGCTAAGATTAATTCCATGTGATATGGGCAAGAAACCTTTCTTGGAATCTTGCATGTTGAACCGTTTCAACACCTTGTTAATGTACATATCTTGGCTTATTCCAATTAGTCTTTTGGATCTATTCCTATAGATCCTTATGCCTAAAATATATGATGCATCTCCTAAATCTTTCATTGAGAAACTATTTCTTAATGAAGTTTTAACAAATTCAAGCATAGGAATATCATTTTCGACCAATAATATGTCATCCATATATAAGATCAGAAAAACACAAGGTTCTTCTTCATTCTTGATGAAGTCAAACCCTTTGACTACTTCATCAAAACGAATGTTCTAACTCCGAGATGCTTGCTTTAATCCATAGATAGATTTCTGAAGCTTGCATTCCTTTCTAGCTTCTTGTGGATGTGTACACATCCTCATTTAGGTTTCTATTTAGGAAATTTGTTTTGACATCCATTTGCCATATCTCATAATCGAAATATGCAGTAATAGCTAGAATGATCCGGATAGACTTAAGCATAGTGATGAGTGAGAAGATTTCGTCATAATCAACACCTTGAATTTGTTTGAAACCTTTTGCAACTAGTCGTGCCTTATGAATGTGAACATTTCCATCCATATCTATCTTTTTCTTAAAAATCAATTTACACTAAATGGTTTTAACACCATCAGGTGGACCAACCAAGTTCCAAACTTGATTGTCACACATAGATTTTATCTCGGATCTCATGGATTCAAGCCATGACTCAGAGTCTGGGTCCACCGTCGCTTCCTCTTAAGACTTAGGCTCATCATTATTCAATAATAAAACGTCATGCCCATACCTTATAGTCAATTGATGTGGCCTTTTAGATCTACGTGGGGCTGATGCCTTATTACATCCCTATTTTTATTAAATGGAATTAAGATGCATCACCTGAGCATGCATATCATTTCTGGAGCATTTGCACAAAATATTGCATTTGAAAATTTTGAATCAAAAGTTAAACATATAATTCCAATTGAAGCTCGAAAAGAAAATGGAAATAAATACTCATAAAGTTCTATACTAAATAATTGATTTAAACATTAAAATATTTATCATAAATAAATATGAATTTTATAAAAAAAAATTTAGAAACCAAATCAACCTTGTGAAAATTCAAATCCCAATTATAGAAGCCCTGCGGTAAATGATTTTAAAATAAGTATTTAAAACATGAACAGTGAGGTTATAAATTTTTTAGGGTACTAGGTCATCCCAGGAACCCCTCTAAAAAAGTTTAGGTTTTTAGGAATTTATTTGCTATTTTATCTCGGCCGATCAAAGTGTAGAAGTTTGAATTCTAAACTAGTCAACTATTGGGCTGACCCGACCACTTGGTCCGACCAACCCACCTAACTAGACCAGACTCCGACCAAGCCACTTGACTTGACCCAACCGCCTAACCAACCCGGTCGAGCCACACACCGACCAGACATGCTAAGCCGCTGACGAGCTGGGCCCGTTTGTCTGCCCCATCGTCAACCTCGCGCTGGCGAGCCCAAAGCTCCCTTGCCACACAACCACACATCTCTTCCGCGCGTAGGCGATGCCGTCAATCCACCGCCCCTATTGACCACTTCCAGAGCTTCGCCACTTAATGTTGCCTCCGTTCCGCCATTCGCCCGAGCTTAACCCCCTTAAGTGCACAGTGCATGTGGTTGTAGACCGGTGAAATGAGCTCATGGACCTTCGGTCTATGCAAATAGGGTCCATGCACTATTTGCATAGACCGAGTCAATGACAATAGGGCCCCACCTGTTAGTGCATATTTAACTCGGAAGTTTAAATGAAAAAGAGCACTATACAGTGGACCCCACATGTCAGTGATAGAGCCTAGGATAAGCTGAGTATAAAAAGTCTTAAATGCATTAGAAAAATTCAGAAGTGGTTTATTTTTGTACTGTAAATTCAAATAACTTCAAAAATTCATAACTAATTCATTTTAACTCCAAATTGAGTGAAACCAATTTTGTTGGTTTTCATTTTTAATGTACTTCCTCATGGCATAATTTTTTTAACATGTTTATGTCTAAGAAGTTTTTTGGAATTGAAATTAAAATCTGTAAAGAATTATTTTTACACTAGAAATTGAATTAACTTCAAATTTTCATAGACAATTCATTTGAACTCCAAATGGAGTGATTCAATTTTTATTGATCATAAATTTTTATTATCTTTCATGCCATGTAAAATGTATCCCCACCACTATTCTACAAATTTTCGCGAAACAATTAAAATCGTATGAACAGTAACCGAACCATGATTTTCGAGCTCTCATCCAATTGCTGATTTTCAAACTGGTATAACTTTCACATACAAACTTCAATTGAAATAATTATTTTACCTAAATTCATCTAAAATGACAATATTACTACTGTATAAATTTCATTCATTTTTGAGTAATTTGAATTTTTCGGCTTTTCTCGATGTTTATGCGAAGTCGTTTTTTTATAGAATCTGAAGTGCCAGACATTAACGATTAGACATCTGAGAGCGAACAATTGGAATTCCAGCTAGGCAAGCATCATTTGAACTTTGTTTTTGCATCATGTTGATCTTAGCTTTTGTTAATTAATATTTTGAAATGCAGTGATATTGCTTGCATGCTATATTGGTATATCGATATGTTTGTGAGTTAGTTAGTTATGTCCTACTCTCACTGATTATCCTTGATATTTCCATTAAAAATATGCTTAAGATTAGATGTTTGTGATGATATATCTATTATATATGGGTATGCTTAGCCATGCGGGTCTAGAGAATGCGTTAGTTCGATTGACAGGGTTATCTCGTCGATTGTGAGAAACACCTCACTCTTATCGTTTATGTTTTTGTCCAGATCTTCATATCTGGTTCTTGAGTTAAACTTTGTTCTTTTAAAATGATTTTTCGAAGGGACAAGTGGTTGGTAGTGTGGGTGTCTTCGTGCACGAGACTTGGGTATGTGGTAGACTTATCTCGACCGCTAAGGACCGAACTTTGGGCTGTCGATTCTAAGTACCATTCGTACTTCCACACGCTACATTAGGGCCAGTTTAGTCAAGTAAGGGGAGGGGTTTATTGGGTTGAGTCCCTGGTGGTGTGAGGACCTTTGTGTTTGATCATCTGTTGGTAGGATTCGATACAATTTTTTATAATGTGCATGTGAGCATTATTTTTCTTTATTTACATTGTATCGGTATTTCCAACACAACTTGTGTGCCCACTTAGCAAGCTCTATCAGTAGCTTGTACAGAGTTTGGGGTTCATCTCGCAAGGGGGATTCAACCCAATAGGGTCTTCTTTCTGAAAAATACTAAATCTCGATCTACCCGGCCCGCATACCTTAGGAAGTGTGTCGTTGTCCGTAGGCTTACGGGCTGATCGAGTCATGTGGGTAAAGTAGTACCCCTTGCAGGGATTAATCTATTCGAATAGTCGTGTCCACGGTTACAGATGACTGCTTGGTATTGAATGACATCATTGTTAGACTCTATTTAAAATTGTTGCGGGCTACAACTCGGTATCGGCATGAACGGTTATTCATGCACTTTAGTTTATCAAAGCGGGCTGCCACTTTGTTATTGTTTGAGCTATATATGTATCAATGCTATTAATATTTATTTTGTTAAAAATTTGTTTTCTAAATGGCATTTACAAACTAATATGTGTAGGGTAAACACTTGTGCGATTTATGCAAAACTAAGCCACTAAAGCTTCTCTTTTGGGCAGCCACTAGCATATATATATATAATTTTTTACTTTGTGTAAGTCTTGCGAGTACATTTTGTACTTAACCCGGCTTCTGCTTGTTCAGGTGAGGAAGATTGTACGCTCAATCAGTTCATTAGCGCCGATTTCTAACGAATAAGTGTTGTTTCTAACTCCCAGTCGGTTGCCTTTGGGTTTGGGCACACCTTGCTGGACTTTTCGGTTTATTTACTTTGCTTCCGCAACTACTTACTGACAATCTTTAAATTTGGCCGGTCGACCGCTTTTGTAATAGCTGTATACTTAAGTCTTATGTTGTATGACTTGATATATTGTTGTATGACTGTGATTGATGTTGATGAGGGTATGTGCGTGTTGGTTGCTGATCTTGGGAGCCCACACAGGACACATACCCGCTGTTTTGAAATCCCTTTTAATTCGTTTAAGTGTGGACGTGGGTTGTTGGAGAGTCGGCTACCATGTAGCACCCGCAGAGGAGTGGTATGCATGGTCACCAGGGCTCTAGATCAGCCGGGCATTTCTACTAAAATGGAGTTATGTTGGATTTCAATTCTCTGAGGCCCAGAGTTATTTTCAAAAGACTAGGAAGGCCTCGGTCTTACGAAAATAACCCGAGAGTCCTCACAGGCCTCATCTACATGTTCTACAATATTTTGTTTATCTTGTAGAGGTTCAGTGGGAGTTGAAACATTTTCACATGTTTTCTGAATTACTTCGAGTTGTACCTTGCTCCAACTGACTCCTTTGGAAAGAAACTCTTTCTCCAAGAAGACATCATTTCGGGTAACAAACACTTTGTTGTCATCCCACTTATAAAAGTAATATCATTTAGTTTCCTTATGATACCCCACAAAAAAGCACTTATCTAACTTGGGTGTGAGTTTGTCAGACGTCAAATGTTTTACATATATCTCACAACCCCATATCCTGAGAAAAGACAATCCAGGACACTTCTGGGTCAATATCTCATATGGTGTCGTTTCTACTATTTTTGATGGAATCCAATTTAAAGTGAAAGTCGATGTTTGTAGAGCGTATTGCCATAAATACAATTTAAGATCATATTGGCTCATTATTGACCAAACCATGTCTTACAATGTTCGATTCCGTCGTTCAGACACCCCATTCAATTGAGGCGTTCCCGGCGGAGTACATTATGGAACAATTCCACATTACTTTAGATGATCACCAAACTCATAGCTCAAATATTTACCTCCACGATCTGATCGTAGATATTTGATTGTCTTGCCAAGTTGATTCTGTACCTTATTCTGAAATTCCTTCAACTTTTCAAAAGATTCAGACTTATGCCTCATTAAGTAGATGTAACCATATCTACTAAAGTCATCAGTAAAAGTTATGAAGTACTGAACACCACCTCTAGCCGAAGTGCTCATTGGCCCACATACATCCGTATGTACAAGGGCCAGTAAGTCACTCGCCCTCTCACCTCTGGTCGGGCAAGCTACCTGTCGGTGATCTAAAACTGATCTTACGTATGATTGTTTGATTCGGGGGGTCTCCCAGATAAGAATCACGCAGAAAATGACACGAGGATTTTATACAGGTTCAGGCCTTCTCCTTAGAGAATAACAATCCTACTCCTGTGTGGCTATATTGAGTATGCTGATTACAATCAAGAGAAAGACTAGGGCTTCTGCTCCAGATTGCGTTTGTCTCCTTCTGCCTTCTGACTTCAACCTTATATAACGTATGAAGAGGTGGCAGTTCCTCCAGACGAAGAGGTGTCCCAACGTTCCAACTGACGAACCACTTGATGGAAGTTGTCGCCAGGGCTTGGCACCCCCACGTTGCTAGGCAGTTGTTTGTCAGAGACAAAAGTAATTCATGCGGTTACTCACAGAGAGTAACAGCGTATATTAAGTACCCCATGTGTTAAACATGGCGCATAATATTCTCTAACTGATTAGGCCCACAATTCAGCAAGCCTTATCAATTACAGGGTTGTCGAAGCTAGGCTGGTCGAAGCCAACTGAGTCGTAGAATATCTTACGACTGCTCGATAGTCGTAGAAAGGCTTACGACTATACCATGGTCGTAAGAAGACTTACGACCATGGGGTGGTTTACAACCAGGCAGCTTGACCTCTCCCTTATAAATGTTAAGGTGTATACTTAAGACTGATGTGGAGAATTTAATATCTATAATAAGAATTACATATGAATAAATAAATGACGATTATTAGATTCTGTCATCTAGCCCCCCAGCTTCAAGTGAAAGTAACTTACTTGAAAAAGGAGTCGTAGAAGGTCTTACGACCACAAAGTAGTTGTAGAATGATGGTCAGAAGTAAAAGTCTTTTCGACTAGTATTTCATTTGACCAGAAATAGACTTGGTCAAGAAGGTAATTTCGTTTGAGGTGTAAAGACAGACTCGGTTTTCTCGAACAGGCGAATTAAGGAATCTCAATCGACTCTTACAAATCTATCCGTTGGAGCGGTTCCCGAAGAGGTGGCAACTGTTGAGTTCCCACGATCTTTTAACTCAGGCATGCAGTTATAAGAAGGCACCGTAGGCGCAGCTTAGGGTTTTTACTTTTCCCCATTTGCTTGCGCTGCTCGTCGAGCTATTGTGTTGTCCGCCGCCAACCAAATCGTTCTCTCTCTTGAAATCCTTCCAAATCCAAATCACTCGCACTTAGAGAAAATGGCTGGAGCCGCTTCTAAGTGGGCGGAATTGGAGATGGATTCATCCAAGATAAAGGCCTTGGTTGCTGCCGAGAAGATTCTAAATAGGGAATTTGTGAAGTGGATTGAGGCTATCGGGCAACATTGGCCGTCGAGGGAGATCGGTCAGATCCCCATCTTTCAGGCGTACTGCGAGTGTGGCCTTCGACTGCCCGCTCCTCCCTTCCTTACACTTGTACTGGAGCACTTTGGGGTGGAGTTGGTGAACCTTGTTCCCAATTCCATCACAATATTAAGTGTGTTCGTGTACTTGTGTGAAGCTTACCTTGGGATCCTTCCAGACCTGGAGCTCCTCTAATAATACTATGGAATGATCTGATAATCTGGAATCACCAGGAGCTGCGGTCTGAAGCTTTACGACGGGAAGACCAAGGAGTACATTCAGATGTTCACCCGGTCGTTGTGGCTGGGGTGGAAGAAGAAGTGGTTCTATTGGGAGACAACTAGTGAAGATAGCCTTTCCTTCGTAGAGAAGACTGTCGAGGAGATTTCTTCCTGGGATTCGACTCCTAAGTATCTTGGCCGGATCACCCGCTATATTCAAACCATAAAAGACTTGAAGGAAGAGGGCTCACCAGATGGCACATGGTGAAGGATTTTATCACAGGTCGCATCAGCCCTTTGAAGAAACGAGCACATCCCATGTGGAGGTACTCGAGGGCTTAGGATTCGACCAAAGATTATGAGAAAGGTAAGTAATCTTTCAACTTAGCTTTCTTTTGGTCAATCTCAAGCCTAACCGCAAAATATTTTTATCTTCTTGCATAGACCTCCCTCAAACAGATATTGACACCCGAGTCAAACTCGTTTGTGAGAAAAATCCACAACGTGATGTGGTGGCTCCTATAATCCTAGCGATCATATCCGCAAAGAAGAAGAAGGAACGCCTAAAGGTAACCAAGGATTGATTCCTTCTTTGGACCCTTGTAGTTGTAGGAAACGACTACTAAATAATGTTTCTCTTTCTGACATTTGTAGAAAGTAGGCATGGAAGACAGTCTGGACGACCAAGAGGCAGAGCAAGTGAAAGCTCCTCCGGCCAAAAAGTGTCGACTTGTAAAGGCTGTTGACAAGCAAGAGGCGGGCTCAAGTTTCAATCCGACCAGGCCCTTTGCGCAATTCTTCACAGATATAGTTGCTGCGGAGAAAGCAAAGGCAATCGAAGCGATTGAAGTCCTTAAGCAAAAAGCCCCTAAGACCAAGGTACCATTCAACTATGATGACAAGACTTTTTCAGTCTCAGCTTCTCACGACTTTGTTAAGCGACTAGAAAAGGAGAACTGGAAAAGGTTTGTATCTTTTATGAAGGATACCTTTATGTCGGAAGAGCTTATGGTTGAGGGAAGTAATGCTCCTGAGGTGATCCAAATAGGTTTCGACCACCAGGAGAGTTAGGAGGGACAAGGAGCGGCAGTTCTCACTCAACACCAACGACCAGACGTGGTCATGGCGGACACCATGCCTCAGCTCAAATTTCAACCAGACGTGGTCAAAGAAATCTTCCTTAGGGAATGTTTCTTCTGGATTCAAGATCAAATCTAGGAAACGAATGTATGTAAAAAGACAAAAGTATAAGAACATCATTTACCTTTTGCTCTCTACAAATTTGACATGTTTTCCTTTCTGTGATCTTAGCCCGACCCCTCCAGCCCCCGAGGATGTTTCTGTCGAGAAGCCCGCCGCCCTTTCTTCTGCAGTCTAGGAAATGGTACCGAGAGTGGCCACGACTACGACTACTACCTCTGTGGTGGAAGAAGTCGTTGTTTCTCAAGCGACTACGACCACAGAGGTGGTCGCGGGATCAACCGTCGTTCCTCCGGTCGGTGGAGGTGGTCGTTTCTGCCAAAGCAACCATGACCACTGAAGTGGTTACGGAGGTAGAGGCGAAGACGGCGAATGATGTGGCGGAAGCATCTGGGCAAGGTGGTGGAACTTCCGATCATTGTGCTAGAAAGGAAGTCACTGTGGACGTTCCCTCAGGCTCCCAAGGAAAATTGCCGACGCTGTCATCACCGAAGAAGAAGAAGAAGAGTACCTTAACTTCTTCTCTGAGTTCTTTGGACCTACTTCTATTGTGGGATCTTCCGCATTCAGGTCTCGTAACTGAGTTCCTCACCCTAAGCACATTCCTAACAGGGGAAATATTTTCGATGACGAGTGTCTTGAAAAGGTGTGGTGGAACCGAGTCGAGGAGATCGATGAATTGAAGGATCCTACAAGGGTATTCTTCATGTTTGCTGAAACGAGTATAAATGTAAGCATCTGATGCTAAACATTTACATATGTGGTTTATTTCTTGCTTCTCATTGTCTTTATTTATATAGAAAGCTTTGGAACAAATTGTCATTGTCGGTGAATACAACCGACAACTTATGCAGCTACGACAACAAAAAGCGGAACTTTGCGAGCAGGCAGAGAAATGGTAATCTACTGCCATTTGTAATCATTTTTTACTCGACTACTTGTGCAGCTCTCATGTCTATCTTTAACCTTTGCAGGTTTAAGAGTGATGAAAAATCCCTGGCTGACGCATTCGACCACGAGAAAGTCGAGACGGAGAGGCTAAGGGATGAAAATCTCGACCTGATGAAGAAACTTCAGGAGGCTAACTTTGGAGCTCTTGATCTGTAGAGTGTGACAAACAGTAAGTTCTGAACTTAAGATTGCTTATGATAATGATATCATGTTCTTTCTCTAACTCTTGTTTCTTTTCAGAAAAAGAGGTCGAAATAGGTAGGCTCCAAACCGTGGTCAACGAAAAGACCATGGTTGTTCACGAACTATCCCGTTCCACCAAAGAAAAAGGCCAGGTGATAAAGTCATGGGCAGAGCAATCTGCGAAGAAGGACGCCTCCCATGACAACGAAATTAAGCAACTTGATGCTCGACTAGCGGGCAAGTAACTCTTTACCCATGACCAGTGTTGCTTACGAGTTGTTTAGGGATATGTGTCTGACTGGTCGTACTCTATTTTGGAGCAAGTAGTCAAAATCAAGCGACTCCACGAAGCTTCAACTCGTAGTCAGAAGGAGACGAAGTCGTTGAATATCAACCTTCAAGAAAACATCTCACTTCTAAACAACGTACTCGATGGGCTTGGTGCTGAGAAAGTTACTCCTCTTGAAGACACCCTAATTGCTCAATCGAGCATTGTTGGACAACAAGTGAGAGCCTTAAGGGAGTTGATAATTACTCTGAAGGCCAAGCAGGCTAACTCGATAAGAGAAGCGGTCGAAGGTGCAATAGGTTATGCCTTAGCAAAACTTAAGGCACACGACGGTAATCTCGATCTTCAACCAATCGAGGACGACTTCGACTGCTCTGAAGCAGAAGCAACAAATCTGATCGAAGAGGTGAAGACAGTCAGCCAGAAGGTCGTGGAGGAGATGTAAATTGGATCTCCTTCATCAGAGTAGATTGTAATAGGAAAACTTGTAAAGACAAGTCTTTTGTTTATGAATACATATACCTGCTTTTTCCTGTAAATTATCTTGTCGAGTAGTTAGTAACTCATGAGATAATGAATAGAAAAAGGAAATTGAATTTAAGACTAAGAATTGAAGTCTTATTAATGGCTTTATCCTAGCCCCCGACTATTTGCTTAGTTTATATAGATAAACTAAGTAAATAGTGTATGTAAGGGTTTGCTTAAAAAAAGAAGTGTAACACCCTGGCTATTCGGAAGCCAAGAAGTCACCTAAATAATCTAACATACAACCATAATGCGGAAGAATTAGAACACCTTCTCATCTAATGACAAAAAGAGATCAATATTCAATAGGACCATGTCATGAATATAGTCCGAATCTAAGCAATAACTATCGAAGGAATAATCAAAGATCACAAGTACTACTGAATTAACCATAACATAGCAATAGTATCATTCATCATCTAAATTTATTTATTACAGTTCATCAATAACGAATGAAAGATAAAACTAAATCATAATCTTGGACTTGAATAGGGTGAAGTGAATGAGTTGTGCGTGTCTACTCCCTCCCAACAGAGCCAACATCAATAATCATCTAAAATAAACAAACAACGTAAGAATGAGTCTGAGACTCAGCAAGTACAGTGAATAAATGGGACATACAACAAACATGATCAAGCCAACATCATTGAAGAATATGAATAAATCACGAACAAATATTTGAATGAATGGAATGAATGGATTGAATGAAATGAAGGACTACACACATGCATATACCTAAGATCGCTAGTGACACACCCGTCGGTGTTCGCCTAAGCCCGCATTTAACAAAATGCGGGGATCCAAGTCCCGTATGAAGAACGTTTCATACGGGTGTCCCAGTCTGCCCACATTGGAATGGTGGGTCTTACGTGCCCATACTGGAATTGATGGGTCTTTTTAATGAACTCCCGTAGATGAAACATGAATAATGGATGCATGGAATGCAATATGTATATTGAAAAGACATGCTCTCTAATCATGGAGATAACAAATATGGAAGGAACATGAACATTAAATATTATCATGGATTTTAGAAAAACACAATATCAACATCAAGCATTCAACATTTTCTAATTATCAGAACATCAAAGTACTTGCCTTCCGCGATGCGACGCGTTAGTAGGCAATGGCGGTGCTCCTAAACCTGAAGCATCTCCGTCTACACAATATATACTCAAAATAAGAACAACATATAACATGACACTTCCATTAACGTTCTACAACGCCTTCCCAACAACCCACAATTAACTAATTAGATCTAATCTGAAAACAGACGACACAATCATGGAACTGATTCTGAACAGCAGCACGGAATCACTCATATCTAACGATCTGGGACTCGGAACAAGGTGAGCCCAGATCCTATGGAAACTTAACGAACATATCTACGAAAACCTAGTTGGTGAGATTACCCAATTCGGCCAAAATCAATATACTACAGGCAGATGAACTTAAAAGACAGATTCTGCCCAGACGAAACGGACAGAAGTAAAGAACAGATCAGAACTTTTGATCTACAACTCCGATTAGGGCGTTCTTTATCATTATGGAAAGGTTATGAAAAATTATAAAATAACCTAGTTGGGTGGAAACCCTGAATTTTCCTTGAACATAAACATATCTTAAAATACAAATTAACAGATCAATCACGTCAGAATTCTGGACAGCAGGAATGAAACTATTATAACTTTTGATCCATATGTCGGAATTAGGTGTTCTTAGTGGTCACAGAAAGCTAAAAATATTATCTAGATATATCTAGAATATGGGCATCCCCAATTTGGCCTCTAAGAATCCGAAATTAACCCCGCAAGGTACTGGACAGAATTGAACATCTACCGGCAGCAAAACGATCCAACCCAATTAATCGAATTCGCCTCTAATCATCAACAAACAGTGGGGAAAGCACTTCGTTACCCTTGAAGATCCGCGGGAAGACGATGATCTATCCTCGAAGAAGCCCCTCTCCTAGTCCCTTCTCCTTTCTTCTTCCCGATGGCCGGCAGCAGGGAGGGTGGCGCCGGGGAGAGGAGGAGCAGCAGGAGGCGGAGCACTGTAGCACACCGCTACTATAGCGCAGCGGCTACTGTAGCAAGGAGTGGCTAGGGTTTGGTCCCCTCCCCTCCCTTGCCTTCTAATGGGCTGGTAGCCCACTCATGGGCCTTGGGCCACTATGGCCGGCTCCTCTCCTCTTGAATATGGGTTGGCGGCCCATTCCTTTCCTAAAATTCTGAATTTTGAACTTAATTCCATCTCTAAACTTTGTTACAATCGATATTGAATAAATTTCCCTCTCCCGAATAATATTTTCTCCAATTGATATTTGGGGTATTACAAGAAGCTTTTTCCTCCTTGTGTTGTCGATCTTGATTGTCATGTTCCGGTCGTAAGAGTTTGGTAATAGATAGACACTAAGAAGTTCCTTCTAGTGGGTAGGACCACGTGCAGAGAGGAAAGACTTCGACTAGTGAAGCTACGTTCTCTGACCATAGTAATCGAATCAAGAGCATCAACACTAGTGAGACAAACTCTTCGGAGTGCCTTAAAAATTTATTCAACCGTTTTCCGTAAACTCAATTTGTTTGACACTGGTAGCAAGAGTTGGAAACAGTACGCCGCTAGGAAGTTCCTTTTAGTGGGCAGGACCACATGCAGAGAGGAAGGACTTCGACTAGGTGTTGTGTCTTTCTCCGACCAATTTAAATGCATTTGAGGTTACTAAAATGAGTCAAACAAACTATAAAAGTATACTCCACTTAGAGATTTTTCAAAGGTAATGAAGAAATAAACTAAGGTTAAAAAAAGCTGGCTTTGGTAATGTTCCAACCAGTTTTGTTAAACCCAGTCTCTTTGTATTAGTAGCAAAAGTTAGGAACAAAGCTACACTATGAAGTTCCTTCTAGTGGGCAGGACCACGTGCAGAGAGAAAATACTTCGACTAGGTGATATTACCCCTCTTCGACCAGTGTAAAGAAAAACTGAGTGTATAAAAATGATCTAAAGACCATCCAAGCACTACTCAAAAGTAAGACAATAAATAGTGAAGAAACCTGAACTTTATTGATATAGTAAGGAGTTACACATAAAATTTGCATAACTGGTCGATGTTCCAAGAATTGGAGAGAACCCGTCCGTCTTCCATTGCCAGTCGTACTGAACCTGGTCGCATAACTTCGATCACTGTGTAAGGATCTTTCCACTTGGGGGAAAGCTTATTTCAATTAGACTGGGATTGAATCTTTTTCAATACTAAGTCACCTACAGCAAGGCTACGAGGTTGGACCTTACGATCGTAGTATTTGTGTAGGGCTTTTTGGTAAACTGCTGAACGGATTAGGGCTTGATTCCTCTTCTCTTCAAGCATGTTGATATCATCCGCTCGAAGTTGTTCCTGGGTAGAGTTGTTGAAGGTTTCGACCCTTATTGACCGGATCTTTACTTCTGGTGGAAGCATGGCTTCAGCTCCAAAATCTAGGAAACATGGTGTTTCACCTGTAGCCCGACTTGCAGGCGTGTGAACTACCCATAATACTGAGGGTAATTCTTGTACCCAAGCCCTCGAGCGCTTGACAAGCTGCTTGAACACTCGGGTTTTATGCCCTGCATTATTTAGCAATTCGCTCTTTCGACTGCCCCATTACTCTGTGGGTGACCAACATAACCATAACATAACTTGGTACCCAACTCATCGCAAAATTCCTAAAATTTTGCGCTTGAAAATTGTTTACTATTATTTATAATTATTCGAGTAGGAATACCAAATCGAGTAATCATGCTTCTCATCATGAACCTTTTTATGGCTTCCGTTGTCATCCTAGTCACAGGTTCGGCTTCGATCCATTTTGTGAACGTATCAATAGCCACAAAAAGGAACTCAAAGCCCCCTGGTGCTTTTGGGAATGGCCCTAGGATATCGAGACCCCAGGTCGCAAAATGCCATGAAAGAGGAATAGTTTACAATGCATGAGCCAGTTGGTGTATTTGCCTGCTATGAAACTGGCATTGTACACACTTTTGAACCACCTCTTTGGCATCATGGAGGGTTATTGGCCAATAAAAACCTTATCGGAAACCTTTACCAACCATCGTTCTATAAGAAGCATGAGTTCCATAGATGCCCCTGTGTATGTCGTGAAGGAGATTTAATCCTTCTTTCTGCGATATGCATCGCATGAGAACCCCTTGAGTACCTCTTTTATAGAGGACTTCTTCGACCAAAGTATACATTTTGACCTTCCAGGATAAACGATATGCCTCGACATCATCATCGAGTAGTGTACCTTTCTGAAGATACTCGTAAACGGGATTCATTCAGGTATCCTCGTACTCTAGAGAGGTTGTCTCAATAGGAGGTGTTTCTGATGCTTCAACCAGAGACGGCTTCTGGATCTACTCCAAGAAGACTCCTTGTGGTACTTGAGATTGAGAAGAGGCTATTCAAGCTAACTGGTCAGCGAGAAAATTATCTTTAGATGGATATATTGCAACTCGAAATCAAAACAATGCTTTTCAAGCCTTCGGACTTCCAATAAGTACTGAGACATGGTCAGATTAGAGCACCGGTACTCTTTTCTGACCTGATTCACGACCAGTTGAGAGTCTCATCTCACGAGTAGTCATCGAATCCTGAGCGCTTTCGCTGCTCGTATGCCAGCCAACAAACCTTCGTATTCTGCCACGTTGTTAGTGGCAGGAAAAGGTATCTCTGGTAGGAGATTCTAGGACCACCCCAGCCCCTGAGCCACTCAACATAAGCGACCCGTCAAAGTACATCGTCCATTGGTCGTGGGTATCGTACTGAAGATCTTGAATAGGTTAGGAATTTGTCCATTCGGCAACAAAGTCTGCCAAGATCTGAGATTTAATGGTTGTTTAGGACACGAAATGGAGGTTAAACTCCCCAAGTTATACTGACCATTTTGTCATGTGCCCCACTGCTTCCCTGTTCTGGAGGACCACTCCTAAGAGAAACTTAGACGTCACAATTATCATGTGTGCTTGAAAATAATGCCACGGTTTCCTCGAAGGCATGAGGAGGCCATATAGAAGTTTTTGAACCTGAGGGTATCGCTCCTTAGGCCCGTGTAAAACCTCACTTATGTAGTAAACTGGTTGTTGGACGTTTTCACGTTCTACGACCAGTACTGCGCTAACTGCCTCTGGAGTGGCAGCTAGATAAATTAAAAGTGTCTCTTCTGGTTTCAGAGAAACCAAAACAGGAGCACTCTTAAGACACCTCTTGACATCCTTAAAGGCTGTGTTTGCCTCTTCTGACCACTCGAAACCCTCATGTTTCCTTAGAAGTTTGAAGAAAGCAAGGCATTTTTCTCCCAGTCGTGCGATGAAATGACTTAAAGCCATTATGCAACCTGTGAGTTTCTGGACTTGTTCCTTCGTGGTCGGAGGACGCATTATTTCAATGGCCTTTATCTTTTCAGGATTTGCTTCAATTCCTCGTGCAGAGACAAGGAATCCAAGCAATTTTCTTGAAGAGACTCCGAACACGCACTTTTCGGCATTGATTTTCAAACGGTGTTTTCTAAGGTTGTCGAATGTTTCTTGCAAGTCGGAAACATGATCAAGTCATTTGATGCTTTTTATGACTAGATCATCAACATAGGCTTCCAAATTTCAGCCTAGTTGAGGTGAAAAATTCATTTGCATCAAGCGTTAAAAAGAAGTGCCAGCATTTTTTAGACCAGATGGTATTTTGACATAGCAAAATATTCCAAATGGTGTAATAAATACGGTCTTTTCTTCATCATCTAAACACATACTAATATGATGATGACTAGAGTATGCATCTAGAAAACTTAATACTTCACAACTAGCAGTAGAATCAACCAACTGATCGATACGAGGTAAAGGAAAATCATCTTTTGGACAAGCTTTATTGAGATCAGTAAAGTCTATGCACATACGCCACTTACCATTAGACTTTCTAACCATTACAAGGTTAGCCAACCACTCTGGGTGGTCGACTTCTCTTCTAAAGCCTGCTTTAAGTAACTTGTCCAATTCTGATTTGATGGATTCTCGTCGATCAGGTGCAAATCTCCGTAATTTTTGTTTTACGGGTTTCTTGTCAGGCCGTAGAGCTAGCCAGTGCTCGATCACTTCCTTGTGGACTCCGGGCATGTCGGATGCTTGCCATACGAATACATCTATGTTAGCTCAGAGGAAATTGACGAGGGTGTCTTCCTATTTGAGGTCGGAAGTGACCCCGATGCGAGTAGTCTTCGAGGGCTCCTCTAGATTCAAAGGGACTTCCTTGAGTTGATCGTTCGGCTTCGGCGCAGCTTTAGGCTTCGACTGGTTGGTCGAAGGCTGTCTCTTGCTTGCTTCTCGAGTCGATATCTGGCCAACCATCTCGAGGGACTTGTGGCCGCATGTAAGCACCATCTTCTTGTCACAGCGTACTATGATCACTCCTTTGGGACCTGGCATCTTAAGACATTGATACCCGTAGTGAGCAGCCATTAAGAATCGTGCCAAAGTTGGTCGTCCGAGTATACCATTATACGCCGTATCGAAATCGGCCACATCAAAGGAGATTTTCTCTGTCCTGAAGTTGCTTGGAGAACCAAACGTGACAGGAAGATTAACTTGGCCAATTGGTTTGGCCGAAGACCCTAGTACGATCCCATGGAATGATTATCATACTTGTTTTATTCTGGTCCGAGGTACTTGCATCTCGTCCAAGGCACTCATAAATAGAATATTTAACGAACTGCCACCATCAACTAACACACGATTCACTCGACAGTTGTTGATGTTGGGCTCGACTACGATCGAATATCTACCTGGTCGAGTGGAAGGGATCGAACAGTCCGCCTTCTCGAAAGAGATGGGAACTTCCGACCACTTTGGTGATTTAATGACAAGAGGGTCAATACAGTTTACCTCTTGTGCGACGGCCTTGAACTGTCACTTTGACTCATATGTCGAAGATCCCCTAAAGATGTGGTCGATGGTTTGCTTCGGATCTTGGAACAGCATCTCCTCGTCATCGTCCGACTATTTACGACCACTCGTTTGTCCTACCACCTCGAGTGTAGGTAGTGGTCCTTTGTCGGCGTAGTAGTCCTTGAGTTTTATTTAGAAAACCCGACAGTTGTGAATGTCATGTCCTTCCTTTTTATGGAAAGGACGTCACCTGGGCTTGTCATTCTTCCGCTCGGGGCTCTTACCTTTGCTCCATTTGGAGTACGACTTTGGACTTCGTGGCTCCTTATCGCTTACGGCCAATACTTTCTTAGAACTGTTGACTTGAGGCTTTTAACCCTTCACCTTTTAACCCTTCGCATTGTTCTTGGATTCCTTGACCTTCTTATCCTTCTTCTTGCTGCTTTTGCCTTCTTCTTGAGGATCTTTGTCATCCCGATCGGTGGTTTTGTTCCACTCGACTGCTTCAGCGACAGTCGCATATTGATCGGACATCTCAAAGAGTTCAGTGACAGTAGCTGGGGGATTCAAAGTGATGTCCTTCGTAATCCTTCTGCTATGGACTCCCTGCTTAAAGGCTCTGATAACAGATGAGTTAGAAACCTCTGGAATCGAATTGCGAACGTGACTGAAATGCCTGATGAATTGGCGTAAGGTCTTGTGGTCGTTTTGTCTCATCTTGTGCAGGTCGTCCTTCTTTCCAGGGCGATTGTAAGTGCCCTGGAAGTTGGCCAGCAGAAGGTCGCAGAGGTGTTACCACGAATAGATCGACTCGAGTGGTTGGTTTAGCAACCACGATCGAGCGGACCCTTCGAGCACAGTTGGAAGGTAATTCGCCATGACGTGCTCTCCTCCTACTGCTTGGACAACGGTCGTATGGATTAGAAGGAATTCGATGGAATTCTATGACCCATCAAACTTCTCCACGTTCACTAGTCGAAACCGCGACGGCCAGCGAATAGCTCGGAGATCACGCGAAAACGTCTGACATCCGGTAATAACATCATACCACCTTCTATGTAGAAAAGAAGGGTTGATATCACCAGGTGATCGTAGACGCCAATACCGGTCGGGGGTGGACCCAACCTATGATAGGTCTCAGTCCTACGAGTGTAATAATCCTCGTATTCCATCTGTCGTTGCAGATTTCTAGGTCGTAGTGGTGAACGATCATCTCCCCTGAGAGCTTGTCGATCATCGGATGCTTGAAGAACTCTTCTCCCACTAGAGTTAAGGTTAGGGGAACGACGTAACTTGTTGTCGTGCTGATCTCCATGAGGCAAGTTGTTCGAACGACTGATAGTTGATGGAGTCATACCGCTACGACTTCCAGAATGATGTCGGGGAGGATGCTCAAGTCTTGCCATCATGCTTTGGAGCCTTCGCGCGATCTCTTCGGTGAAGAGGTTGTACCCTGGTGCTCATGCAAGTTCTTGAGTTGGGTTCTCGAGCAGATCATTTATGTGCTGGAGTTCCCGAGCCTCCTCCGACTGATATTGAACGCACCCAGGTAAATTTCTCTGAGCAGTCATTCTTCTCCTCCAGGTTGTCTCAGGATCATCTACATCTGATCCTTGAGTTTGCCTTAATGGAGTGCGATCATTTCGAGGATTTCTCCCACACTCATCAGAGTGCTGATCCCGTTCATTGGCGGAGGCATCCTCATCATCGCCACGAGGGGTCGTAGGGTGTGATTGGCGAGGAGCATCCTCAGGCCTACTTCTAGTTGAGAGATCATGATCTGATGGGAGGGTGAATACCTCCTATGTATGATCTCTACTTACGCTTGAGGCCTCCTGGCTTGAAGAGTGGTCAGATGACACCGTCTGACGACTTGGAGTAAACCCCTCCAAGAAGGGGAACTCCAGGTTATAACCACCTGTGTCCGCAAGTGAGCCCTGCGAACATATGGTTGAACTCGTAGGAATAGGGTGCTCCCCCATATCCTCTGTGAGGGTAGCCGTAGAGTTACGACCACTAGATGTTGATGGAGTCTTGGAATAATGGCTTCCAGGATTTGCCTCACCAGGTCAGACTAACTCAGGCGGACTCGAACATTCGGAGGGAGAACCCTTGTCATGTTGTGAGCCTGCCTGGTTGCAGTCCTGATTGCGGTCGGACTGACCCTTGCCCTATGAGGAAACTGGCCCCTCAGTTGGACATATTGTTGTGAGGGAAAAGGATCCTTCCTCCACTCCATCGGTGGCATGGTCTCTGGATCTCCATTTAATGATCTCTAGAGGCAAGATACCATCGATGAAAAGATACTCTACCAGACTCAAAGCCATCCATGTCGATGTCTGTGTAGTCGGCCAAGTCGAACCAATTCTCCTCATTCCACTCTCCTGCCATGGAAGCATTAGGAAAAAAGAGAATTTGTTGCCAAGGAATCACCGGAGATCCCCACAGTCGGCACCAACTGTCGGTGGTCTAGAACCGATCTTACTTATGATTGTTTGATTCGGGGGTCTCCAAGATAAGAATCACGCAGAGAATGACATGGGGATTTTATACAGGTTCAGGCCTTCTCCGGAGAGAATAACAACCCTACTCCTGTGTGGCTATATTGAGTATGTTGATTACAATCAAGAGAAAGACTAGGGCTTCTGCTCCAGATTGCACTTGTCTCCTTCTGCCTTCTGACTTCAACCTTATATAACGTATGAAGAGGTGGCAGTTCCTCCAGATGAAGAGGTGTCCCAACGTTTCAATTGACGAACCGCTTGATGAAAGTTGTCGCGAGGGATGTGGCACCCCCACGTTGCTAGGCAGTTGTTTGTCAGAGATAGAAATAATTCATGCGGTTACTCACAGAGAGTAATAACGTATATTAAGTATCCCATGTGTTAAACATGGCGCATAATATTCTCAAACTGATTAGGCCCACAAGTCGCAAAGCCTTATCAATTATAGGATTGTCGGCCAGTAGTCACACCAACCAAGTCGAGAAGATCTTACGACTACTCGATAGTCTAGAAAGACTTACAACTATACCATGGTCGTAAGAAGACTCATGACCATAGGGTGGTTTACGACCGAGCGACTTGACCTCTCTTTGTAAATGTTAAGGGTACACTTAAGACTAATATGGAGATGTTAATATCTATAATAAGAATTACAGATGAATAAATAAGTGAGGATTATTAGATCCTCGCGATGCCTTTGTCATTTTGCCAAGTAAACAAGATTCACATGTTTCAAATGATTCAAAATCAAATGAGTTTACAGGACCATCTTTACGGAGCTTTATCATGCGCGTCTCATTTATATGACCTAGATGACAATGCCAAATAAAAGTGGGATTCAAATCATTAGGTCAAATTCTCTTAGCATTAATGTTATAGACAGGCATATCCTCAATATTCAAAACATATTCTAGAAGTTAGTCTTGTCTTCCTCCTCCTTCCCCCACCTCCATGATCGGTGAAACATGATCATCAATCAATACATGTGCTGGTTGATAGTCAATAGTGTTCCGACTAGTGACATCCGACCAGGGATACATTTAGAATGACATCATATAAGTTAAAGAGCTTCACCAACAAGTCACATACTTGTTAATCTTTATAACTGATAATCCATTCAACGAACATAATAACATTTATTATATAACTCAGAAACGTAGACGTGATACAATCATCTCTACGATTGCCTCTAGGGCATATCACCAACAATACTATCATAATATTGCACTTTTACAACTTTCTTCGAATATATGATAAAAGAATTTAGTTGTCAAAGTAAACTTTTAAAAGTAAAAAAACATCACTCTTTTGTGACTTTCCAATGCGTGTGCACATTTGACACTCTCAAATATATAGTTTGTTCAATGGTTTCATAACATCATAAGTCCAACACATAGGTTTCAAAATTTTCAAAAGTACAATGCAAATAGTTCAAATAAGGTCTTACATGAATAGAAAATTACAAAATATGCAAAGAAAATTACATCATCTTAACTAACCTTCAAGAAAATTTCTCTATCAATAAATGTGACTAAACAATCGTTCAAGAATTGACTGCTCATACCATTTCTCAACTTGTTCTTCACAAGACTCATCGTGGAAAATACCTTTTCAATGCTCGTTGTCACCACCGATAGGAGCAATACCAATTTGAGAAGCAAGTACATAACGTGTAAATTTCATGTTTTCTTTGTTTCAACAAGCTTAATAGAAAGGTCACCAAGATTGTTGAGGTCCTTAAATCTATCATCACTTCACACGTCATCAATGAAGTTATCAAGTTGGAAAGGGAGTCTCGTCAAATATGTACTTGAAAACTTATTGGGATAAAAATTTGCAAGGTTAAGTACTTTCTCCTTATCAAACGCTTCAAATGAATTGAGATGATTCAATGCAGACATTCAAACAAGCAACTCCATATTAACTTTGTCAAACCGATTGTCAAGCTCTTGAAGAACACTATCAATGATGCCAAGATATACTTCCCATCTGAAATAATCATCATTTGTTTGTTTGGGGGGAAAAGCACTTTGATCTTCCAAAAGGCACATATTTCTTATTTGGCTTGAGAACTCTAATGCGATGTTTCATACAAAATGATGTAACTTTTTCATCAAGAAAATCTTCCTAGCCATGACTTCTCATATGTTGCAATCTATCCTTAGCCAAATAAACTAGTGTCGTAACATTAATAATATCTTGGTCCCTCTTTTGCAAAGATTGGCATAAATCATTTGTGTACCCAAATATGACTAGCATCAAGTTTGCCATGAAAACAAAATCAAATGACTCAAAGGCTGCCACCATAGCATGGGCTTTTTCCTATTCATTCTTAAGGAAGGGGTCTTTTCCAATCTTTATGAGTACTTTGCGGATTGTAAAATACAAACTGATAATGTGCAAAACAGTTTTGTAATGAGAACCCCAACACGTGCCATCGGGCCTAGCTAGCCCCATTTCTTGGTTCAATCCCTGTCCACTTTTAATTTCCCCAGAATCTAGCATTTTTCAAAACAACCTTATTAACTTCTTCATTACTTTTTGCAAGCCATTTCAAAAGCTCAAGGAAGTTTCCCTTGTTACTAGATTGTTCACTTTCATCATGTCCACGGAATGTCAATCCTTGACGCAAAATAAACCTCAAGCATCTAAGTGAATAACCTCTTTAGTTCACTTCACAATAACATGAGCAACTGAAGTTTTTTGTTTCACAAAGAAGTTAAATTTCTCTTGAGCTTGATTATGGGCACTTCTTATACCACCCACATGTTTGTCAAGTGTATTATATCTATTCCAATTTCTTCATCCACCTTTAACAAAGCTATCACCCCCATGGTTTTCCCCTTGAATAGATAACAGACAAAGCAAAAAATGCAGCATCTTTTTCGGCACTATATTCAATCCAATGGTACTTATCAAACCAATTAAGACTGAAGTGACGTCTTTTACCTGATATTTTTATGATAGGAAAATCATGTGTATGAGGTTGGCATGGCCCTTCCATAGTATATCCTCTCCGAACTACATCTTGATCATTGACATCATAGCTCGTGATGGGTATCTTTTTCCCTGGATCATGTGGAAGAAGCTCAACATCGTAAATGCTTTCCTCAATGCCAGGAACTATATTTGAATCTCCTGCGCTTCTCAGTTGGGGTTGGGGTTGGTCATTGACAGCAACGACAACATCAATCACAACATCAACATCTCTGTTTGAGAAGAAGGCAATTGATTCCCACTTGTTTAAGCTCCTCCTCTTTCTTCTTGAGTCTCCTCCACCCCTTGTACCCCTTCAGTCGGTGATGAAGAAGATAAAATATTATTTGCCCTCACTTCTCGATCCCGAAAAAAAAGAAAGGATGTCCATATTCCGCTTCATGTCTCTACATTGACAAATCATAACAAAAATTTCAAATTTACATTCACTATTCAGCTCACATGAGTTTGGAGAGTTGCCAACATAAACTTAAGCTCATTTGCTCTATGAAACATGAAAAATCATCAGCAAACTTAAGCTCATATATGTATGAAGTGACACTAGTAATGGTGGCACTCTACCCCTTAATGTAAAGGCTAAGCTTACTAACAATTTTTTTCATTAACTATGTAATCATTTCTCCCTGACGTAACATATAGCTAGTAAACATATACATTAATCAATTTATTAGGTAGATAAACTTTCAGAAATATAATACTGAGCAATTTCCCAAAGAAATATAAATCGAGAGCAAAAGTCATTCTAACATGGGCTGCAGTTTTTAATTAAAATCTTTAGAATATGTTTCTCTTTACTTTTGGATCAATTTAGACTATGATCTTCTCAATAAAACCCAAAAACCCATCATACTTAAGTAGTTTAGTGGCACTCCAGCATAATAAGAGAAATTTGCACTTGGCATGAACTCACTTAAAAAGACAAATTACACTCGAATTAGTACATGATTGGAAGACATTAGCAAATGCCAGCGGATCTTTACCGGCCTCTTCACCCCTTCCAGCGTGGTTGATCCCGCTGAGCACCTTGTACGCCTCAGAGTGCACCGAATCGACACGGAGCGAGTAGATCTTCGCACCCACCTCAAGACTACAGCTAGCCTAATCCCAAATCCATTTTCCCAGTCAAATTAAAAAATTATCAGACAAATATCCTCTCTAATTTCATGAAAAGAAGATAGGAAATGGAAAGCATTAGGACGCCCGCACCTTCTAGAAGTTTGTCTCATCTTCCTCCTCCTTTCCCCACTGCTTCGCGTCGCCAAGGCGCCGCTCGCCTTGCTCCGCTTTGCCACCTCAGACGCCTTGCTTTGCTCCCACGCCACGCCGCGTTGGTCGCCCGCTGAGCCACCGTCGTGGGGTACTGAGGTAGGGTGGAGAACCAGGACAAGGGCACGGGTATTAGGGTTGGGGATTGGGATGGAGGCTTCAGGTTGGGGCCGTGAGAGTGTGAGTTGTGGCCTATGGGATTGGGGGACGTGAGTGGGCTTTGGATTGAGGTTTGGGGAGAAAACATGAGTGGGCTTGTTGAGTTGGAATTCTTAAGCGCGGCTGGTCTATTTTGGGGTGCACACCAAAGCCCGCGTTACGAATATGACCCAACTACAAAACTTGATTTATATATGAAATCTCAATTTTTGGGTGTATCCGGGCATACCGGGCACCCCTGCTAGTTCCGCCTTTGCATGATAAGAGAATTTAGTAGTCAAATGAGCTTTTTGTCGACTTTGAAAAGTAAAAAAAAACATTACTATTTTGTGATCGGAGGGTGTCCGTGACAACAAACATAAAATTTGGCCAATTAATTAAGCCACACACGCGTGATCTTGATGTTTGTAATTAGTAGCACAGTAGCACTAGCTAGGGTTGAAGCAAAAGACCGACTACAAGTCTACAGCTAGTAAGGGCATGTACAATGGTATAGACAGTTGCTGTCTATAGTAACTTTCCATGTCACCTATAGACAGCACTAAAGACAGCTCATACAATGGTACAGACGACGGCTGTCTTTTTAGTTATCTTTATAGAACACACAATCTTTAATGTTTTTCTTGTTTCTTGTGCTATAGTCGACTACATGATTACAGACAACTTCTTTCTCTCTCTTCATTTTCTTTCATCCACGTCAATAAAAATCCTACATGATAATAACTATAGACGATTGATATAAAGGGCAGCAGCAGTTCAGCACTCACCTCCAATGCTCCACCCAACTGCAACTGAAGTGGAAGTACGTATACAATCAATACAGCGCGGGGTCAAGAAGTGCACAGTTAATACGAAGGCAAAATGGCTGAGAGCAATTAATTCTCCTACCTTATCACAGGAAGAGCTGGATCACATTAACTCAGCGCTACACTGGCTGAGCCGTGGTACAACACACGTCAACTCTTCCAACCCAGGAAAAGGAAAAAGAAAGAAATGCTGCTGCTTCAATTCCCTAGACTTTTCATTTATGGTGCTATGGAAGTCAGAACAAACAAGCTAGCTAGCCAGTGTGTGAAAGAGAAGAAAGATTGATATGGCAACACGGAAACTGAACTTGTTTGCATTGAAACGAAGTCAACATGAACAATGAACTTATTAAACTAGGGAGAGAGAGAGATTCACCAAAAGAAACGAACAAATCTACTAAAAATTCTGTATTATTACCAGATCTAGCCATGCATCCTCCATTGTAAGTCATTTCGAAGCATCTCCACGCAACGATTTAATCGGATCTTGCATGCACGCACCGGAAAGCAAGAACAATGGAGGACGACGAGTCGACCATCTCGCGTGCATGCATGCAGCCATGCAATTAATGCAACCCAAGAAAAGCAAAAGCTGACCGCCGCGTCGATCGACCGACCGATCCATCAGTTGTGCAGCGGGTTGGGCCCGCTCGGCACGACCCGCTTCGACACCCCGTAGCGCTCGTCAATCTCCTCGCCGTCGCGGCCGGGCGGCGGCATCGGCACGTGGTGTCCGCCGCGGCGCCTGGAGTGCAGCTGCTGGCACCACGGGAGCCGCCGCGTTGTCGTCGGGTGCCCGCGCTGCTGGTCGCAGAGGCGGGCGAGGAAGTCCTCGTCGGGCAGCGTCGTCGGCCTCGCCCTCCAGCCCGCCCGTCTCGTCTCCGACGGCGAGACGGTCTCGGCCGAGGAGACGACGAGGAGGGAAGCCAATAGGAGGATGCAGAGAAACGACGAACGCTTCATGGCGGCACGCTCTCTCTCTCTCTCTCTCTCTCTCTCTCCACCGGTCTCCGTGTGGTTCTTGGAGATGCTAGGTTCGATCTGAAGAGAAGGGAGATGAGAGAGAGGGGAGCGACGGTGGTGGGCTTTAAAAGCCGGTGGTGAGAGTGAGACGGGGGAAACAGCGGCCGGGAAAAATGGAATTTCGTTAGGGCGCGCCCGACCCGATCGTACGTGCCGGTTGCTGTTTAGATCTGATCAACGTTATCAAGTCGAAACTCGTGCGCCTTACAGCGTCATTACTTGTCAATTAGTTTCAGCAAATCTACGATGCTAATTAGTTGATTCGATCGATGTTAATTGTCAGTTAGGTTGCTCCCAGTGCTCTACTCTGGTTGGTATGTTAAGTCTGCCATATAGGCAAAATAATGATATGTCGCCATAGTTAATGAAGAGACATGGTACTCTAGTATCTAATCTGGATACCGATTTAGTCTCGAAATCCAACGCATAAAATTTATTGTGATCGATCCCATGCATTGGGGAGATCATGCATGTATTGCTTTAGTACATACCACAAATAGGCAACAATGCTCAAACACTAGTAAAGATCATGCATGTAATTAAATGAAACAGTCTAAGATACTACACCATAAGAAATTATGCATTGGAAAGATAATATTCTAACGCTCCTCATACACTAAAAAAACTGCACTAAGATACTGTCCATTAAGAGCAGCCTTAGTTTTGTGGCATACTACCTAGACTACGTCTACGACAACGTCGAGGGGACGTTATTGGAGAAGAAGATGGTCAAACCATGGAAGCCCTAAACCTAGCTTAATCCGGTCAAGGGGAAACCAAAATCACAAATAAAAAGTCCCCAATTCGTGCTTGAGGTTTGGTTTCCCTCCATTGGAAGCCAAATCTTCGAGTTGAAAGCAAAAAAATCGAGTTGGAAGCTTCGATTTCTCCCCAATTGAAAGTTTTTTTCCAGTTGAAAGTAGGAATCCGAGTTGAAAGCTTCGATTCTCCCCAATTGAAAGTTTTTTTCCAGTTGAAAGTAGGAATCCGAGTTGAAAGCAAAAAAAAGAAGTTCAAAGGTTGACTTTTGACTTGAAAGGTTTCAAATTTGTGATTTGAAAGCTTTGCCATTTGACTTGAAAGTTCAAAAATCACAAATTGAAAATAGTTGGATTACAAGTTAAAAGGCATTATTTTTTTGTTCATGGCGGCGGGGTGGCGACGCTGGAGCAGGAGAGGAAGCATCGGGGAGGGAGGCGTAAGCGCACGTAGCAGGGAGCGACAAGACGAGGGAGCGACGCTATTGGAAGACACGCTGCGGTGCGATCGGAAAACTCGAGTCGCAACATTTATGTGTAAAATAGTGATCCAAGAGAGAGAGAGACAAGTATGGGAGGGTGTGTACTCATAAACGTTGAAGAGAAATGCAATATAAATAAGGGCAGAAGAGAGAAAGTATCATTAAAGTCACTTGCCCGCCTTATATCTATTATATTACTAGTAATCGCAATGCATGTTTTTCCTGATATATCTTACTTCAAAGTAATATTATTGATAATCAACCCGAACTCTTGAAAACCATAAGGCAGAGGCTGGTCGGCTTCATTTCTATTTCCATTTCCATTCAAAATGACTGTGAACAAAAAATAGTAGGCTTCACTTCCATTTTCATTTAAAATGATGGTGAAAAAAAAATATACCATGCTTCATATCCATTTCCATTCAAAACGAAAAGTAAAAAAATATCAGTCTTCATTTCCATTTCCATTCAAAAATGAAAATAAATAATTAAGCTTCATTTCAATTTCCATTTGAAATAAAAAATAACAATTCAATGCGTACAACCATAGCACAACACCCCAGTGTTTGCCTCATTTCATATTTTATCATCCAAATCCTAACAACAAACTTGCCTGATAGGATCTCAAACTTGTCTAGTAGATTCCTTATATACAAGTAAATGAAGAGCACATAGGGTTGATAGTACGCACATTTAGGCACAAAATAGAGTTAGAATAAGTAAACAATATAGCAACCTTTATGTCTTTCATACACCCCCAAAAAAACTAATACCTTTCCCTCTTTTTGCATTTGATCATGAAACTGAGCCAAAATTGGTCATGGAGTAATTTCTTGCCATCAAATCTGCCTGCTCCTTCTCTTGCAGTGCTAATCTAAAAAATTATGACATCTCCTTATGTTAGCTATTCTATTGTATAAATGGTGGTAATCTGACAAAAGTATCGATTCTGATCTCTACCTCCCAAGAAGAAATCTAAAATCTTATTGTGGCATGTAGATATATCAATGGATAAATTAAAAAGGCAAAATTTGATATATGCCACTTAGAAAGATGCTACTTCGAGATATGCCACTCAGTTTCCTAAAATTCAAAATTTGCCACTCTAGTTTCTTCCTCTTTTGACATATGCCATTATCACTCATTTTCTCCCATTTTATTTTCTATTCTCTGATTTTCCATATATTCCAAAGGTGAACTACCGGTTTTGCCCCTTATCTATTCCTCTCATCCCTTCGTTTTGAACCATCTTCACTCAATCCCTAATAGGCCCGAGCACAGCGATGAACTAGGGCTCGCTGCCTTGGTGAACGGCGCCGCCTTCCCCGTGCTCCCGCCGTCCCCGCCTCCCTATCGGCGCCAGCATCCCAAATCCCTCCCTCCTCCTCGCCTAACCCCAGCGCTCCTCGCCTAACCTCCCGTGAGACGCCTCCCAACCGCACCTGTCTCCCATCGGCGCCGCCTCCAACCAACGCCACCTCCCCCCAGTCGGTTGCCCTTGAGCTCCAAGTCCCTCAGCGGCCGCTGCATGGAAGAATCTCATTGTAGCAGCGGGTAAATATATTTTTCCTGTCATATTGTGGACTATGTGTGGTGGAAGAGGACTTTTCGTTGTAGCTAGCATGTTCTTCGCATTTCATTTATTTGTTGGTGTTGGTGTAGGGTTGAGTGTGGTACCGCATATAGAGTAGTTGCTAACTTTGTTACGTATGTAGCATGGCTTGATGATGGCAGCACCAAATCATATGCAGCTGTAGCTCATGATTTGGTGGTAGATGATAGAGATTTGTACTCAATGTTAGATCTGAATGCTGACTTGAAACGGAAGTCAAATTGGGGGTCGGCGCAGGATGCATTGATAATTTGATATGGTACTTTGATAGTAAGAAAGGAACACAAGTAACGATATATAGCGATGCAGAGCTTTTGGGGTTGTTTGATGCAAACATGGATAGTAAGTTGGTTTATTTGTTTATCACTACAGTGGATAGGCAAAAAAAACTTGTCAACTGGAGTTGGGCCTTGTTCAATACAATTGCGAGGTGTGACTACATGCATGCACAATAATATTACAGAAACATACAACTATTGGATCATGAATGTTAAGGATCTTCCGGTGATTGAACTCATGGACACCATCCGGAATTTGATTATGCAGCATTGTGATGAGAGGAGGAGGAATGGAGACAGATTGCAGGGTAGAATGCTTCCAACTGTTATTCATGAACTCAATGCGAGCACTAGAGGTCTTGGACACTTGAAAGTAACCCCGAGAGCAAATACAAGTGCTGAGGTAGTGAACATGCTTGAAAATAGAACGCATGTGGTCCATCTTTTCAGTAAGGAATGCACATGTAGTGAATGGCAAGTATATGGGAAACAATGCCAGCATGCCTTGCGATTCATTTGTAGCAACCGACAAGCTAATATGGAGGACTATGTTGATGATTTCTTCTCCTCGGCTAAATTTAAAGCCGCATATGCTGGGATTGTGCAACCGATGACAGACAAGTCCCAATGGCGAAGGATGCTGCATATATCAGAAGGGATAGGGGCAAAATCGGTAGTTCACCTTTAGAATATATGGAAAATCAGATAATAGAAAAGAAAGTGGGATAAAATGAGTGATAATGGCATATGTCAAAAGAGGAAGAAACTGGAGTAGCAAATTTCGAATTTCAGGAAACTGAGTGGCATATCTCGAAGTGATAACTTTCTGAGTGGTATATATCAAATTTTGCCAATTAAAAATGATGAGTAGTCACCCAAATTTAATAGCAGTAACAATGGATGAATTTGACTCCCGTACCAAAGGCCCCAAGTATTCAGTTGTGTTCTAAAACTTGTGTCTAGAAAATCTCGTGTGAGCCACTTCCTCCTGTCCCGTCTGGCGATTGTTGTTTCTCCTCGGCGGCCTCCTTCCCCAGTGGCGTGATCTCACGCATCGCAGCCAGCGACCGTCGCCATTGTCCAAAGGAAGATGACGCTGGCTGTGCCCTCGGGGGGCCTTGCGCAAAGGAGGGTTCGAATGAAGCTGATCAATTATAGACTAATTAAGGTGATTAAGGGATCACAATAAATTGTCATAATTGCAAAGTTCATTGTATGGATTAAAACAGCTAGGTTGTATGTGGTACAACCGACCGAATGAGTCCCTTCTGCAAAAGGGATATGTAAACAATTAGGTATGCTCGTGTGTGTTCATAAAGTAATTCACTCATGGATTTCATATCATATTTGTATATGTTGATGATTTGAACATCATCGAAAACATGGAAGATATCCTCGAAGCAAGCTCATACTTACAAACAGAATTCGAGATGAAAGATTTGGGTGAAACTAAATATTATCTCAGGTTGCAGATCGAGCATCTTCCTGGTGTCATATTCTTGCACCAGACCATCTACACCAAGAAAGTACCGGAGAGATTTTATCTTGATAAATCTCATCCACTGAGTGCTTCAATTATCATTAGGTCGCTCGAAGTGGAGAAAGATCTATATGAACCTAAGCGAGAGAATGAGGAAGTATTGGGACCTAAGATCCCATACTTAAGTGCTCTTGGTGCACTCTTATATCTTGCAAACTTTACCAGACACGACATTTCTTTTGTAGTAAGTTATTTGGCAAAATATAGTGTCCAACCTACTAAGAGTATTGGAATGGGGTTGAAGGCATTCTTAGGTAATTGTAGGGTACTGGTGATCTTAAACTCTTTTATCCCAAGAACCCAAAATAATAAAATCATTAGATACTCAGATGTTGGCTATCTTTCTAATCCTCATAATGCTAGGTCACAGTCTGAATATGTTTTTATAAGCGGAAGAATAACTATCTCTTGGAAGTTTGTTAAATAATCAATAATTGCTACATCAACTAATCATTCAGAGATAATTGCACTGACCACTCGTGAGTGCATATGACTTAGAAGATTAATTCATCGTATCACGAGCACACCCCTCGATCACTAGTGGTAGCTCTTCTCCACTCCGGAAAAGTGAGCTCCAACCTTCACAATCAATCGAGTCTTCTCACAAGCTTCTTAAAAAGATCACCGATTCACCTTCTTCAAGCTGTCTAGGAGGCAGCAACCTCCAAGAGTAATAAACTAACAACGCTTCGCTTGAAGATGCTCAAGTGCCACAAAGATCAATCTCAACTCAATGCATTTGGAAAACCTCTACAACTTTTGCAAGATGGAACTTTAGCTCTCAACGAGTAGAAGAAGAGGCAATGGCTCAAGAGTGTTCAGTAGAGGTTCTAAAGAGTCCCTTGCTGCAGGAGGAGGGGTATTTATAGCCTCAATCCTCTCCACTAGCCGCTGGCACACGAGACTGTGCAAAATCGGCACGATCGGTCAGACCACATGCATAGGGCCAGTCAGATCGGACTATAATATAATGGTAAACTCTGCAGTAATCATTAATACATAATATATCCGTTATGCCAGGTCCGGTCAGTACGCCCACTCATGGTTCAGTCAGACCAGGTTCAAAAGTTTCCCAAAATGGAATAGAACCGCTACCAGAAAAAGCTGACTACGTCGGTCAATCCAGGGTTCTAGTCTGATCGATGAAAACACTGCGGTTAGTCCAGCGTGAAGAATTCAGTAGCAAGTCGCAAAACACCCTTATCTAGAAAAAGCTGACCGCATCAAGGAACCGGAGGTCCGATCAGTCCGGCCCTCCAACTGTGGTCAGTCCGGATAACAAAATAGAGAAGGAATGAAGCCAAAAAGAGTCTCTCTGGAAATAGCTGACCGTCCGACTCAGACCGGAGGTCCGGTCAGTTCAGGATTTTGATTGCGATCAGTCCAGCCAGCAAAATTGAGAAAAAGGAGCTCTCTGGAAAAAGTTGACCGCTTCGACGATCCGGATGTTCGGTCAGTCTAGACTTCCTACTGCGGTCAGTCCGGCCAAGAAATAATGGACAGAAATTTTGTGGCCGTGAGATCACTAAGAACTCGAAGATGCAACCAAGTGAGTTTGAGCATTGTGGCACACTTTGCTATCAATCTACTAGTTATTGATCCCTCTTCATAGTACGACTACCTACACTAGCAATCCGATCTTTTAATCTTCAAACTCCTAGACCGGTAAAACTATGAAAAGATCATATACAACTAGTTACCTTTGCCTTGAGCTACAATTTCTTGATATCCAAACTTTGAGTGCCTTTTGTGCTCTTTATCTTTATCCAGAACTAACCCTTTCAATCACTTGAACAAACATGTTAGTCCAAAAATGATGTTTGTCGTTAATTACCAAAACACTAAAATAGGGCCTAGATTCTTCAACACCTAGGTCCTCTATGAGGATAATGCTGCTTGTGTTGCACAAATAAAAAGCAGCTATGTAAAAACTTTTACAACAAAGCATATACTCCCAAAATATTTCTATTTCCATGAGCAGCAAAAGAAAGAAAATGTGGAAATACACTAAGGCCATGCTAGGAAATGTGGAAATACACTAAGGCCTTGCTAGCTTCTACCTTTACTAAGCATCCTCGTGACATTAGCATGAGAAGACTCAAAGTTATTGTCTCCAGAGGAAGATTAAAATTTTCATATGCATTCGTCTTTGGGATGAAGTGTTGTACTTCTTTTCCCTTAATTAAGTTTTGTCCCAATGAGTATTCTTAATTGAAGGTTTTTAATGATGCAACGGGCAAGTACATGAGCTATGTACTCTTTTTTCTTACCGATTTTTCCCACTAGGTTTTTTTGGGAGTTTTTTGACGAGACATGAGCAAGGTGTTGGCAAAATGTCTAAGGGAGAGTGTTGTGATATTGGCCCTCTAGGCCCGACCATGTGAACACTTTACCTAAACTAGACCCAATAGATATTGAGGCCCAATAAAGCCTATGAGGCATGACAGTCTAGTTTAGTACCATATTGTTTGTTTCTTTACAAGGAGAGACCCTCTCTTATTATATAAGGGGAACATGAGACTCTCATTGTACACACATAAGAATCTCACATCCACCCATCAATAATGAGAGACAGGTTGTTCAGGAAATACACCTTTTGTTTTGTGTGCTTATTCGCCGGCAACGCGGCCACAATCCCAATAGAATACACCCACAATGGCAAATCACGGGTATATGGGACTTGGTAGTGACAAATTATCAAGAAAAATTAAAAGTGTTAAATGCTAAATCAGGGTACTTAGAAGTGACAAATCCTCAATTTTCCCTACCAGATCTGGTTTGGTTTAGAAGTAAAGTTTGTTGGGATCAAAGTGCGGATCATGACAGGCAATCTTATTGGATAGAGATTTTGAAGTGTGGATCTAGGACTAGTGGAGTATGGGTACTTCACATGAATTAGCCCTAGGCCTCGTACTTACGGCCCGTGGGCCTAAAATTGACTTGCGTTACGTTGTATAGTATTTGCGTTTCAGACTTTCTACTACAGGTATTTGTCTTTACGTCCATCAGACGGCGTCTGATTGTCATTGGTCCACGCCAGCTGTTGACTGACGTTTCTGATCTGAATGTTGTAACTGAAACCAATAAAGAAAAAAAAGATAAATGCGCAAGGTATTATTGTTGACCATGACTTTTGGGTTTCAGTACAAAATAATAATAATATGCAGCCAAGTACGCCTTACATGATGTAACTTCATTAGTAAAACTCGTCGGTTGTTGACTGACGTTTCTGATCTGAATGTTGTAATTGAAACCAATAAAGAAAATAAAGATAAATGCGCAAGGTATTATTGTTGACCATGACTTCTGAGTTTCAGTACTGACGAGGATATAATAATTTTTATTTTATCTTTTATTTATAATTTTTATTATAGGTAAATATGACGTCATGTGAACCCTGAGTGTACCCCTTAATGTTATGAAGGAAGAACCAAATGGATGGTCGTAAGTTCTTCTACGACCACCCCCATAGTCGTAAGTTATACTACGACTATCCCATAGTCGTAAGTCTTGCTACGACTACCTCATAGTCGTAGATTCCTCTACGACTAGGTCAGCCACGACCACTTTATAATCAAATGAACACTGCAGACAAGTGGGTTTTATTGATTAAGGGATTCAAACGATCATCATCTGTTGTTATTCTCTGTAATAATGACACGTAATACCCATTATCTACGGTATATAGTTTGTTGGCGACGTGAAGGAATTAATACACCGTAATTACTACCAATATCGCGAATTCTGAGAGGTGATGAGGCGCCGCTTTAGAGTAATGCCGCCTCCTTCACGTACTATAAAAGGCGGCAACTAGAGAAAGGAGGGTCGAGCCATCATCGAGCCATCGAGGAGCCATCGAGAATACAAGCACTATCTGTAATAGTCTTAGTTTTTCCCTGATTGTTCATATACACTCAATACCATACACACACAGAGTAGGGTTGTTATTCTCTCCGGAGAAGGCCGAACACATATAAAAATTCCGTGTCGATCTCTGCATGATTCTATTCTAGGAGACCCCGAATCAAACAATCTTTCGTAAGTTCGGTTCTAAAACAAGCGGTTGGCGCCGACCGTGGGGATCTTCCGGTAATTTCTTGTCAAACATTCTCTCTGTTTTCCAAATCTCATGCACTCATGGCGGGAGAATGGAGCGAGGAGAATTGGTTCGACTTGGCGGTCTGTGAGACGTCGACATGGATCTGGGATTCGATTCTAACCGAGTGATGACTCTATGGCATTCTTGCCTCAGGGATCTTCCCACGATCTAGGAGACAATGTCATGGGTGGAGTTGAAGAGGATCCTTATCCCCCAACAATGACGTCCAAGAGAGGAATCTACCCTCTCAAGGGCAAGGTCAATCGACCAGGACCATACCAGTGGACTCACGACACGATGAGAGTTTTTCCTCGAAGTGTCCAAGTTCCCTAAGGCGGTCCGACTTGGTGAGACAAGCTCTAGAAGCCACAGTGCAGGACTTCACCCAATCTGGTGATTCTCTCTCTGGATAACGCCCGAGAGGCGGGATCAAGCATGCTTTTCTGCAAATTCGACCATCTCTCCATGAGTCACACTGCCGACGGAGACTAGTTATAACCGGACTTCCCTACTTGGAGGATTACTCCAAGTCGCCAGATGGTGTCTCTCGGCGACTCCTCAAGCGGAGGCCTCGGCGCAAGTGAGAATCATCAGCGGAGGTCTTCGTCCTTCCTCGGATCAAGATCACTCTTCTAGAGACCGAGATGGAGACCCTTCCCAAGGTCACACATGCGCCCCTCGTGGCAATGGCGGACACCACCATCAAGCGACACGACCAACGCCTTCATGAGCGCCAAGGAAATCCTCGACATTCTCGCTTCATTGAGGCAATCTCAAGAGTCTAACATGGAAAATCTTGAGGCAATTGAAGGAAGAAGATTGAAGCTCGAGAAGAATTTGCTCGGGCGTATTCAATATCAATCGAGGAAGCTCGAGAGCTCCAAAGATATCAATGATTTGCTCGAGAATCCAACTCAAGAGCTAGCGAGCGCCAGACTCGACCTCTTATTTGAAGAGATCGCACAAAACTTCGAATTACAATGAAAAAATGGAAGCTCCTCGTCGACATCATTCAAGTAGTCGTACCCATACGACTTCTTGACTACGATCAATCCAACATATCACCGCGTAGAAATCGGTATATGACAAGTCGTGTCGATCTCCTACTCGAAGAAATGTCTTCAAATGATGATGATCAAAAAGCTCCTCGGAAGGTGATCGTTCACCACTCCGACATGGAAATCTGCAATAAGAGATAAACTACGAGTATATCCCTCGTGGGACCGAGACCTATTGCAATCGGGTCAACTCACATTCTTGGGTATCGTCGAGTACGACCACCGATGATATCAACCCTTCTTTTACGCAAAGGCGTCAAGAAGTCATTCTTGGATGTCGGGCATTCTCGCTTTGATCTTCGAGTATTATTTGGCCACCTCGTTTTCGACGGTGAACATGGAGAAGTTTGATGGTTCCCAAAATCCCATCGAATTCCTTCAAATTTACTAACAATTGCTCGAGCGGCGGAGGAGGAGAGCATGTGATGGCGAATTACCTTCCAACGTGCTCGAAGGATCTCGCTTCGATCGTGGTTACTAAACCAACCACTCGAGTCGATCTATTCTTAGCAACATCTCTGCGATCTTCTCTTGGCAAATTTCCAAGGCACATACAATCATACAGAAAGGAGGGCGACTTGCACCGGATGAGGCGAGCGACAACGAGACATTGCGCCCGGTTCATCAAGCGCTTGATCAGTTCGTAACTCAATTAGGAAGTTTCGATTCATCATCATCGGGGCTTTCAAGCGAGTCCGTAGTAGAAGGATAACGAGAGGATATTGCTTTAAATCCTCCTATACATCGCGAACTCTTGAAATGGCGTCGATATACTCTCGCCTCGAGGCGGTCGAGTGGAACAACACAATCGATCGTGAAGACAATCCATCTCGAGAGCCAGCGAAGTTGGTAGAAGAAGGATAAGAAAGCAAAAAGTCCAAGAATAAGATGAAGGGTCAAAAACCAGCGGTTCCAAGGAGGTATTGGTGTGAATGATAAAGACCCACGTACATCAAGCCACACTCCGACGAGAGGCAAAGGTAAGCATACGATCGGAAAAATGATAAGCCTAGGTGGTGTCCATTCCATAAAAAGGAAGGGCATGACCTTCATAATCTAGGGTCTTCCAACGAAAGCTTGAAGACTACTACAGCGACAAAGAACCACTTCCCACCCTCGGCGGTAGGTCAAACAAGTGGTCATAAATCTTGAGATGATGAAGAGGAGATGCTGTTCGGGATCCGCAACACACCATTGAACACATCTACGGGGATCATCGGCATATGAATCAAAGCGGCGACTCAAGGTCACTGAGCGCAGGTAAACTCCATAGATCCTCCTCTCGTCAATAAATTACGAAGTGGTGGAAGTCACCATTTCTTTCGAGAAGAGTATTGCCGATCCTTCGACTCGACAGTCGATACCCAATCGTGGTCGAACCCACCATCAACAATTGTCGGGTCAATCGAGTTTTGGTTGATGGTGGAAGCTCGTTAAATATTTTATTCTGAGTGCCACGGATGACATGCAAGTACCGGGACCAAAGTGAGACCGATGCGATACTCTTTCCATGGGATTGTCTTAGGGATCTTGACCAAACCAATTGGTCAAGTTTCTCTTCCTTTAACATTTGGTTCACCAAGTAATTTCGGAGACGAGAAAATCTCCTTTGATGTGGTCGATTTCGATCTGACATATAACGCCATACTCGGACGACCAACTTTGGCAAAATTCTAATGGCTACTCATTATGGATATCAATGTATTAAGATGCGAGTCCCAAAGGAGTAATTACAATCCATTGTGACAAGAAGATGGCGCATACTGCGATCCGTCGATCCCTTGAGATGGTAGGACAAATACCAACTCGAGAAGAAAGTCGACCTTTGACTAGCAAGTCGAAGCCTAAAAATGCACCAAAGCCGAATGACAAAGTCAAAGAGGTTCCTCACGGGCCTTGAGCCCTCGAAGATCGTTCGCATCGAGGATACTTCCGACCCCAAATAGGAAGACGCCCTCATCACCTTCCTCCGAGCTAACGCAGATGTATTCGCGTGGCAAGCATCCGACATGCGAGTCCCTAGGGAGGTGATCGAGCATGAACTAGCCTTACGGCACGACAAAGTACCAGAAAACAAAAATTGCGGAGATTTGCCTGATCGGCGGGATGCTATTAAATCGAATTGGATAAGCTACTTAAAGCGGGCTTTATAAGAGGTCAACTATCGAGAATGGTTGGCTAACCTGTAATGGTTAGAAAGTCAAGCGGCAAGTGGCGTATGTGCGTGAACTTTCTTGATCTTAATAAAGCTTGTCCAAAAGACGATTTTCCTTTACCTCGTGTCGATCGGTTGGTTGACTCTCTGCAGGTTGTGAAATGTTAAGTTTTTAGATGCATATTCGGATATCACAGTTAATATGTGTCTAGGCGATGAAGAAAAGACCGCATTTATTACACCATTTGGTATATTTTGCTATGTCAAAATGCCATTTGGTCTAAAAATGCCGGCGCTTCTTTTCAACGCTTGATGCAGCAACTTTTTCATCTCAATTAGGCGAAATCTAGAAGCCTATGTTGATGACTTAGTTGTCAAAAGCATCAAGAAACTTAATCATATTACCGACCTACAAGAAACATTCGACAATCTCGAAAAACATCGCTTAAAACTTAATCACGAGAAGTGTGTGTTTGGAATCTCTTGAAATTGCTTGGATTCCTAGTATCTATCGAGGAATTGAAGCGAATCCCTAAAAGATAAAAGCCATTTTACAAATCGCCCTCAACTACGGAAAGAAGTCCGAAAACTCCTTTGGGTGCATGGCGGCTCTAAGTCGTTTCATCGCCGTTCGGGAGAAAAGGGACTACCTTTCTTTAAACTTCTAAGGAGACACGAAAGTTTTGAGTGGTCGAAAGAACAACGCTGCCTTTGAGGATGTCAAGAGGTACCTTCTGAGTGCTCCTATTACGGTCTCTCAGAGGCGGAAGAAAGCGCTCTTGGTTTACCTAGTCGCCACGCCACAGCGGTCGGTAAGATCTTGGTTGTAGAACGTGAAAATGTACAGCGACCGGTTTACTACGTAAGTGAAGTTTTACGGACCTAAGGAGCGTTACCCTCGGGTCCAAAAGCTTCAGATGCCCTCCTCATGTCTTGAGAAACTACGGCATTATTTTGGCGCACAAACTAGTCATGCTGCCCGAGTTTCCTTAGGAGCGATCCTCGAGAATAGGGAAGCAATGGGGGGCGCATGGCAAAATGGTCGGTCGAACTTGGGGAGTTCGACATCCATTCGTGTCGACGGCCGTTAAATCGAGATCTTGGCGGACTTTGTCGCCGAATGGACAAATCTGAACACATTCGGGATCCCGATCTGATTCCCACGACCGATGGGCGATGTACTTTGACGGGTCGCTTACTTTAAGTGGCTCGAAATTTGGTCAGTGGTCTGGTATCTCCTCTGGAGAGACCTTAAAGTATGCCATACAATTAAACTTTCGGGCCACTAACAATGTGGCGAGAATCTGAAGGTTTGCTAGGCGGCATCTGAAAGCAAATGGCGCTCTCGATTCGCCGACTACTCGTGAGAGGAGGCTCTCAACTAGTCGTGAATCAAGTCGGAAAAGAGTACCAGGTGCTCTAACCCGACAATGTCTCGTACTTATCGAATCGTAAGCTAAAAAGCATTTTTTAGGTTTGAGGCACAATTCATCCCTCGAAAGGATAATTTCCTCGCGAGACCCGCTTGCTCGAATAGCTTCTTCGGATCTGAAGTACCAAAAGGAGTCTTCTTGGAACAACTCGAAGCCTTCTCAGGTCGAAGAGCCGAGACACCTCCTATTGAGGCGACCTCTCTAGAATACGAGGATACATGGATGGCGCCCATCTATGATTATCTTGAAGGGTTACAGACCAAGGCGATCTCGAGGCGGATCGCTTATCCCGAAAAGCCAAAATGTATACTTTGGTCGAAGGAGTTCTCTATAAGCGAGGTACTCAAGGGGTGCTCATGCGATGCATTCCGCAGAGCGAAGGATTAACACTCCTTCACGACATACATGGTGGCATTTGTGGAAATCATGCTTCCTCTGAGCGTTGGTCGGCAAGGCTTTTCGACAAGGTTTTCTTGTATGACCCTATCACGATGCTAAAGAGTTGGTTAAAAAGTGTGTCGATGCTAGTTTCATAGCGAGCAAATACACCAACCAAATCGGGCATTACAAACAATACCTCTATCTTGGCCTTTTGCAACTTTGGGGTCTTGATATCCTCGGGACCGTTTCCTAAAACTCCAAGAGGTTTTGAGTTCCTTTTGTGGCTATTGATCGTTCACAAAATGGATTGAAGCGAACTTGTGGATCGGGATAACAACGAAGCGACAAAACGGTTTATGATGAGATCGTAATTACTCGATTTGGAGTACCAAGTCGAATAATTACGAGATAATAGTAAGCAATTTTGGCGCAAAATTTCAGGAATTTTGCGACGAGTTGGGTACCAAGTTATGTTATGCTACATGGCCCATCCCGAGTAATGGGGCGGTCGAGCGTGCAAGCGGCCAAATAATGAGAGGAATTAAAACTCGAGTCTTGACCCGGCTCATCAAGCGCTCGGGGCTTGGGTACAAGAATTACCCTCAGTATTATGGGCGATTCGTACAACTACCGGTCAGACTCTGGAGAAACACCTTTCTTTTTAGTCTTGGTCTTTGAAGCTATGCTTCCTCCGGAACTAAAGATCTGTCAACACGAGTCGAAACATTCACGGACTCCAACCAGGAACAAATTGAGCAGATGATATTAATCTACTTGAAGAAAGGAGAAACCGAGGCCCTAATTAGTTCGGCAATCTACCAACAAGCCTGCGAAGATACTACGATCGTAAGGTTCAACCTCGCAGACCTTCTTTGTAGGTGACTTGGTCTTGAGGCTTTGCCAATCCAAGTCTAATCGGAACAAACTTTCTCCCAAGTGGGAAGGTCCTTACGATGGTGAAGTTACTCGTCGAGTTTCATGACGATTGGCAATGGAAGGCGGCGGAGTTCTCTCGAATTCTTGGAACATTGACCCGATTCGCAAGTTCTATGTGTAACCGACCATTAGGACAATAAAGAATCGTGTTTTTCTATCTCTATTGTCTTACTTTTGAGTAGTGCTTTCATTATTTTTTCGACTATGTTTTAAACACCCGCTTTTCTTTACCTTTGGTCAAGGCGATAACATCACCTAGTGAAGCCTCTCCTCTCGCATGTGGTCACGCCCACTAGAAGGAATTTCCTAGTGTCGACTCGTTACTCGCTTTTATGGCCAACACAAAGAACTCGGATTTTATTTAGTCGAAATATTTTTGAAGGCCAACTCTTTTCACCTTAGTTTATTTCTTCAGTTAATTTGAAAAATACTCTAAGAAGAGCGCACTTTCTCAGATTTGCTTAACCGTCTTGGGTGTACTCGTTTCATCTCAACTGGTCGGAGGAAGAGACACATCTAGTCGAAGCCTCTCCTCTCTGCACGTGGTCACCTTGCTGGAAGGAGCTTCTAGCTTTGTTCGGTTTCCTACTCTTGCTACCAGACAGACTTATCGAGTCCAATCGGAGAAGGACGAGTAAATATTTTAAAGTCCTCTAGAGCGTTTGCTTAACTCAAGTTGCCGTTCTCGATTTGATTAAACTAGTCGGAGATGTTAACATTACCTAGTCGAAGCCTCTCCTCTCTCAAGACGTGGTCACGCCCACTAGAAGGAACTTCCTAGTGTCAACTCGTTACCACCCTTTCGACCAGTGCATGACAATTGAGACCAAAAACTACAAGTTAAACAAACCTCTCTGTTTTCAGAAACCCTTTCTACAGACTATTTACTTAGTTTTCACAAACTAAGCAAATAGTCGGGGGCTAGGATAATTTGATTTCAATTCTTAGTCTTTATTTAGTTAATTATCTTTTGAGTTACTAACTACTCGACAAGATGATTTGCGAGAGACAAAACTATTTACTTAGTTTTCATAAACTAAGCAAATAGTCGTGACTAGGATAAAGTCATTACATTTGACTTCATTTCTTAGTCTTTAAATTAGTTAATTATCTTTTGAGTTACTAACTACTCGACAAGATGATTTGCGAGAGACAAAACTATTTACTTAGTTTTCATAAACTAAGCAAATAGTCGGGGCTAGGATAAAGTCATTACATTTGACTTCATTTCTTAGTCTTTAAATTAGTTAATTATCTTTTGAGTTACTAACTACTCGACAAGATGATTTGCGAGGAACAAGATGGATTACATCAACAAAAAGACTGCTTTTCACAAGTTCATTACAGACTACTCACGAAGAGGAGCCCAATGCATCTCCTCTGAAACTTTCAAACCAGCGATTGCATCTCCTCCATCGACGTCTTCATACGCTTGAGAGCGATTAAAGTCGACTTCGAGTGGTTGCACATTAAGGTTGGGGTCATGAGCTTTAAGTTTTGCTAATGCATAACTTCTGCGATTTCGACCGCCTCCTTTATCGATTCAACTTGGTTGGACTTCAAAGTGGTCACGGATCTTGTAAAATCGACTTGATCCCCAATGGTACTTGTGTGAGCAGCTATTGTATCATCTTGAGGAGTCTTTCCTCACTATGTAGCTCACCAAGCACATTGTTCAGGTGTGATGTTTCCTTGAAGTTTAATCTTCATTGCTTCCGTCTCCTGTTGGGTACAAGTCGAAGCCTCGCGGAGCTTTTTGTTTTCGACCACTTGCTCTGAAGAAATAAGATTGGTCAAGCAAAAATAAACTCCTAGAGGAAAAAGAAAACAAAATAACCACGGGTAAAAGAATTTCTTACCCACTAGTTGAGAATCCAACTTCTTGACCTCTTTATTATGGGAAGCAACGGTCTCAGCATACTTTTTCTCCCATGATACAATATCCTCTACATTCTTCTTTGCAATAAGGGCGATGCAGTTATAAATCACGGCTTTATCGCGATTTGATCTCAAGTTCTCTCAATTTAACGTCCATTGCTAGAAAGGAAGTGGAAGTGAGAAAAGGAAATAACTTCGTAAAGAATTGCGGTAAAGAATTACTTACTTGATATTCGAGTTCTCGGCGTCTCAAGGTTTTGATCTTTATTTTTGGACATACGAGTAAGCTCGTGAATAAGCAAGTTTTCTCTCTAACTTCATTACGGAGCTTTTTCGTCTCGTCTTCTTTTTACGAAAAGAAGCAAGAGTTAGATAAAGATCAAAGATATAAGCGATCTTAAGTTCAAGACTTCTTCGTTTAATTTTTCCTGCGACTTCATGGTTGCGAGTTAGCTTCTTTAAGCTTTTTCCGAGGTCTAATACCTCTTCCTAAACTTTTTCGACTCCTCTTTTTCATAATCGGCGAGTCGGCTAAGATCTTAGCGTCCTTTGTTTAACACGCAAAGGATAACGGTGGACATGAGCATGGGTCAATCCATTGTAAGTTCTTCTACAACCATTGACCTAGTCGTAAGTTCTTCTCGAGAAAGCCACCGGTCATAAGTCTTTTCGACCATTACCTAATCATGAGTTTTTCCATGACAAATCCGTAAGCACTATATAAGTAGTCAAATCCAAGGTGACTATGAATAGTAGTGACTTACCACCTCTCTACTGTTTGCGAGTTCCTCTTTCTGTCGCGACTCTAGAAGTTGTCGATGATATTCACCGACAATGACAATTTGCTCTATGGCTTTACGCAAAATGAAAAGACGGTGAGAAACAAGAGAAGATTATACTGTATATATATAAGTACGATTAAGTACTTACATTCATAGTTGATCGAGCAAATATCGAGTAAACCGACTCAGGATCTTGACTTGTCTACCCTCGTGACTTGGTCCCACCAAACCTTCTCAAGGCGTTCATTATCAAAGGTATCCCTCTATTAGGAATATCGTTGGGATGGGGGACTCGGTCGCGAGATCTGAAAGCGAAGACCCTCGATGGAAGCGAGCCCAAAGAAGTCGTATGAAGTTGAAATACTCTTCTTCTTCTGATTCTGTAACTTCAGTTTCTCTTTGGGTACCGGGAGGAACGTCTGCAACGATCTCCTTTCCGGCACGGTGGATAGAACCGCCACCATCTTGACCAGAGGCTTGCGGTGCCTCTGTTCTATCCACGACCATCTCGGTGGTCTTAGCGGCCGTCTCGATGATCGCATTGTTCTTCTTTGGAGTCTCCACGACCATCTCTGTGGTCACCGCTGCTACTTCAGAGGTTGTAGCCGCTACCTTACTAGGTACAACAGGTACCTCATTGGTTGTCGTAACCACGTCAGGCGCCACGACTTCCTCTACCACATGGGCCGAGGATGATCCCTCGACCACTTCCCTTGTTGTCTCTCCAGAGTTGGAGAGGTAGCAATAGGCTTCTCAACGGAAGCATTCTCGGGGGCTGAAGGAGTCGGGCTAAAAACAGCAAAAGGAAAGCAATTCAGGTTGTGAAAAGGAAAAAGGTAAATTCTGTTTTTACACTTTAGTATATTTCACATACCTCTGCACCTTGGACCTAAACAGGAATTTGGGAGTCACTTTCCCAGCGGAAGATTTCTTCTTCTCTCGACCACTTCGGTGAAGTTCGAGTTGAAGAATGGGCTTGACCACGACCACGTCAGTCGTGGATTTTGAACAGGACCATCTCTCGGTCTCGACTTTCTGGATGGCGAGATTAGTCTCAACCACTCCAAGAGCGACATTGCCATCACCATAGGCTCTCTTTGAGCGGTATTATCCTTCACAAAAGACATAAAATCCTTCGGTTCTCCTTTTCCAAGTGCTTAACAAAACCGAGAGTGGCGAAACTGCGAAAGATTTTTGTCATAATAGAAGGGTACCTTGGCCTTGCGAGGTTTGCGCTTTAGAGGTTCGACTACTTGACCTCCTCCTTCACTATTTTAGCCTCGGCTTCAGATTGCGACTATATACGCCACAAGCTTTGCAGAGGATGCGGTCAAGGACTAGAACTCGAGCTCACCCTCCTTTGTCGTCACCCTTAAAAGTCGGCGTCTCTTGGGCGAAGGAGCCGAGCCTTTGTCCTTTGTCAACCCCGCACCGATGGTTATCGATCTGACTTCTTCATCATCCCGACGATTTTCCATGCCTACTTTACGTAAAGCAAAAGCGAAGAGAAGAATTACTAACGGTCATAAGATTTTCTCGACCGATATCAAGTCGTAAGTTTTTCTCGACCTCTCCTCGATCAGTAAGATTTCCTACGGTCACGACTAAGTTGTAAGTTTTTCTACAACATTTCTCTAGTCGTAAGTTCTTTCTCGACTATAAAGTCTTAAAAGATAAAATCAACTCTTGATTACCTTTAGGCGAACCATCCTTTCCTCTGCGGATCGACCGCAAGGATTTTAGGAACCGCCACACTAAGTGGCGGAGACTTCTCACAAACGAGTTTGACTCTAACGTCAATCTCCATTTGGTGAAAGATCTGCTCAAACAGATAAAGGCATCTTTTAAACAACTGCGAGAAGACCAAACCGAGAGCTAAGTCGAAAATCCACTTACCCTCGTTGTAGTCCCCGGTTGGGTCTCATAGCCCCAGTATCTCCACATAGGGATGCTCGTTTCTTCAAGGACTAATTAGGCGTGTGATGAAATCTTTCACCACATGCCATCCGGTCAACCCTTCCTTCTTCAAGTCCTTGATAGCTTGAACATAAGGGCAATCCGGTGATATCTTCGTGAGTCGAATCCCATGAAGATTGCTTTTCAAAGACCTTTCCCACGAAAGAGAGGTCATCTTCGAGGTGACTTTCGATAAAACCACCTCTTCCTCCATCCGACCACGAAGACCGGGTGAAACTCTGAATATACTCCCTCGACTTCCGTCGTGGAGTTTTAGACCACAACTTCCAAAGAATCCCGCTTGCGAGACATTCCATAGAAATATTGGAAAAGCTCAAGGTCTGCCGAATTCCTGTGCGCCTCGCACAAATATCTGGCAAACTTCGGCATGGTGATAGAGTTAGGACCAAGGTTCACTAACTCCACCCCAAAATGCTCGAGCACAACGGTGAAAAGGGGTGAGCAGCGTTGAAGGCCACACTCACAATAAGCACGGAAGGCGGAATTTGCCCATTCTCCTGACGGCCAATCTTGCCCAAATGCCTAAGCCATTTCACAAGAGTCTTCTCTGGAATCTTCCGTGAGAACTAGGGCTTGAATCTTCGCGCATCCATCTCCGACTCTTCCCACTCGAAACTTTCTGGCCATTTCTCTCGGAAGCAGAAATTTTGGGTCGAAAAAGAGGGCACAATTGGAGTGGCGGCGAGAAGGCAAAACGACTTCGGCGGAGAGAAGGTAAGAGGTTGAAAGAACAGCAGGAGCAATTTGGGGGAAAAGTAAGATCTTAGGTTTTACCCTCCGGTGAGTATATATAACCGCGTACCTTGAGCCGGATCGTGACATCCCAAGGGTCGCCACCGTCTCGAACCGCTTCAATGAGACGAGCTAGCAAGCGTCGTTTGAGATTCCCAAAGTGTGTCCGCTTCGAAATTCAGGTTTGTGTTTACATCTCAAGCGAAATTACTTCCTTGGTTAGATCTTTTCAACCAAAGAAAATGATAATCGGAAAGTTCCTTCTTCCGATCACTATACTCGACTACCTTGTGATCGTAGAAATGCTTTTACGACCACTTGATAGTCGTAAGCAATTTTCTTGACCAAGCACATTTACGGTCAAAGTAGTATACAATCGAAGAGTTTTTCCTTCGATTATTTTCTCGATCCTCTCATGATCGTAAGACCATCTAGAACCCTTTACCAAGTAAGTTGCTTTCACTTGAAGTGGGGGCTAGATGGCGAGGATATAATAATCCTCATTTTACCTTTTATCTATAATTTTTATTATAGGTAAATATGGCGTCATGTGAACCCCGAGTGTACCCTTAATGTTATGAAGGAAGAACCAAATGGATGGTCGTAAGTTCTTCTCGACCACCCCCATAGTCGTAAGTTATGCTACGACTATCCCATAGTCGTAAGTCTTGCTACGACTACCTCATAATCGTAGATTCCTCTACGACTAGGTCACCACCGACCACCTTATAATCAAATGAACTTGCGAGACAAGTGGGTCTTATTGATTAAGGGATTCAAACGATCATCATCTGTTGTTATTCTCTGAGAATAATGGCACGTAATACCCTATTATCTACGGTATATAGTCATGAGCGACGTGGAGGAATTAATACACGGTAATTACTACCAACATCGCCCATTACAGGAGGTGATGAGGCGCCGCTTTACCTGGAGTAACTGCCGCTCCTTCACGTACTATAAAAGGCGGCAACTAGAGAAAGGGAGGGGGATCGAGCCATCATCGAGCCATCAGGGAGCCATCAGGAATACAAGCACTATCTGTAATAGTCTTAGTTTTTCCCCTGATTGTTCAGTATACACTCAATACCATACACACACAGGAGTTGGGTTGTTATTCTCTCCGGAGAAGGCCTTAACACATATAAAAATTCCGTGTCGATCTCTCTGCATGATTCTATTCTAGGAGACCCCCCGAATCAAACAATCTTTACGTAAGTTCGGTTCTAAAACACCGACAAGTACAAAATAATAATAATATGCGGCCAAGTACGCCGTAGGGCATCTCCAATAGTTAACGATAATTTTATCTCTAACATATGCTATATCATCTTTAGAGACAACGTCTCCAATAGATAGTCTCTAACACACTCTCCAACATTTATATTTTATAATTTTTCTTTGAAACGGGCCTACATGTCAACTGGAGTAGATTAATGTATCATGTCTTGTTTCGCGTGCACGACAGTCTCTTTAGGAAGAGACGATATGTGCTCTCTCTCCTCCTCCTCTCACCTTCACGTAGGATTTTGTTGACATGACATAGTTAAGAAACGACAATAAATACACTATTAGAGATGTCCTTAAATGATAACTTCATTAGTAAAACTCGCCAGTTGTTGACTGACGTTTCTGATCTGAATGTTGTAATTGAAACCAATAAAGAAAAAAAGATAAATGCGCAAGGTATTATTGTTGACCATGACTTTTGAGTTTCAGTACAAAATAATAATAATATGCGGCCAAGTACGCCTTAGGGCATCTCCAATAGTTAGCGATAATTTTATTTTTAACCTATGCTACATCATCTTTAGAGATAATATCTCTAATAGATAGTCTCTAGCACACTCTCTAATATTTATATTTTATAATTTTTCTTTGAAACGGGCCTACATGTCAACTGAAGTAGATTAATGTATCATGTCTTGTTTCGCGTGCACGACAGTTTCTTTAGGAAGAGACGATATGTGCTCTCTCTCCTCCTCCTCTCACCTCCACATAGAATTTTATTGACATGATATAGTTAAGAGACGACAATAAATACACTATTAGAGATATCCTTACATGATAACTTCATTAGTAAAACTCGTCGGTTGTTGACTGACGTTTCTGATCTGAATGTTGTAATTGAAACCAATAAAGAAAAAAAAAGATAAATGCGCAAGGTATTATTGTTGATCATGACTTTTGAGTTTCAGTACAAAATAATAATAATCTGCAGCCAAGTACGCCTTACATTAGTAAAACTCTGGAGTCAACTAATTTTGGTGCAGTCAAGCGCTAAGTTCGTGCTGTTTTTCTTTAGATGGCTTTGCTCTTAAGTATTGGCACTCTGGTTTTCATTTTTGGTGCTCTATCTAGTAGTGTATTGGTCTATCACGTACGTCACGCTGCTCATTATCTAAAAAAACCGTACGTCACACTGCTTCACAATGCCAAGTGATCCACGCGATAAGACCGATGTGTCAGTTGTCAGCATGCAAAAAATACCCGGTGAGAGGGAGAGACGACAATGGGAGAGCAGTGCATGTTTGCGCTACCATCAATTTTAAGTGTTGAGATGGGAACAAAAACTGTACTGTTTGTAAGTGGCTTCTCTATTATGAACTCTCTGCTCTGTCTCTTGAGTTGGCGACGTTTCTTTTTCATTTTCTTATTGCCTTCACTGGCATGCATGGTGTAATCGATGCTTATGATAAAGTGATAAACTAACTAGCCGAATTTCTGGGGCAATTGCTTGTGCGGCTAGCTATTACAGTACCTCTAGAAATAGTGTTGTATCTATTATCCAACTACATTACTTATATATGACTATAAATATAATTGTATTTTTATACTACTTTAATAGCTCAGCTCCCATATACATATAATTAATCTGCGTTGTTATAATCTAGACACACCACAATTGACATATTCTTTTTTTTATTAATGTGGTAATTTATAACCCTTAAAAATTAGCATGGTGGCTTTTTTTCCGTCTTAATAATATATAATATAATAATAGATAGAATGATACATTGAAACCTACCTGAAATCCGCTGCAAATCGCAGGGGAATTGTAGCATTGTAAGAACGTGAGGAGATGGAGAGCGAGCGATGCTTCTTGCCTTAGAAGCATATGCTGTTTCTCGGTGGTTCTACTCAGGGATTTTTAAATCGGCTGATTTTCGGTTCTATTGTATCCCCCGGTACCGGTTTGGAATCTGGCCGGCTTGAGTGAATTTTGTCCAAAAAAATCGAATTTGATTGAATTTTGTTTAGTTGATGAATGAATGTAGTAATACAAGCCCATTCAAATCAATAGTCTATATAAACATCTTGCTAACTAGCTTAGACTAGCTCAGTTGATGAATTTTGTCCAAATTTGATTTTTTTTTTAAAAAAAATCAAATCCGAAAAATTCAATTTTTTGGCCGAAATTTTCCGATTTTCGGTTGTATCAGCTGTATCGGGACCCCGGTAAAAAAATTATCCCGATAAAAAAAACCGTGGTTCTACTTCAATTCTATTTGTTTCCGTTTCTGCAAGAGTTTGATTTATACGGGTATTCAGTTTCTTCATTGCTCTGTCAGATTCCCTTTTTGCTTTCAGTCATGGATCGATCTGCAACGAAGAACAGGTCGGCACAATTACAAACTGCGAAAAGGATTCATCGGGGAAGACACGGTCACCACAAGCCGCCCGCCGGCGCCGAGGGGTTCACAATCGTCCCAGAGCCCACCGAGGAAGGCGCCGTTCTCCGGCGACGGCCTCGTCGACCTTCACACAGACCCACTTTCGCTTGAGACGATCGCTGGACGCTACCTCCGGCGTGGCGCGTCACGGCGATAGGGAAGTCGTAAGAATAGTTAAGAAATTATAGATTAAGGGTTAATGGCATAATACCGAAATTGGTTATATTGGGTTTTAGTCTATAAATAGAATCTCTGTACAGAAAAACAGATTGATCAATGAATAAAAAGATTCATCTATATTGTGTTTCTATCTGTTGTCTCTCTGTCGATTGTTTATCGTATAACGATTGGTTGATCTTCCTACGATGTAATATTATTTAGCACGTTATCAGTACAAATCGCTCACATGCCGCTGATCCAGGTGTGTCGTTCTATATTCTTTGTAAACAGATCAATCTCGTTCTTCTAATCTTAATCGCAGATTGATCTATGTCGTTATTCTTTGTAAACAGACCAATCTCGTTCTTCTAATTAATCCTAATCGCAGATTGATCTATGTTTTATTCGCATTTGTTCGCATGGTACACGTACGCGAACACCGGAGACCTATCAATTCAGCCACACGCTCGGTCGCCCGGGCGATTGTCTTCACCATACGGACTTTTCCGATCCAACCGTGCGCCTGCACCATGTGGACTCCATGCACATCCATCTAGTGTGCATGCATTATCGGTATCTACAGGATGCATCTAATACATGCATTAACAAAGGTCTGGATTGATCTATTCACTTCCCTGCAAATCTAGTTCATGCTTGTTCTTCTATCTTACATGCATAATCTAGTTTTCAATTTGCAATTATACCTTAGATTAATCTAGAAGATTAATGGCTAGATTTGGATTACTGTTCATATGATGGGGCAAAAAAAGGGAAAGAAAGAAGAATGATTCTGGTTGTGGCACCACCAGAGCTCGTCTTCGTGGCGGTTGCGTTCACACCGCCTATGCGCCACCGTCGTCGGCCCGCCCATTAACACTATATAGATATCGTTTTTTTGCATGAATTGCATTAATAGTATAGATTCAGCTCCTGTTGAGCTTGGTCCTGCTCATGAAGAGTATCTATTATCTTTTACTTTAGACTGAAACCTTATGCATTAGATTGTTTCTTCCCGGATGCTGTAAATAAATTAATGGTATGAGTTGTTCTATTAAAGTCTTATCTCCTACTGAATAGTTGATTAAATCTGCTTAATAGAATATATTGCCAGTAGCATACCTTACCCGTAGTAAACTGATTTTGTATGAAATAAATTTGTAAACTGTATGCCTGGAAATTGAAAATATTTTACCATACCTTGCTAACAAAATATTGGACATGTGATATTTAATAAGCCTCAATCCATTAGCTTGTAGTGCACGGATGGCAAAATGGGAAAATATTTTTTTCTAAGTGGCACCAGAACAAGCCTGGTCATATGTTGATCTCTGATGGACCACTTTAGCTAGAAAACACCATATTTCTCAAATAAGTACAGAATAACTTAAGCCATAAGACTTAGAGTTTATATAACTTTATCCTCCACCACACTGTATTCTTAATTGAATAACTTTGCAAGTAAAATATTGCAAAGTATATATTGGTTTCACACCAACAAAATTGTAGTACTGTTGAAGTATGATTACAAATCTTTAACTCCGAGTTGATTTCAAGCAAATGTCAGATGCACACGCTATCATTTAAGATTTTTATAGTTGGTATGAAAAGGGGAGGGTATTGGGCATGTGTGGGATATTTGAACTTAAGAGGCATAGAAAAATGTTCAAAACAAGAGTTATGGTAGGCACGGTGGCATATCCTAGGTCAAAGCCAGAAGCAAATTAGCCAGAAGCAATAAATTAATCTAGTTTATTTTGGGAGATGATTAAAGTAAATTGTATGATTATTACCCTTATCCAGTTGATATGGAAAATAATATTTACGCCATTGCCGATACCCATGTTGTTGGCAACCACAATCATTGCAGCCCACGAAGGGAAATTGATTTGTGCCTTCAACAGTATATTAACCGCTAGCATGCGGGAATGCACACGACAAATCGACGGTCGCTTAACGCAGTCGCATATATGCCAAGTTCGACTATGCACCGAAGCGTGCCATACTCATCGGAAAGGACACATGCATAAATTCGTAAGTGCAGTCTGCAACTGCATCACCACCAGAAGTCATATCACTTGCTTGAAGCAAATATAGCCCCTGAAAGAAAGATGAACTATTGGACTTTGTTGATCCTGGATGATCTAAATTTGGCTATGATGATTCTGGCATTACAAATTAAAATAATGCATACAGCTTATCACCCTTAATTAAATTTGGTGTTCCGGTTGAACAATAAATATTCCCATCAAATAATTATACTATTTGGGAGATTCAACTAAGATTAGGAGTCCAGAAGAAAATCTAGTATTTCTATACATATTAACTATGGTCAAATATTTTATGTTCCAGCATTATATTTATGTTCCTAGAGTGCATCCTGTAGTTTTATGCTGTTAGAACACACTGCTTATGACCATAAGAAAATATGTTGCGTAATTATAAACTTGCAGTTTAATGATCCAAATTATTTAAAATATGGTATGAGTAATTGGATTATAACTTGGGCAAATAATAAAGAAGCTAGTCTATAGAATAAGTCTGTCAACTCTCGGACCGCCGTATGGAACCTTTGTCGTAGATTAATAACTAACCAAAAGATGGAATATCCTACGGAATATTAGGATCATGCAATTTTCTTGCCACTGCACCGATAAAAGTCTAGCCCACTTCATATGATTATCAATCCCCTTGTTGAAATAAGTGCGTGTTGGTGGAATCAAACATTTTCCACATGTTATCACCACTGTAGCATACACCTTTGGACCACCACCAGTTGTTGGAGATCATGTTGGATATGAAATTCAATCGATCATGTGCCCATGATAGGGGATTTTTGTGGTATGCTATTAATAAAGATCGATTCTCGGTATTAGGGGGAAGGAAATGCCCAAAAGTTCGAATGCTGTCGTATTTTTCAGAAGAAAAGGATCTTTAGTACGAAGATACACGCACTAGTCAAGCTAAACTTAAGGTTTAGTTTATACTCCTGTGTGCCAAAAGCAGGGAGCCTGCCAGATACTTTCCAATTATAGAGGAGTTACCACAGTATTTACTTGCAGTAAATACATCGCTAAGAGTGGAATACCCTAGGTTGAATAGTATATCTACCTATGCGAATTTGACTTATTGATCCTTGATCTAAAATCTATGGGGAGGCATGCGGGTCTTAGATCTAATAACACTAGTCAAAACAATTAATAATCACTCCTTTAACGCTCTTGAAGAGAACTCACATTGAAGGTGAAATACCTTATGAAGAGGTTCATCATGAAGATGAAAGCCCCATCAATTTGATGTGCGCATATTACAATGCTGGGAATGCAGAACGACCAAGAATCTTTATTTGGGAAATGACAAAGATCTGGTTAACACTGAGATACCCTCAATTTGGAGGATATGGGAGCAAAAATGTCGACAATCACTTTGCCTCTACAATTGCTAAAGTTTCTCTTATGAGAACACAGATCCGGAACCAAAGTCCATAGCTGAGCGCTTGAAGCATTCATATTGGGCCACATAATGAAAGCATATAAGGCTGAATCATAATTGCTAAATAAAAGTCTTGGAACCAGGTAGTTCAGACTTGATGGGCTATTATGAATATAATGAAGTGGTGAAAACTATGGTTTAAAGGTCCCCATAGAAACTGTTACTCTCCTATTAATGATATAATGTTTCGTTCCATAATAATTCTGGAAAATGGTATAAACAAGACATTTAGTCAATAAGTTCTGAAAATCCTCGATGAGATCCTCGAAGGACTCAAAATTCCTAGTAATAAAGGAAACAAAATCGCAATATATATAAAACTCATACCCAATACTCTCTTACATATAGTAAGCGCATTTCCCAAAAGAGAGAAAATATCCCTGAAGGAAAATTATCTTACCAGTCGATCTTTTAATCACACCAATAATTATATGACCCCTAGAAGTAGACAAGGACCCATCAAGACCCGAAAGAACGAAATGAGGAACTAAAAGACCAGAAGTGCGCCACACAATCACTTATAAAGTGCATCTTCCACCAGAAATTAGTGGAATGGTGGTTTCCTCTAGTACCATGAAGGTACGACGTACATTGGTGATATTTGGTAATTAATCCCCTAAACGCCAAAACTAAAACTGGTTATATTTTTCTCTAGGGTGGTACAACTATACTTTATAGTTTTGCAGAATAGACTATTCGTTGTAACTTTAGCCACCTTGTCGGTGTTTTAGAGCCGAACTTACGTAAAGATTGTTTGATTCGGGGGTTCCCCTAGGCTCAAAATCATGCGAAGAGGGAGACACGAGGATTTTTATACAGGTTCGGGCCTTCTCCTGAGAGAATAACAAACCTACTCTTGTGCATATGTATTGAGTATGCTGGATTACAATATCAAGAGAAAGACATGATTCTGCCTTTTATAGTACTTGGAGTGTGCTGTTGTTCTTCCAATCCAAATGGTGCCTTAATGTTTCAGATTATGGAGCCATTACTGGAGATTATTGTGGGAGTAGTAACGTTCCACGTTTCGAGGAAGTTATCACCATGACAGGGAGTTTATTCATGCCATTAATCCAGAGAATAACAGCGTAATTTACTGCACATATCTTTAAATATGGTGCAAAAAATTCTCTGGTCGATTAGGCCCACATGTCTGTAAGCCACATCAACTAGGGACTGGTCGTAGAAAAGCTTACGTCTAGGTGGTGATCGTAGACCATAAACTGATCGTGGAAGAGCTTACGATCAAGACATAGTCGTAGAAAGACTTACGACTATAGGGTAGTCGTAGAAGGACTTACGACTATGGGGTGGTCGTAGAAGAACTTACGACCTCCAGCTTCTCCCTTATGAATATTAAGGGGTATACTCAAGAACCATATGACGTCATTATTATTCATAATATGAATTACAGATAAATAATTGAATGGAGATTATTATATCCTTGTCACACCTAGAGATAGTTACAAAATATTAAGACTCTGAAAGTTTTTGATAAATCGTACCCGAAAGGAAGGCATACAACTTTGCAACTAGTATTATCCCATATCCTCAGCAAGGACAATCTACTTGTGTTGCATAATTAAATAGTGGTATATGATAAGTTAAACATATTACTCCCAAATAGTATTTATCATAAACCTCCAGATGGGTAATAGGATATTTGTGTGTAAGACTCTGCATCATGATAATCTAGTAGATTTGATCACAATATTCTTGCCTATGTTCATTTTTGAAAAATGTATGAAAGGTATTGGAGCAACGAGACTTCAACGTAAGTTGTCTTCAGGGGGAGCATATACTGAACACTAATCATCATACATGATATTTTAAAAATCTTAGTCAACCCTAGAAGGTGTTGATTTGATGATTATTGATTAAATTCTCCTGGAAGGTTTTACCACTTAACAGTTTAGATCCAGTTGATTAAATTTTGCGTTTCAGTCCTCCTATCCGAAACAACCCGCTCGGTGAGCTCTTACAACTATGTAGAACCAGCACGGTGGAGGCATATCAGGAGCAATTTCTTGTACTCCTCTGTCGTTGTGACACCATGACCGAGCGGCAACAAACTCAATTATTCACCGCCGATCACCTCAATCTGCTACGTACCGACGTTGAGCTACAAAACCCCTCCACCTTGGAGGCGACCATGAGCTTGCCACACGCGTCCTAGCAATGACAGCTGATGCACACGGAGGCCGAGATGGTGACGCCTCACCGACCGACTCCCAAAATCGTGTCACACATGACCTAAGCAGCGAGGGAGCCGACTCTGGTGCCAGCACTAGCACCGCTACTGGTCCTCCCAAGACCCGTCGCTTCCAGTATCTGGCGCCAGAGGAGATGGAAGAGTGAAAGGACAAGGGTATTTGCTTCAATTGCGACGAAAAATTCTCTTGCAATCACCAGTGCAAGCGACTATTCAAATTGGTCCTCGACTTTTCGGAGGATGGTGGCGGCCACGAGTCCAAAGCTGAGGAAGCTGAACCAGATATCTCTTTGCACGCCTTAACCGGTATTAACACCGGCAAGACCATGCAATTGGAGGTACGCACTGGGAACCATAAGCTGGCGGCATTGATCGACTCCGATTCGACCCCCAACTTCACCGCTGACGACGTCGTACAGAGGACAGGGCTACAACTACAGCACCGCGCGGGTATGAGCATCATCCTGGCTAACGGCGACCACCTTACAAGCACAGGCATCTACCATAACTTGTAGATGCAGATCGCCTAGGAGGTTTTTTTTGTGTGAATTGCTCTACGATCGTCCTCGGCGAGTTCAATGTGTTGTTAGGCATACAATGGTTATGTACGCTGGGACCCATCCTCTAGCTTTGATCGTCTCACCATGTCCTTCTGGCAGGCTGATCACCGCGTCACCTGGTAGGGCACCGTACTCGGTGCACGGGCATGCACAGCGTAGGACCTCTTGGCCGAACTCCTCGCTGAGTTCAACGACTTGCTAGCTGAACCGGTTGGGCTACTGCTACCACGCATCCGTCTCCTACCTGGAATGCCACCTGTAGTGGTGCGATCATATTGCTACCCCGCCATCTAGAAGGACGGGCTGGAATGGTAGTGCATGGACATGCTACATCATGGACTCATCAAACACAGTACGTCATAGTACTCGTCACTTGTTCTCCTTGTCAATAAACAGGATGGGTCATGGCGCTTCTGTGTCGACTACCGCACCCTCAACGACAAGACGGTGAAGGACAAATTTCCCATCCTTGTCGTCGATGAGATGCTGGATGAGCTTAAGGGAGCCTGCTTCTTCACCAAGCTCGGCTTGTGTTTGAGCTATCATCAAGTCCAAATGCATGAGCCCGACATTAAGAAGATGACGTTGCATGCACACGAAGGGTTGTTTGAGTTCGTCGTCATGCTGTTCGGCCTGATCAATGCTCCGGCGACATTCCAAACTCTCATGAACGTCGTCTTGCACCTCGTCCTTCGGCATTTAGTGCTAGTCTTCTTCGACGACATCCTGATATATAGTCAATCTTGGGCAGAGCACATTCTCCATGTACTTGTCGTGTTCCAACACCTCCGTCAGCATCACCTTGTCCTCAAGCGCTTCAAGTGCTTGTTTGGCGAGACATCTGTGGCCTATCTAGGCCATGTAATCTCAGCGGTAGGCATGGCAATGGATAGCGACAAGATTCAAGCAGTCAGGGACTGGCCCAAGCAACACAATGTTCGTGCCTTGCTCGGATTCCTGGTGCTTGTGAGCTATTACCGTAAATTCATCAAGAATTTTGGTGCCATCGTCGCCCCACTAACCGCCCTACTCAAGAAGGAGGGCTTCCGGTGGCATGAGGGGGCTGACCATGCCTTTGATGATCTAAAGAGGGCACTAACCACAGTGCTGGTGCTCCAACTTCCTGACATCATGACCGTTTTCATCGTCGAATGCGATGTGTCCGACTCTAGTTTTGGGCCGATTTTGCACCAAAGTGGGGGTCCCTTGGCATTCTTCGGTAGGCCCATTACTCCTCGACATGCCAAGCTTGCGGCATAAGAATGGTAGTCATGGGTCTCGTCTACGATACCCGTCATCGGCGCCCGTACCTCTAGGCGCGCTTGTTCGTCGTCTACACCGACCATTATAGCCTCAAGTACCTCCTGGGCCAGCGCCTATTCACTATCCCTCAACACCGATGGGTTAGCAAGCTTTTCGGCTACGACTTTCAGGTGGAGTTCCGGCTGAGCAAGCTGAATATTGTCGTAGACACTCTTTTTGTGTCAGGATGCTAATTCTAGCGTCCTACTAGCCATCACAGGTGTGCACTTCCCCCTCCTCGACGATTTGCACCACGAAGCCAAGGTAGACAATGACTCCATCACCCTCAAAGAACCGATAGACCGTGGCAAACTAACAGGACCATGGGACGTGATGGATGTACTCATCACCTTCAATCGCAAGGTATTCATCCAACCGTCATCACCATCGCTACCCGCCATCATTGCTACTGCACATGACGCCAGGCATGAGGGAGTCCAGAAGACGTTGCACCGTGTTCGCCGTGACTTCCATATGACGGGCATGTGCCAGGTCGTAGAGGACTTTGCTCGCACCTGCTCCACATGTCAACGCAACAAGACAACGAACTTGCATTCGGTCGGTCTTCTCCGGCCCTTACCGGTTCCAGTACAAGTTTGGGAGGATATCACAATAGATTTCATTGAAGGTCTTCCTCGAGCCAACAGCAAAACCGTCATCTTGACGGTTGTTGATCACTTCTCGAAGTACACCAAATTTATTCCATTGGCGCACCCCTATATAGCTGCGACCATTGCCCAAGCCTTCTTCGTTGACATCGTCCGCCTTCATGGGTTGTCGGATACAATTGTCTCCGATCGTGACCCAGTTTTCACTATCTAATTTTGGAAGGAACTCTTCCGTCTCTCTGGTGTCAACCTTCATATGAGCACCACATTCCACCCACAGTCAGACGGTCAATCCGAGGTGGTCAACAAGATTGTTGCTATGTATGTCTAATGCATGACGGGCGACCGACCCTAGCAATGGGTTCAACGGCTAGCTTGGGCGGAATTCTACTATAATACTTCCTACAATTCCGCCTTATGTGATACACCATTCTAGGTGGTCTACGGTCGGCCGCCCCCATCTCTCCGCACATACGATCGGGTTCTGCTAGCGTGGCCGCTGTTGACTACCAGTTGGCCAACCGTGATTATTTTCTCAAGCAAGTTCACGCTCACCTTCTCCAATCGCAACAACATGTCAAACATTATTATGATGACAAGCATCGCGAAGTGGTCTTCTCTGTTGGCCAATGGGTCTGGCTCTGACTGCAACACCGACTGGCTTCCTCGGTGACCGAAGGCAACCGCAACAAATTGAATCCCTGCTTCTACTGGCCATATCAGATTACTGCTAGTATCGGCGACGTGGCGTACCGCTTGGCTTTATCGCCTCGGGCTCGCATCCACAATGTCTTTCACGTCGGATTGCTCAAGAAATTCGTTGGCGAGCCCCCGACGTCTCCACCAACCTTCCATCCATTCTTCACGGCCAGGTTATTCCCACGCCTAAGAAGATCACCCGGGCTAGACTATGCCGTGGAGTTTGGCAAGTCTTAAGTTCAATGGTTGGGCCAGTCTGTGACGGACACTTCATGGGAGGACGTTTCTGAATTCAAAACATGCTATCCACAAGTATAGCTCGAGGACGAGCTATTTTCGGAGGCCAGGAGTGATGTCATGTGGGGACACTACTACCGGTGCCGCCGCGAGCCAGGGCAACCTCATCCGGCGCAAGAGATAGCTCAACCGACGCAAGGGGGAGCTCCAATCAATTTGGTATCAACCGAATAGATATCTATTAGCTTATCTTTCCTTTAAATTAGAGATAAGATTTCGTTATTTAAATTACAGATTATATATTTGAATTATAGATTAGATTAGAGATAGAGATTGATTGGTAGGAGGCTGCTACTTAATAGTTGCCGGAATTGAGGATTGAGTTAGGCAAGAAATATCAGAAAAGGGGATTCCCCAAAATCTACCGCACCCTACAACTTGGCGCGCCAGCATCACGGCTCCGCCGCGGGGCAGGCATGCGAATCCTCGTCTGCTACCTTCGCATTTATATTTCTTACGATGTGCACCTCGAAAAAATAATAATAATCAAGTGCTAACTTTACCTGTGTAAACTCACATGAACTTTGTATGCAAATTTACAAAAATTTCTCATGTAGGGGTAGATATATTCTATAACCCTGAAAAATTGCAAAACACGCTTCAAAATTCTAGTTCGGAATCATAATCATCCGAATTTGGGTGCGAAAAGTCTTTTGCTGCACCAACAACCTACTACTATGGTTTTATCTGAACTTTCAAGCGTCTACTTTGCTTATGCTTCAGGCATGATGTTTCCCTCACCTTCTCACTTTCATTGATGTGTGCTTTTGGAGAGACGCCTTTCTAAAAGCCCTCGTGCGTATTATGTTTATCTGTTCGTGAGATGTTGGTAGAAAAAAACTCATGCTCAGGTTATTATTAGTTTGCCTATCATGCCGTAACATGTTGGAGTGAACTGACTTATTGCAACGTACTAGTAATAACCAATAACTACAGACTTTTTTCTTCTTCATATTTTCCGAGTGTGTTTTGGAAGATTTAAGCCTTAGCTAAAGGATCTGTAGTGATTAGACGATCTTCAATGTTGTGTTTTAGTCAGTTCAAATGAGAAGAGAGAAGACATTGAATCGATTCAATATATTGGAAGGGTCGATTCTAACAAAAAAAAATGCATGGAACCGGACCTTACTTAGGAATCGATTCAAAGCATTAAACAACTCATATAAACATTAAACAATTACATAGAAGAGAGTGCGGTTGAGAGAGGATTTTATTATTTTGTGATTTTTTTTAATGAAACGTGGGTCCTAGTTATTAGTAGGAATCGATTCAATATATTAGAGAAAAACAAGCTCCGTTCCTAGAATACTTATATGACATGATTTTAAATCGACGTTGGTTCAATACACTAAAGATATTCTTAGGTGACTCAAGGTTGGCAAACCACCAGTGACACGTGGAGCGTATCTTAGGTCACTGCCGACACATATAAGCCATATACATCGTTGCTGATTTTTCCCGAATTGTCTAAGCAAATCGGACGTCTTCATCATGGTGTCGAACATTTCCAGATCTGGTTGCCTGGTTGGTGCTACTATCTTATTTGCCCACATGCACAGCACTCATATATGTTTGTGATGTTTCACCTAAAAATCCGTGATAGTTATAGACTTCTTTCTTCTTCTTCTACTTCTTTCTTTACAGATTTCAGGTCGTTAAATTGTCAATTGTTTGTTTCGATGAGGAGCGATATTTTGCCTAACAATTATGATGTGTACGAATAGAAGGGGGAACCAAAAACATTGCACTTGAAGAAAAAGTGAGGACACGACACACCGTGTACGCAGAAACGAAATGAGGCGAAGACGATTCGGAACAATAATCAACGCTACAACAAATAAGGGCAAATAGGAACATAGTTTTACGCAGTAGATGCTCAGATAATAGATTTTTTTTATTAATTAATCTTTTATTAATTTTATTTTAAAATTAACCTCCGTAGACTTTATTTCCACTTCGACTTTTAGTCACGCCACGGGTGGTGGCGTGACAACACAATGTTGTCACGCCACCAGATCTGAAGAAACTCTTGTCACACCACCACTGTGGCGTGATAAATGTTGTTTGGTCACGCCAAGACCAGATGGTGTGACCAAAATTGTTATTTTGGAGACTTATCCCGTGGCGTGACAGTATTATTTTATCACGCCACGGGTGGTGGCGTGACCAAAGAGGTCAGAATTGGAAATAAAGTGCGCCGGAGGTTAACTTTAAAATCAAAATTAAAAAAAGGTTAAATAAAAAAAAGTTCTAGGTAATATAAAACCGAAAGATGGATAAAGAAACAAAAAAAGCAATTGAGAAAAGGAGGTTCGCGAATTAAGTACCCTGCTCCCGCAGAGCGACGTGCGAGTGAGTCTCAACGCCCAGTGGCGCACCACTAGACTTGTTCATGGGCCGGACGAGTCCGGACGGGCTTGATCCTCGAGACGGGCTTGGACCTAGAGTTTCAGCCCAAACCAATTTTCGGGCTGGGCTCGGCTCCGGACGGGCTTGATCCTTGAGACGGGCTTGGACCTAGAGTTTCAGCCCAAACCAATTTTCGGGCTGGGCTCGGGCTTCAATTTAAACAGCCGTGAAGCCCAGCCCACCTTGAAAAAAAAAACATATATATCCCTAGATCTAGATGTAGATATGGAGCTTCACTCCACTCCACTCCACCTAGCCTTCTACTCGGCGATCTAGGGGCTCAAAGGAAGATCATCCATGAAGGGGTATTCCAAAGCCCTCTCGCTACCGTTGGAGTGATGAATAGACTTCTAGTTGACCTGGAGGTATGTAATGTGCTCTCAAAGAAAGGCCCTAAGAAAAAAGAAGATGCAGCTGGATTCCACCAGAAAGAGGATCTGTTAAAATCAATGTTGATGTTGCCATTCTGAAGGGGGGAAGAAAAGGGACTGTGGTTGCTGTTTGTAGAGATGGAGATGGACATTTAATTGCAGCAAGTGCAGTAACTTACTCTGATTTTGGCAACCCAGAGACTCTGGAAGCTCTAGCATGCACAGAAGCCCTTGTATTCGCGAAGGATTACACATTACGGAACGTGCAAGTGGCTTCTGATTGCCAAATTCCAAGGTGCCCCCTACATGATGGTCGTTCAGAACATTGAGAAGGCTAAGTCTTCTGTATCAATGAAGGTAGTACATAAAAGGAGGCAATATAATATAGAGACTCATTTGCTAACTAAGCATGCTGGTACTTTGAAGATTAGGAGGCATCTGTGGCCTAATGTACCTCCTATAATGCTAGATGCTGCTGTAAACTTTAAAGTCAATTAATGAAAGTCCACCTTGTTCAAAAAAAAAAAGAAGCCTCCTGCTCCTCTCGTGCGTTCACCTCCCTCCGTCTCCTCCCCTTCCCGACCTCCTCCTCTTCTCTACTCGCCGACGTGGAGCGCGATCGCGAGGAAGAGAGCACACTGTCATCGTCCCCATCCACCTCCTCCTCCCAATGACCTCCACCTCGTGCTCTCGAGCGTCTCTCTGCTCGTAAGCCAGTGTCGGGTTTGGTGAGGAGCACATGGTGGAGGGCGGCGCAGCATGAGGCAAAGGGGAGCGTGGGGGTGGAGTAGGATCCGCGCGACATCCCTTCCTCGCGGGCGCACATACGTCATGGATCTCTTGTCTGTGTTGTCAGTATGTCTGTGGCTTTGCAGTTTGTACATGCGTCCAGTGGCGGAGCCAGAATTTGAGAAAGCCTCGGGCCCAAAACTAAATGGCTATAAGTCTATAACTAACATCAAATACTATCAACACTGAGATATAACAAAAGTACAACACAAATGCACAATTGAAATAAAATTTGAATTCGATGTTTAACGATACGACAAAATAGATAAAACATAGCAAAAAAAGAGACAATGTAACATACCACTAGCACGAGGTAATTTTTGCTTAATTATCAAAGATTTGGTTCATTTGATCCTATCACATCTTTGTCCTCTTCATCATGTATTTCTAATTCTAGTACATCAAATATTCAAATCGAAAGTTAATACATTGTCATGTACTCATATGTCATACATTAAATCATACTCATAAATCATAACTAATTAACTCATTTACTCATACAGTCCAATGTGTTATATCAATTGCCAAAGTATTAAGTACTTAAGTAGTTAACTATGTAACTCATTTACTCATACCACTATATAAGCCTGCCTCTTGCCTCGCCTCCTTTTCCTCGCTAATCAAGAAAACAAAGAACCACCGAATCCTCGGCGAGGTTGAGGAAGCCACCGGCTTCCTTGCTTTGCTAGCAAAGTAGTAGCGCCAGCGCCAACAAGAAGCCAGAACATCGGCGGCAAGACGCAAGACCGACCCAACAGCCAAGGCGCGCCTTGGTAGCGAGAAGAAGCCAGCAGCCGCATGCCACACCAACACACTCCCACAGCCACAGTATGATCAAGGCTTCGGCATGGCGACGCAGCCGACGCCAAGAAGTGGCTGGCACTGGCGCCAAGCCAAGCGCGGACGCTGGATGCGGCGGCGGCATGAGATCTGCTCGCCGAGCTGTCGGCGGCGGTGACGCTGATGGCAGTGTGATGGAAGTAGAGGCGCCAGGGAGGAGGAGCCAGAGGTTGCGCCGCCATGCGTGAGAGCCAGAGGCAGTGGGACTCATGGACTCGGGAGGAGGGAAATGGGAATTGAGATTTGAGAAGATGCTTGCTGCTTGTGCTTGGGGTTGGGGAATGAGTCTGCTGCAGCCTCCTACTTTCGGACTTGCTTGGCCGCTCGGCCTCTCTCATTACTCTCGGGTCGGAAGAAAGCATCGACCTCTGACCGCATTAATGTGTTTTGGGGGTATAAGTACAAAAAAATTCCATTGCTATTATTGCTGGGCCTCGGGCCGTTGCCCAACCGGCCCGAGGCCCATCTCCGCCCCTGCATGCGTCTCGTTCGCCTCAAGCCTGAAGCACAAAGCTGCATGCCTGATTTAATTACTTAATTGATTGGTTGCTTGACCTGCTTCGTAGTTCATATCTTGTATCTTGATTCTTGAAGCATAAAGCTACAAAATATGCGCCGCCTTTCATCTACCTGTGTTTTTTTTTTCTTGGATTGATGATTCTGGCATTCTTTGTGTTTTAATTCATGTGCTAATTCTTTTAAACCCTACTTCACACAATTCCTCCACTGTAGCCTGATTTTTTCGGGCCTCAAATTTTTTGTCGGCCGAGCTCAGGCTTAGCATTTTGTAATCAGGCTTTTTTAGGCCCAGCCCGGCCCGAGGTTTCTACGCACCACTGACCGTAATCACTTACGTATCTGTATTGCTCGCAGCCGCACCATATTCGGTGGTACTTAAATAGATATTGTTTTAGTCAATATTTTAAGACTTTGGCTATGGGTTCCTAGAAATATATTTAGATTTTTCAGTAATATATAGTTGAAAAAAGTAATAGTTAAAGTTACGTATGAAGACCGTGATGTTCGAAACCATAAATAAAAAATAACGGAGGTACTACCGCCACTAGCTTAACTCGTGGAAAACAACGTCCCTGAAAATGATTTAAGAAGCGAAGCATCCAGACGCGCGGGGCCATTGACCAACTGCGCGGCACCTACCGGGCTACCCGCTGCCAGCCTCCCACTATACCCGCACCCACTCCACAAGGACCACAACCACACCCGCCCGGCCGCTCCTGCACCTGCTGCTCCCTGCCAATCCGTCGCCTATTAAATGGGACCCAAGCGTCGCCTTCTCCATTCCGGTGCGTCGCTTTGCGTAGTGAGAGAGGAGAGGAAAAGAGGAGGAGAGGAGAGGAGAGGAGAGGAGAGGAGAGATGGCTCCGGTGAAGCTGTACGGCGCGACCCTTTCGTGGAACGTGACGAGGTGCGTGGTGAGCCTGGAGGAGGCCGGCGTCGAGTACGAGCTCGTGCCCATCAACTTCGGCACCGGCGAGCACAAGAGCCCCGAGCACCTCGCCAGGAACGTACGTGCCCTGACCGCGCCGCGCGGCCCCTCTCTTTCTTAGCCGTCTGTATATAAGCTTCTAATTTTACGCCGTTTCCGCCTAGAAAGGGGAGTATTTTAGGATTGACACGGAATGATGCCGCGTTCTTGTGCTGCGATCGGCAAATTAACCGAGAGGTAGACTCGCCGAGAAGGGTTGCCTCCATGTTTCTATCACTGTTTAGTTTTCGGGAGAGATGTTGCTGTCGTCCCTAATCTCATGGGATTTTACGGGGATTAAGATTCAAGACTAGGGTACTATACTATGGGGCATTGGAATTTATAAAGACACAAACTTGTTTGAAAATTAGTGAACCCTTAGCTCAAGGAATATAAAGTGTGAATTTTTCTTCACCTTGTTTCGGATTTGCGTACCATTTGGGCATAATAACCTTAAAAAAACATCTGTTCTGCCCTCCCATCTCTAGTCACTTGACTTTAGCCCAGTTGCACTATAACCCCCATTTTCCCCACATCACCAGGGCCACCACCGACGCCACCCACCACCTACAATGATAAATGTGTACTTTTCACATCTTTTCCTAAAACGTGTAACTGCCAAGATTTGGATGGGCGAACTGGATTAGATGTGGAAAAAAACTCGATCTAGATATGGCCCTTTACTACTTTAAAGTTGAGATACTGTTTCTCTCTTTAGTGTGTAGGTGTTTCTGGGGTAATCTCCCCTATTTTTTTTCAGTGGTTTCTGTTAATTGTAACTTAAAGTACCGTATTCTCCACCTTCATTGATATTAACTTGGTGAAAGGGGAGGTGTGGTAAAACCGTAAAAGTAAGGTGGGTGGGGTGGGTGGGTGGGGGTGGTGGTGGTTAAGGTTTACGAAGGAGAGAGAGATTTAGTTAAAAAGCATATACCAGATGACTACATGCCCCTGCTATTTTAACCGTTTGAAAATTGAAACTATTGTAAACTCATTGCCTGTTATATTATTGTTTAAGCAGAGTTTTCCATGCTCTCTGCTTTCTTCATCCCTATAATGGCTAATGGCTACAAATTTGTTGGATGCACTATTCTGAGTTTCGAATATCGAACATACACATTTTCGCCTCTTTGTATGTCTTTATACAATTAGTCTGCTACGATGGGGGTACAAGTAATGTATGTATCTTTTCAGCTGTTTTATGATGTAGCAACTTGTTCTGATTTTTTGTATGGGAACCTTTCTGAAATTTAATAATCTGAACACTAAAAGAAGCATGTGTGCAGCAGTGGGAGTCGTTGCCCATAGGAATATTATCTTACTGTCATAACTGTGACATCTGATTGCTAAAACTCACTGTCTTGATATGATTCTCTGCAGCCGTTTGGTCAGGTTCCGGCTCTTCAGGATTGTGACTTATACCTCTGGGGTATGATGCTATCTCTTGGAGATCTTTTCTCTTTTCTCTCCCTTCATAAATTAAAGGGTCCTGAACTTCTGATGCGTTTACCATATTGTTGTTGTGATTGTTTCTATTAGTGTCGAATGTTGATGTTGTTGACTTGTTTCCTAGCATATAACAAAGCTAGCACTTCCACATGGGCTAAAATGGTACTTGAGCTTTAACTAGAAGCACAGGGTCACTACATGGATTATACATTAAAGGGATCTTTAAAGTTCCTCCACAGATTAATATATGATGACATGATGAAACTTGCAATTCTGTGTAATTGCTAACTGCGTTACACTATAGGGAGTGTAATGCAGTTAGCAATTATGATGACATGATGATGTATACAGTTTTCATTTGAAATCTAATCAAGTTTAGAAATGATTTTTTTTATTTATTGGTTTGCTAATTTTAGATCAATTTATTGAAATTATAGAAAACAGTTACATGCTCCTTTAAAATCCTTGGGTATTTACCAATGTTGTTGATTATCATAACTTTTCTTCTATTTTTTCTGTGTTAGAATCACGTGCAATTTGCAAGTATGCATGCCGCAAGAACAAACCTGAACTGTTGAAGGAGGGCAACCTCAAGGAGGCAGCAATGGTTGATGTGTGGCTGGAGGTGGAGGCCAACCAGTACACCGCCGCACTGAACCCCATTCTCTTTGAGTGCCTCATCCATCCGATGCTCGGGGGAGCCTGCGACCAGAAAGTCGTGGAGGAGAACCTTGCAAAACTGAAGAAGGTGCTGGAGGTGTACGAGGCGCGCCTGACCAAGTGCAAGTACCTGGCTGGAGACTTCATCAGCCTTGCGGACCTTAACCATGTGTCTGCCACCCTGTGCTTGGCGGCTACACCCCACGCAAATCTGTTCGACGAGTACCCACATGTGAAGGCCTGGTGGGCTGGCCTGATGGCGAGGCCGTCCGTCCAGAAGGTCGCTGCACTGATGAAGCCATCGTCTTAAAGTAGTTCTAGCGCAGGTTTGTCCACGACTCACGAAATAAGCCGAGGTGTTTCCGGATGTTTGCTTGTTCAGGTTTTGTGTTGTTATGATGTGTCTTGGATGTTGAATGTTCAGGCTTCTTGTTATGATGCCTGTGATCCTGTCTAGTGTCCTGTACTGAAATGAGCATTCCTGTGCTCTACTCTTGAGAACCTTATAATAAACTCTACCTTATGTTCTTATAATAAATTCTACCTTAGGTACCTTGTATTTTCTCATCTGTTGCTTCAGCTGTCAGATCAGATTTGCTGTTTTATCGTGACAAATGCATGGTTTTGTCGATACTAGCTCTTGAGACGTTTACAGATAAAGGTTGCACATTACAGTTGATAAGTTAAAAGAGTAACATGGATAATGGTTATGTTTGAGGAACATAAATGCCACAGGAATATATCTATCAGAACTGAGAAGAATAGATGAAATTATTTCCGAACGCATTTCTCACATGAGTTTTATGTATCTATTCACCAAAGATACGACTCTTTTTTTAAAACGAAGGCTGCCCATTATATTAATAAAGTATGAGAAAACAGAGAAAAATAAAAGTTACAGCCGGTCTCAACAAAGGAGACACCACACATGGATGAGCAACCTAACACATAGGCTAAGGGTAATAACAAACTAGCCACGACGGACTCCAATCAACTCTAACGCACCCAAACCACATACCACAACCAAAGAAAAGGACTACGCCCATACCACCTAGCATGATGAAGTTTCTGTAATCAAGCTAGCATGCAGAGGTTCACCAGCGTACAATGCTTGAGAGAGAAGAGTAGAACCAAAGCTCCACCACGGCTGAAGAACCACCGCAAACACTACATCCTAACAAGACGACCTTCAAGCCCTCATAAAGTAGTTGGTGGGGGAAGTGGCCCCTCCGCTCGACGACGTTGTTGGACGGCACACAGAAGAGGGACGACGGCTCTGGCTCCTCTCCTCCTCCCATGGGGATGACATCGGTGGCCTACCTCTAGGTCTAGGTCAGCTGTTTCTATGTGGGGCATTCACCATGGTTGCCCTGCACCACAGGACAGCGACCCATCAGAAAAAACGAGCGCCCAAACTCTTTGAGCCTCTTCAACAACCGGCCTTTGACAACAGGAGGGGTGACCTTTTCCACTAGCAGGCATAGACGACAGCGAATTCGGAGAGGAAGAATGATGACGGGAAGGCTTCGGCTGTCGGACCCAGAAGTAACACCCCAAATCCTCTGTGCATTTCTGAACTAGCCCCATGATCAGCAGCTAGTTCACACAATAAACAGGTATGGTAACATCCATAAATCGCACAACTTTATTAATAAATAACAACAGAGTTTATTACAAGAAAAGCTTACAAGCCAACAATAAAGAATACAGCGGAAGACGAAGAAGTAGTGGAGTCCAGCTGATCTGCCACAGGCAATCGACTGGGGTAGCGGCCTAGTCGTCGAGATCCACACCGAAAGCGAAGTCCTTCTCCTCTGAAATTTATTTGCATTAAGTAAGGATGAGCACAACTTTCGTGCTCGCAAGTTACACCCAATAACAGAGTTAATGCATGCATAGATATTAACAAGGAAGACTTATAGGGCTATTTGTGCAAAAGCAGTATTTGACATTTTAGATACAATACTAAGTTCAAAAGCTCAAATTTTACAATAACTAAAATTGAGTTTGAATTAATAAAGATAGTATAGGCACCAACCCGGGGCTTCAACCCATAACTTTTCTCATGGACACCCATCCACGTCATAAACTGTTTTATGAAATATTTTGAAAACCAAAATCAAAGTCTAACTTTGAGTGGCTTTGCCAAGTATGTCCATGACCGCGAATGCGGCTATTCGAATAGTTTTCTACTCTGCAGAGTTTGTACAGCTTTACCTACAGGAGATAATTAACTTGTACTGTCCGCCCACACACTTCCGAAGGTGTGTGACTAAGAGATTATCACGATGCCTTTACAGTGCATCATCCCACCGTGGTCCTGCCTCGCTAAGGTTTCGTTTCCATTGGGTTAACCACCCGCCGGATTCAAGTCCCCTCTTGCACCATGTGGGAATACATAAAAGTAGGTCATTCTAACACCCACACATCAACATGGTACAACCACGATGGAATGTTACAAATTAGTTAGCCAAGTCTGTCCTATACCAGACTTGCTAAGACAGACTTGCGGTGGTACGTTAGGGCGAAGCAAAGGAACGCTCAAAGGCCGGTTCTTAACTAATTTGGGCGACTTCCAAACAACCCCTGTTTCAATTGAGCCCGTGCATCAACCCTAACCAGATTGAGCCCGTGCATCAACATGCACCATCCAAACAACCATTTCGCCCAAGTAAGAACCATCGTTTTATTTTTATTACATTTTTCAAAGCATTTGTAAACTCCCATGACACACCAATGCCATTGATACAATTTAAACAATATTTATTTTTTGGCTGAAATTCTCAAATCAAATATTTCAGGTCTAAGCATGGCTAAGCACAATTTGTCTCAAAATGTTGTAGTTTATACTATTGCATAAACTATATTTTCATCTAAGGTGTCAAGGTAGGTTTATTTCAATGTCAAGATTTGGATGTACAAATGAATTAGGCATAACTATAATTTAGAAACAAGTATTTAAATTAGACTGAATAGAAATAAGCATGCAATAATAATTTAAAATAAAATTTAAATAATTTAAAATAATGGGATCAAATATGATAAAATGTATAACTTGCCTTGCTCAATTAGTTGTTCTCAAACGGCGTCGAAATCTGACTCTCCGAAGTCGTTGAAATCTATACGCGAAAATAAGCCAAATTCAAATAAAATTCAAATAAATTCAAAAGGACAATTCAAATTAACTCCAAATCAAATAATTTTAGTTTAGTTAGCTAGATCTTGAATTTATAGAAATTTAGAAATTTGAATCACCTAAATCGGAGTTCGTATGAAGAAATACGAGCTCCTGGAAGCTTAAAACCTAGAGAAAACCTAAAATCAGATTTTATAGATTTTCCTGATTTATTTTTCTATAGGAAAATCGAACTACTGTGCACTAAAGATGTCAGCGGCATTTTGAATTTCCGGTTGATATTAATTTCTAAAAGAAAACTCCCTCTACCTATGACATGTGGGACCCTTAGGGTTTCTTGGGCTGGCTTGGGCCGCCACCTAGGCGATGATGTGGCCTCATGCGCGGACCTGGCGCTGAGTTGGCAACACCTGGCCAGCCTAGTCAGTGCCAGCGGCGAGCGCAGCTCGGGACCCGATGGCGCCGACGTTTGGCGGGGATTCAATCGCCGGTGAGGTCATGATCGGGAAGAGGGAACTTCAACGAACCTAATGCTCACCATGGACGCTCGACGGTGCGAAGTGTTGGCCGGCGGCGAGAGAGGTAGGCGGCGGTCGGTGTAGGTTAATGGGGCAAAGGTGTTACAAGGGTCCTTGAGCAAAAGTGATGCGCGCCCCGGGACCAGAATATCACGACGATGCCGAGGCCGAGGTCCACGCCGACGATGGGCCTTCACCGGCGTCGGAAACAAAGATTCACTGAGCTTCGGTTGTGCGAAGACAAACTTGAAATTCGGGCGATTGGGAGGGAGATGAGATGGGAAACTTGGGGGTTTGGGATGAGATAAGGAGGCGGCCCTGGTGCGCATCTTTATAGTGCGAGGACGGCGTGGAATTGACGTGGGGAGCAAGAAGCTCGCGCGGCATCTTCGGCAGGGATTGAGAAAATCCGGGCGAAGAAGGAAAGGGGAGGAATGGGCATGGGTGCGGGGTGATTGGCGAATTGAATGCGTGCGAAAATCCGGGGAGGTGATGAGGATTGCGCCGAGTTTGGGAAGCTTTGATACGCGGTAATGGTGAGGGCGTGCGTGATCCGGGTGGAGAAGAAGGAAATGGAGACGAAGGGGGGTGGCGTGTCGGCGGGCCCACTTGGCAGTCGGACATGCATGAAAAGGAAAGGGAGCGGGAGGATTTAGACCGTTGGATTTTAATCCAACGGTTGTGAGCGCGGGGTGGAGATGGGAAGCAGGCCGGCGCGAAGCGGGCCAAAATGGGCCGAGCACGGGAGAAGGTAGGTTGGGCCGGTTGAGTTTCGGCCCGAGATGGGTTTTGGAAATTAAATTGATTTTTCTATTTTAAATAATCAGTTAAATCAAAAAGGCTTTAGAAAATAGCAAATAAAATCCAAAGAAATTCTAGAAAAATTCACAGAAATTCCTAGAGTTATTTTGGACTTAAATAAAATATTTCCAACTTAAAATTTGTAATAGTTTTTGCACATAATTTATTTTGGCTTTAAAATAATTAGGGAAAAGCTTTTAAAATTCCAGAAAATTCTAGAAATTAATTAAATTTTTATTTTTCAATTTAAATCAAATAAAACTTCAATAAATTTTTATTTTTGACATTTAAAACTTTAGAAATTCAAGAAAAGCAATAAAACTCTTTCAAATTTCAGAAAATCTACTAAAATAATAACTTCATTTATTTTTATTTTGGTAACAGAACTTTGGGATGTTACATTGGCTCCAGTGGCAGGTTATCGGATGGCAGTGGGCGTTGGAGTATCCAGAGGGGAAGAGGGCGGTGACCATCTGCAGGGGGTCGGCGATGGTAGCCTACCCGAAGCACCCCTCCCTGGGTTCCTCCCAGTGGACACATCGCCATCGCCAGCTGCCATGCGAGGCCCCGGGGGCGGCCACTATGACCAGGGCACCGCGCACGGCATGGCAGGGTCATGGACGACCATGCGACAGTAGGGGCTGGAGGTGACCCGAACTCCCAAGATGTTGGCGCCGGAGGCGGTGAAGGAGTTGTAGTCGTACGGGAAGCGGGTGTTAGGGCGCAGGAAGCGGTGCATCTCCAGTGGCAGAGAGGGAATTGGGGGGGGGGTTGTCGGAGTCGTCGGAGATCCATATCCATATCTACAGTCGCCGCCTCCACCAGCTGCAGGTTTGGAGAAGGAACGACGAGGGGTCCCCGGATCCGCCGGCCGGTGCCGAACAAGAAGCTGCCTGGGTACGAGGGGCTCGACTGCCCGACGCTCGTCCCAGCTGCCGCCTCCGCCAGCTATAGATCTGGAGAAGGAATGTTGGGGGGATTCCAGATCCGTCAGGATTTCGATCCGGTGGCGAAGAAGAACAGTCGGGAGCGATGAGGCACCTCCAGATCCGTTTGGCAAGGGGGAGATGCGTAGGGGGAGAGGAGACCAGAGAGGGGAGGCTGCAAGAAGAAGAGGAGGCCCCCGCTGCCATTGCCATACTGGCGAGGAGGTGACAACAGCGAGGGGGGAGGTGGTGGTTGGGAGCTCTTGCGCGGCGGCTAGGGTGCGCCCCCTGAGTCACCCGAGAGCGGCTCAGGAGACGAGTCTTCTCAGGTTGTCCCCTAAAAAAAGATACAACTCAACACCTTTGCTTTTAAACAAACAAACCAACCAACAACTTAAGACCTAAGCATGGTGGCTGTCGGACCCCAAGGGGTGGAATACCCGAAGACCCTATGTGTATATTGTACTAGTCCCATGATCAGTGGTTAGTACACACATTCACAATATTTTGTACTCACACCCATACAATTACATATGAAAGCAAAGAAAAGGGTACTTAACTTAAACGGTAAAGTTATTACATCAACGACCGACTGATCGACCAAATAAAAAGCAGTCATCAGAGTAAAATTATAGCAGCGGAAGAAATGATAGAAGTAGCAAAATTCCAACGGCATGCCAATCCAATCCCGCAAGCAACCAATAAGGAACAAGACCTAGGTAGACCCATCACCGAACCCTCCGGTTCTAGGTGCAAAGAATGTGTCGTCTGGCGTCGGCTCATCTTTGAACTCTTAACAACAATTTAAGCAAGATTGAGTACAATGCGTACTTAGCAAGACTTGTAGTGTATCGTAAAATTATAATACATGCAAGGCTATCAAGGATGAGGCTCTACTCTACAAGTTATCTTGCTTAAAGCTATTTTTATTTGCAATATTCATAAGTAGTAATTTGCAACAGAATTTGAAAGAGTTGTTTAAATATGTACAAGACAGTAAGTAAAGAATTGAAAAAATAATACTAGCGTCTCATAACCCTTCTCGGTTACGAGCACAAAAGAAGTACAACAACAACTCACAACCCTCCTCGGCTGCGAGCCACATTTCATGTTCAGCCATAGACATGACAGTTAACTCATTAAAATAAAACCAGAAGTCATTGCCCATGATTTTGTGATTAAACGGTTTTTGGAAATTAAAGTTACAGCCATACCAGTCGCACTAAGCAAGCTCATGACCGCGAGCACGGCTATTTAAATAGATTTACACTCTGTAGAAGTGTACAACTTTACCCATAGTACACGAATATTCCAGTCAACCTGGAATTCTCTATATCACTGCTCATTACCGTAGGTAAGTAGTCTAGAGCTCGCGACACAGCCTTTACATCACCTAGTCCTAACCTTGCACTAGCTCAATGAATGTTTCCTCATTCACCCGGATACCCCCCGTCGAGTGAGGCCCTCACTTACCTGGATACCCTCCGTCAAGTGAGGCATTCGTAGTTGTGTCGGTAAGCTTTGTGCCCAATACTGTGGTGAAGGGAGCCCATTCGAACATGCCTACCCGGTCATGCCTGCACTCTATGGCCTACCTACGTACAAGGCTAGTTTTTCAATGACTTAGTTTGCTACGACTATCCCATACTAGCACATACGGTTGTACGATTAGGTCTTAGTCCCGGTTGTCGGCTTCAAATTTAATCGACCAAAGTGAGGATCTCCACCCTATCTACTAGTGAGTTACAATCCTCACTTTCTCAGAATACATTATAACTCGCTCACGTCTAAAATTAGATTTTTCATTTTATTTTCATACAAAATAATAGAGGTACCCCTACATTTTTCAAAAATATCCCAAATTCACAATTTAACATATTGTCTTTTTTATTAGTTTTTCGAAAAATCTGTCGTTCTAGTCGTAGTTGTGCTGTAATCGCACTAAAAAATTCTCAAATGATATTATATATTATCTAACCCATATTCTAATGACTACAACAGTAAGGGATCAATATTCCAAGGAGATATATGCAGCAAATAGGATTACAACTACCAATTTCCCATTCATAGCATTTTCATACAAAACAAACACGCATGTATAATTGATTTTATAAAACAAAGTACAATAAGTAAAATACTAGGATCAACATGATCAAAGGAGGTGCTTTCCTTGCTCTTGCTGTTCTGAAAATATGGTTGGTTGGTCGTCGAAATAATCACTCAAGCAATCGACGTCTAATTCAAAAAGAGCCGGAAACGAATTAAATAACGCCAATAAATTCAACAGTGACCAACATCAAATATTTTTACATATTCTGGAATTTCATGATTTTAGATGAATTTAGAAACAAAAATCATTTGATTTGAAGTTTTTGTGCGAAAGTTATTAAGGTTTGTATTTTGTTCGGTTTGGAAAATCCAAAGAAAATGAAAAATATGCTTTCCAATAGAGAAAACACATTCTCGTGTATGCACTATTGAGGTTTACGCTTTCCACTAAGGAAAGTGTATTCTCCTTAGAACTAAAAGCATATTTTACATTTTCTTTTGATTTTCTTTATTAATCCGACAAGTTGGGTCCATATGTCAGTGCCTCGGTCCATGAGCACAACGCACGGGTTCACGGGGTGTTCACTGTGCACTTATCTCTCATGTCATTGACTCATCTGAAAATAATGATTTGTTTTAATTTTTCTTTAATCTAATGACTCGGTCCCACATGTCAGCGACTCAATCTTTAATTAAACCGACAACTAATCATTAGTTTGTCCAAATGATCAAGATTTGGTCATAATGATGCCGCTACAATGCTGGTCCATTTAGAACACAGCAAAGTAGCGTTCGGGCGCTTGCGCCCGCGCCGTCGTTGACGCGGTGGTGCACGACGGTGCTGGGGAATGCCCAAAATGGGTTCCCCGCACACTTGCGCACCTGCTGGTACCAACGATGAGGCCTGAGGTGGCTCGACGCGGCGGTGTACCAGAGTTCAGCGGTGGCGCAACTATGACAACAAGCCAACACGCAAATGAGCTATGCTTTCAACTAAAGATCGCACACATAAACATCTACGAGTTACTAGGGTTATACCAAAGCGAGAGGAAGGACGGAGGTGGCTAGAGATGGCTCGGTGATGAAGATCAGCGGTGGCGTGAGGAGCTTCGCGTGGAGAAGGCATTCGGCCGAGGAAGAACATCATCTAATGGTCGGGGAAGCTTGAAGATGCTCTAGCGATGCTCCCGGTGTGAGGAATTGGCTCGAGGTGTGGTGTAGCTCGATCAACAATGGTAGCAGCGAAAACGACTGGAGGCGAGGAAGAAGCAACGATTCGGCTGTTCCTGTGGATCAAAGACGAAGGCGAGTGAGGGGAAAACATCAAGGTGTTCTGGAACACGAGGTGACACAGAAATACAAAGAGGAACCCTTCTAAATGGCCGGAGCAGCGGTGGTGGCGCACGACCGAAAATGGAGCATGATCTCTATAGTGTTTGAGCTTGGGTGAGGAGGAGAAAAGGAGAGGGGAAGTGCGGAGTGGTGAGGAAAGAACAAAACGGAGCTCGGGGTGGCTTTATATAGGCTACGGGGCGGAGTAGAGCGAGGGAGAGGCTCAAGCACTGACGGAACTCTCGGAGGCGTACAGGTAGGAATGGGCGCGGAGGAGACGGGCGATGTGACTAGGGATGGTAATAGGGCGCGATGGGTACGGGTAGTGCTCGCGCATACACATGCCCGCGACCCCGATTTCCCTCCACGGGTATGCCCACAAAGGACAACGGGCGAAGAACCTCGTCCATGCCCGTCACCCGCGGGCATACCCGTTTACCCATGAACAATGCACCGCCACCCGTGGGTACACATCGCCCGCGGGCATGCTCATCACACATAAACAATGTACACATCAAGTTCATCATAATTCACACATGAACAATGCATCACACATTCAACAACTAATCAAATTCATCACAATTCACACATCAAGTTCCACAAGACAATAACTCATGTTTAATTTATTAGCTAGTGACCTCATGCAGTGTGTTGGAAGTAGGGATTGTAAAAAAAAAAGCTCATAAATTAAATCTCTTTGAGTTAGGTGTTAGAAGTGGATGGGTGGTTTCATGACATCCATACAAGTATTCAACCTCTCATTCTGCAAAGATTCAAACATTTCTTTGTGCCCTATTTCAATATCTCCAGAAATTGTAGGTCATGGTAAACTGCTAATGACTGTCTCCGAAGTTGTTGCAATGGGGAATTCCAAGTAGACCCAAGATAGTTCTAAAAATAATTAAAAACATTTCTAGATTTCTCATAATTCACTAGGTACCTATTAAGATCCCAATGATGTATTGCTAAAGTAGTTAAGTGTGTGAAAGATCACTTTTTTCTCTTGCCAATGAGTTAAAAAAATCTCTAATATCATTTGGACAATCCTAATCTTAGCACCTCACCAGGTGATAATGTTACATTATGCTTTCACACACTTCTTTACAGCTTAGAGATAGCATGGCAAAGAATATCTATATAAATATATACAACACTAAAAGTCATGTATCAGCATGCATAACTCAAAGTATATTTATTGTGGAACAGCACTAAGTGCCTGGCAAGAACCACACCAAGTTCCATAAAACTCCACAATAACAAGCCTGTCGCCTGCATCCCTCAGTGCATCCAAAAATTCTTGCGTAGAGTGGATGTCAATCATATTTGGACCAGCATTCTTTTCCCACTGTTTGGGTTGCTCACCGCCTCTCGAGGTCATCGATGGGCCTGCACAAGAACAACTCAAACCATCAAACACCGAAAGCGGCACAAATTGAGCGGCAAGCCTATCCATGTCTAGCCATCCCAAGCATGTAAATTCAAGAAGTCTTTCTAGTTTCTAGCACATCCTCAAGAACCCCAACCACGGATTGCCAAATTGTTGTGTAAAATCCTAGTGGAGAGGGGCAGAACAGCGTGCGGCGCGGCCGTGAGGGAGTCGGGAGATGACCGCCCCTGCCCCTGCTGCTCCTCACCAACTCCTCCGTCACTCCCGCCTCCTCCGCCGCCTCATCCTCTCACAAGACTGCCGCTGGCTTTCCCCTCAGCCTCAAGGCCACCGTGGTCAACTCCGCCAAGGAGCCGCTAACGCCACACCGAGAAGCGTCGAGGACGGCGATAACGCGCAGGCGGACGGATGGCGGCACGGCCGTGCAGGAGTCGGGAGATGGCATGACGGGCAATGAGCTGAACTCGCGCGAACGGGGCGATGAGCCAAGGTGGGGTGGTGAGTCGGAGGCGGCGACGTGCTATCGAGGATTAGGGATGGGATTTAGGGCTAGATCGGGAACTCAGGATGCTAGCGAGGATTGAGATTTGAGAATGAGATGTGGGCATGGGGTTAGGTTGGGAGCTTGAGGCTGATGGAGAGATGAAATGGATGGGTCCACCTGTCAGCAAGGATTGACGGGTAAACGAATGCGATGGGTACGGGTAGAGCTCACCCATACCTGCGCCCGTTTACCCGATGGGCAGAGGATTGCCTTTATTTCCATGCCCTTGGGCAAAGAAAGCCCCCCCCCTTACTCGGCTCTATTAGGGTAATTGCCAACGGGCATGCGGGTAATCGGGCACAATTGCCATCCCTAGACGTGACCAGGGCGGTTGGCTGGTGGAAAAACCAGGGGCGGCGTGGCGAAACAGCGGGCGCGAGGTAGACAAAGGTCCCTACGCCTGGGCCCACCTGCCAGCGAGAGAGAGAGAGAGAGAGGGTAACTGTTTTAGGTTTTGATTTTCGGCTGAATTGTTTTAGGAAATTTTTATACTGAGTAAACGACCTCAGAATTTTATGAAAATTTTTTGTGAAGGCTTCTAACCAAATGTATTTCCTTTGGTAATTTTCTCAGGAGTTTATCTCCTCTACGAATTTCTCTAAAATTCGTGTAAATTTCTGTTCTTATGTTTTTGTATTTGTTTTGCTTAACAAGTTTTCACAAAAACGCTTTGGTGAATTATTACTACGAGATTATGCCCGAAATTATTCTCTCATTTAATATTTTTTTACTTTGTTTTATCTCATTTCTTTTGAGTACATGTTTGTTTGTATTTCATAATTTGCTTTTAATCAAAAGTCAAAATTCAAACATATGTATATTTTCATATGCAAAATGATCAAAGTATTTTTTCTAATGCATTTAATTCATATTCCCAAAATGCAGATTTTAGGATGTGGCTGATGCTTGATAAGCATCATCGGTATAAGTTCAGAGATCTACCAGAGTATATGCAGGAAAGATGTTTCCTTTTTCTTTTCTACAAAAGAATGTATCCCATCGTATGATTTAGCTTTGTTTTCTCGAAAAAGAAGACAAAAGCTCGCTAGTATCTGGTAAGCACTACCACTGGGACGAACAGCACAGCACAGGCTACAGAGCACACAAACAACTTTGCAGCTTGCAACGACTTAGTGCCTCTACTTTGGAGGACGTTGGCTCGTAAACCTGGCGGCCTTCGAAAGAACCGAAAACACAGAGCCATTCGCGCGTGCCGACGGGGGTGCCCAAAGGCGACAGCCTGCGGAATGGTCGGAAAGAGCAAAAAAGAAGACTTGCCCGTCGGTGACTGCCAATAAAGAGGAAAGGAAGGCTCACGCCACACCACGTACTAGTGTCAGTGTGTCCACTGCCGCCCCAAACCAGCAGTGTCAAGCTAGAGAAAGAAAGCGCTCGATCCGCGTCCAGACTCCACAAACATCCACGCACCGTGACGCGCAATGGCGACTCCACTGTTCTTTCTGCTCTTGTTGGTCATGTCACTCCAAGGATCAGGTGAGGCAGCTATAGCTTTCATCTTTGACAAGCACATTCATTTCTTGCACATATCAGGCTTTGCACGCTGCTGTATTGCTCAGCTTAGCTTACAAAAACATCGTTGCTAATCCCCGCAAAAAAACCCCATCATTTGTAGTTGCCACTGAGGTGTCAATTTCAGTACTCACTGTCGTCAATACGTGTTTCCCCGACCTACAATATTGATGTCTTGGCCGGTTAAGTAGTTACTGATGGAGCTCTCTCGCCTATAACCTGCGCTTGTTTTTTTGTGCGGCGCGTGCAGACGGGGCGTGGTGCGTGTGCAGATCGGACCTGGCGGACGCCGCGCTGCAGAAGACGCTGGACTACGCGTGCGGGCACGGCGCGGACTGCGCCCCGGTGCTCCCGAGCGGGCAGTGCTACAACCCCAACACGGTGAGCGCGCACTGCTCCTACGCCGCCAACAGCTACTTCCAGAGGAACAGCCAGGCCAAGGGCACCACCTGCGACTTCGGCGGCGTCGCCACCCTCTCCAACACAGACCCGAGTACGTACGCAGCCAGCTTCTTCTTCCATCGCCCGTCGTGACTTGACATCTTTCTTCGATCTCGCTGTGTATTGATTTTTAACATTTGCAGGCTCCGGAACCTGCAAATACCCTGCAACCGCAAGGTAATCTCCAACCTTTCGTCTGCTCCTGGATATATTATATACACGTAAAATGCTATATTACATATTATAAACTACTAAGCAAACAACATTTGTTAGTCCAACAATCTCGGGACTGATCCTTGCATTATGAAATAAAGTATATATTTTGCCTTGTGTTGTACAGTGCTGCAGGGACAAGCACCGGAACCGGCATGGGTACCGGCACAGGCGCCGGCACGAGCACTTCTTCCCCAGGCTCTACCACCCCAACTACGCCCAGCATGGGAGGGAGCTTCACTACACCAATCGGCGCGTCAGGCCCCACGGCCAACACCATGAACCCTGACAGCAGCGAAGCTGCTGCTGATGCTGCGTTTGTTGGCCGACATGTTCTCCTCGGCATTGCCTCATCCATCCTAGCTTTCTTGGTGCGGTAGTTCGATCAGAAAGTAGCGTGAATTAGCGCCTTTTTTTAATCCTCTTCAACCGGTGAGCTCGACGGGGTTTCGTTGCCTTGGTTGAGATTTGGCTATCGTTCTGCTTTGATGTTTGTCGCGGTCATCTTGGAGTTTGATTACTTTACCTGAACTCCGGGGCTCCAGGTGCTGGTGCCTTTCATGTGTTGTAGTAGTACGTTTCTAGTGAGCTGACGGTTGCATCATGTGATTGTTACTGCGCTAGCGTCGGCACATTTTTAATTTTGCAAGTCTATTCAGTCCAGCTAATCGGTAGTTTCGGCGGTGCATCTCCTGTTTATGCTGGACTAGTCACTAATTAAGCTTGAAGAAAGAAACCACTAGCGTCTAAGCCTGGTAATGGGCCAAGGCCCGACCCTAGTCCCATCCTAGCCCATGATGTGTAACAGCCAGCCCAACCGTTTGGCCTGATTAAATTTATTTTAAATCCTGCCAAGCCCTGCACGCCAAGAAAATGGCCTAGTGCTGGCCTGGCCCACTTGAATTCTTAGGGCTGACCCATGCAATGAGGCCGTAGGGCTTTGGCCTTTTAATCTTACTGCTCTATCCACACTCCAAGTACAAGTAACAACCACACACGAACCAACAAGCAGCCATACAAAAGCCCATAACATGCTCAAGGCCTCCCTGCTTTCCTCGCCCTCGCCTCCGCTTTCTTCCTCGCATGCCGCCGCCTACTTCCACCGTGCTACAGACGGTGGCAAAGGTGCTCACCACCACGCACATCCACTTTACATGCACAATGACTACACCGGCCTGCCGACCGCCATGCGCGTCGTGTCCCGCAGTCTCGCCTCGCTGCTCAATGGACAACGCTATCATGAGAACGACGTCTGGCCTGCCGCCATGCCATGCAGCCGGCGACATCGTTGTGCTCAACAACGATCGACGGAGGGGGCCAATGACAGGCAATAGCACAAGCAAGCACAAATGTGCGATGCTTAGCGATATGACTGCACGGCCGTGAGTTTGGAGATATGCCACCGAGGAGGTGATGAGAGGATTTCCTTCAAGGCCAATACCTATTTCGTCCGTGGGTCACCAGAGTGGGTTGGGCCCTTACACGATCCAAATTTCTAATACATTTGAATCCTAACCCGATCCTATTTAAAGCTAGCCCAATCCTATTCTTACCCTTTTTTATTTCTACCCAATTGATATAACCCAAGATCAGCCCATTTACTGGTCCAATCCTTTCGGCCCGATAAACCATGGCCCATTACTAGGCCCACTAGCGTCCAGGCGTCCGATCTTACTAAATAATACGTCTCTTGGCCATCAGATCTATTCTCAAGGTGGAGCAACAAAATTTATAGCGAGCGCAACAATTAATTGTTCAGTGTGCAACAAACCCCGTCCGATTGCAACAAATCAATCGCAACAAGATGGCACATCAAATCAACAAACACTAATGCGACAAAAAAGTTACTCCAGCACAACAAATCAACACTCCCACTGCAACAAATTACTTTTGCTACAAGATTTGAGAAATATACATTGGAACAAACAAAAACGCTTCTTTCAACAATATGACAAAACGTCTGCAACAAGCGTACCCGGAGGAGAATGCATGAACGACATCGAGTACCAGAGTTTGGCGGAGGATGTCACGACGGCATTGGCGAGGGGCCTAGAGTGGTGGGGCTCATAGGGTGCTCCCAGAGGATGCGCCCCGTTAGCGACATAACTCGGGAAGTGGCTAGAGCTTGTGGAGAGTGGAGCCCACGACAGGCAGTGGCAGAGCTTGTGGATGCCACCGCAGGCGGCCTCGTGGCCTCGAATGGGAAGAAAGTAGGTGAGCTGTGGGATAGAAGTAGAGCATGAGAGGGAAGGGAATGGGGAGTCCAGAATTCGCATGTCCGTGGGCTTGGACTCTCATTGGATCTCTCTTTGTTGGGAAGATTGGAGATGTATTGAGTTGTGGATTTGGGGATTCTGTTCTAGTGAGCTCACGAACGAGTACTTGGTTCCTTGTGATTTGGGGGAAGAAGGCTCTAAGGTGGACCGTGGGAATCAGTTCTGTTGATTTGAAAAGTTTGAGTTTGTGGTGTGAAAGAGAGGCGCCTGATCCGAGCGATGTGGCTGGATGCATGGCCCACTCACCCTGGTATACTTCAACTATATTGGGCCTGACCAGCCCAAGTAGCATCAGATGCCGGAACCGAGCGCATTGGACCGGATGAAACCAGCGACAAGCCATATTGAACCACCGTGCATTCATTCGTGACGCCGCGATACGACTTTGACGGCGAAATCGACCCATACCGCCGCTAGTTTCACCGGTAACTGCTCGACTTCTCGTTCTATAGACCTGAAATCCTGAGAAAACCTGTATCCTTCGGCTGCCATGTCTTGTTACGACAGAGCGTAGCTGGTCTCTCCTGTTTGTGTTGCTGTTGAAGAGCAAGCAAGCACAGGGAGGGAAACGCGGAGGAAACTCTTGTTTTGTACGCATGGCACGGATGCCGTCCGCGTGTCAAACACAGGGGCGGAGCTACAGTAGGTGCATGGGGGTACAGTCGCACCCCCAAAATTTTTGCACAAAAAACTAATATATACCCCCTTAATACATGTTTAATATTAATATACATTTAAAATGTTCTCAAGAAGAGCCGATACATTCTAAGCAAGAAGACTTTGCTCGTGACCCACCCATGATCCCATTTGGCGTCGGCCCAAGTCGGCAAGCCGCAAGCCCAAGTCACCAGTCCCGTGAGTTGGCGCCTCCTTCTCCTCTAACCTCTCCCCATCCAACATTCCAACTCTTCTTCATTTCTCCAGAGAATCGATCTGAAGCGGTGAAGCACCAACCACTGCCGGCACAGGAGCCCGCGGTCGCTTCTCCTCGGCACGCTTCTCCTTCGTCCTCCCGCCCGCCGCCCGCCTTCAAGGCCTCGCCCTCACCTCGCCTGGTCCGCCCGCATGGCCATTGCCTCCCTCACATGACGCCCGCACACATGCCTCCATGGCTCTCGGCCTCATTCTCCGCCTCCGGCGGCTTCACACCACATCACGGCTCACGGCGACATTGACACAATGCGGCAAGACCGCCAGCCGCCGTCCATGGCCTCACAGCCCTGCGTCTGCCAGGCTGCCAAGCTCTCTCGATCTCGGCCAGCCCGCCCGCCTCACCTCCTGGCCTCAGCCTCACTGGCCGCCGCTCCTCCCTCCCTCTCTCTGTGCTTCACTACTTTGGTGAGTGAGTGATGTCAATGTCGATGATCGCCTCCATACTGACTTTAGACTTATCACTTATGCTCTGTGATTCAGTGATTGTGATAATGTGATTTGTGAAAATGTGAAATGTGATTATCAGATTATGTGAATGGCATCAGGCATTATCAGTAGGTGCATGGCAGTCGGCAGAATTGGTCCAATAGGAAATGGGTGATGTAGTATTGATGTCAATGTCTGATGACTGATGTTACTTGATTGATCAATGATCATTGAATGATTGAATCCCCATGCTTTGGTAGAATGGTAGTGCTCTGTGAATGTCTGAATGAGACAATGAGTGATGTTGTGAATGAGTGATGTAGTGATGTTATATTGTTATTGTTTTGCTTTGATTAGTTGATTGATCATTGATGTATGGTTAGGGTCAAATGATTTGCTTATTGTCTAGTTTGGGGGTTAAAATGATTTATGGTCAAATGTTATTCTGTTGTAAATGTAGGTTTGTAGAGCACTAAAGTATGAAGAATAAAGATCTAGCATCTTTATGGGGTGCTCATTCTGCTAAAGCTGAAAAGGCACAGAAGATCTCTTCTTCGTCAACTCCGTGCTCAAATAGAGAAAGCAAGACAAAGAGTATTTTGCCTTCAATTGCTGAGGCTCAAACAAATATTGATAGTGGGGAGCCTGAGGAGATAATTTATGATGTTGATCTTCTTCCACATGACCCAGCAAAGAGAATCCCCATCACTTGTTATTCTGTAAATGAGCAAGATGCAGTGAGAAGAGGATATATTGCAAAAGGGCCATGTCAACCAAGGACACATGATTTTCCACAAAGACAAATTGGAGGTATGCGTCGCTTCCGTGATGTTTGGTTTGACAAGTATGATTGGCTTGAGTATAGTGTGGAAAAAGATGCTGCTTATTGCTTTGTTTGTTATTTGTTCAAGGATAAAACTACTTATGTTGGGGGTGATGCTTTTGTCAATGGGGGGTTTAGGCATTGGAACAAACCTAATGGGTTTGAGAAGCATGTTGGTGGTATTAATAGTACCCATAACCGAGCTCAAGAGAAATTTAATTTCTTCATCCAACAAAAATCAACAATCGCAGTGTCTTTCAAAGAATTATAGCACGTAAGAAAAAGCTCTATATAAGTCCCGCTTAACTTATTCGCTAAGTGCTTGCGGTTTCTTTTAAGGCCAAGGATTGCCTTGTCGTGGACATGATGAAACTAAGACATCAAGCAATAAGGGAAATTTTTTGGAACTCTTGAACTGGCTAGGTGAACTTTTTGAAGATGTTAAGAAGATTACTTTAGTGAATGCTCCACAGAATTGTCGAATGACTTCTCCTTGCATACAAAAAGAAATCATCAACTCTTGTGCCAAAGAAACCAGTCGACTTATCATTGAAGACCTTGGTGATGACTACTTTGGAATACTTGCTGATGAATCTAGTGATGTGTACCAAAAGGAACAATTGGCTCTTTGCTTGCGTTATGTTGATAAAAAAGGGAGGGTAGCTGAAAGGTTCCTTGGTATTGTTGATGTTCCTGACACTACTTCTTCGACACTTAAAACTGCAATCGAGTATTTACTTATGGACCATTCATTGTCTTTATCTAAATGTCGTGGTCAAGGATATGATGGGGCTAGTAACATGAAAGGGGATATTAATGGTCTGAAAACAAAAATTATGGAAGAGTCTCCTTCAGCTTATTATATACATTGCTTTGCACATCAACTCCAATTAACTCTTGTTGCTGTTGCCAAGGAAAATGATGACTGTGTTTGGTTCTTTGATCACCTTAGTAATTTGCTTAATGTTGTTGGGATTTCTTGTAAGAAGCATCACATGCTTAGAGAAGTTCAAGCCCAACAGATTCTGGAAGCCTTAGAGTTAGGTGAAATTGAAAGTGGACAAGGTTTACATCAAGAGATGGGCTTAGGCAGGCCGGGTGATACTCGATGGGGATCTCACTATAAGACTATTTTGCATGTTATCTCTTTGTATCCTACGCTCAATCGAGTTCTCACAATGATTGGAAAGGATCGCACTCAATCGGAGCGTCTGAAAGCTCAAAATTGTTTAGTGATAATTGAGTCATTTGACTTTGTTTTCATGGCACATTTGTTGCTAACCATATTGGGATACTCAGATGAACTATGTCATGCTTTGCAAAAGAGGGATCAAGATATTGTTAATGCTGTTGAGCTTGTATACATGACTAAGCTTCAGTTGCAATTGTTGCGGGAAGATGATGGATGGGAAACTTTTCTCAAGGATGTCACTTCTTTTTGTGTTAAGCATCGCATCAAAGTTCCTGACATGAATAGTTTCTATGTGCCTTTGGGGAGACCAAAGCGTTTCTTTGCAAAAGTAAAGAATTCCCATCGCTTCCATGTTGAAATGTTTTTAAGTGTCATTGATATGCAACTTCAAGAGCTCAATAACAGGTTGGTTAAATTTGTTACAACTGTTTATTTCTAAATTCCAACGCATCTTTGCTTCCTACTAATATATTTGCTTCTTATAATAGGTTTGATGAAGTTAATACAGAGCTACTTCTTTGCATGACATCTTTGCATCCTGCTGATTCATTTGCTTCATATGATAAGGATAAAGTTCTTAAACTTGCTAAGTTTTATCCTAAAGATTTCTCGAACACAGATTTGATCCAACTTTCTTTGCAACTTAATATGTTTATCACTGACATGCGTCAAGATACAAGGTTTCGAGAAGTGAAGAATCTCAGTGAGCTTTCTATTAAACTTGTTGAGACAAAGAAGCATGATCGCTATAAACTTGTTTATTTGTCGCTTAAATTGGTATTGATCCTTCCCGTAGCTAATGCAAGTGTAGAGAGGGTATTTTCGCAATGAATTATGTGAAGAACAAGCTAAGAAATAGCATGAGTGAACAATATTTGAATGATTGCTTAGTTACGTACATTGAGCGTGAGTTTTTTCTACAAGTTAGTGACGATGCTATCATCAATCGCTTTCAAAGTATGAAGGAACGCCGTATCAAGTTGTAATTTTCTAAAATATTTTGTGATGTTGCTCATAATGCAAACATGTAATTTGACACATTTGAGCTTATGTAGTATGTCATTTGAACTTGTGTTGAAATGGATGTGTTTTAAGTTCGCACCCCCATCGTCAAAATCCTGGCTCCGCCACTGGTCAAACATGGACACGGGCTCTCGGGAGGAGTTCGTTACATTACATCTGTTCCCGCCTCTCCTCAACCTCCGGGCTCCGCGCGATCCACTTATTCCTCGCTTCCAATGCATGGCGCCTGCATCTACATGTTCCTGGCCTTTCCCTCTCGCTCTCTCTCTCTCTCTCTCGCACGCGTTGGGCGTCAGCTCTGCTCTCCATTAGTCGAATCGGCATTGATGCGCGGATCGGCGCGGTGGTGGGCGTGTCATGAGGAAGCTGTGCCCGAACCTGGACCGCGACGACTCCCTGGACACCGTGCTGGAGGTGCCCATCCCCGATGAGATGCTCATCAACGCCCCCGGCGCCGACAAGCGGCGAGGCGCCGGCGGCGCCAACATGCGCGCCTGGCTCAAGGCCCAGGCCTTCGACCGCGCCACCGTCGACGGCCCCGCCGCCGCAAACGCCGAGCTCCAGCTCTTCCTCAACGTCGTCGGCTCGCCGCTCATCCCCTGCCCCGTCCCCCACGACCGCGCATTCAGCCGCTCCATCCGCGACTCCTCCATCGTAAGCCACCCACACCGTCCTAGCTAACAACACAAGGATTAATAATTCTTGACGTGTTTCGTTGTGTGAATGAATGAAGCAAGCGTCGACGGCGAAGTACATCATCCAGCAGTACATCGCGGCGACGGGTGGGCAGGCGGCGCTGCAGGGGGTGCAGAGCATGTACGCCGTGGGGAAGGTGCGGATGTGCGCGTCAGAGTTCCACCTCGGCGACCAGACCGTCACCGCCGCTCAGGGCCGCGCCGAGGTCGGCGGCTTCGTGCTCTGGCAGAAGTGCCCCGAGGTCTGGTACTTCGAGCTCATCATGGCCGGCCACAAGATGAGCTCTGGCAGCGACGGCAAGGTTGCCTGGCGCCAGTCCACCGCCGAGAAGTCCCACGTCATCCGCGGCCCGCCCCGCCCCCTCCGCCGCTCCCTCCAGGTATACATGAATGCATACTGCTCCGGCCTCTACCGCGCGCGGCACGGGCCGCCTCCCTCTCATTTTCTGTCACCCATTCAAATGATCCGCGGTCTTGCAGGGTTTGGATCCGCGGTCGATAGCGAACCTCTTCTCCGACGCGGTGTGCATCGGTGAGAAGATCATCAACGGCGAGGAGTGCTTCATCCTGAAGCTGGAGGCGAGCGCGGCGACGCTGCGGGCACGGAGCGCGGCGGCGTTCGACATCATCCACCACACGGTGTGGGGCTACTTCAGCCAGCGCACGGGCTTGCTCATCCAGCTCGAGGACTCGCACCTGCTCCGCATGAAGTCCGGCAAGGGCGCCCGCCGCAGCGAGAACATCTTCTGGGAGACCAGCATGGAGTCCGTCATCTCCGACTACCGCTACATCGACGGCATCAACATCGCGCACGGCGGCCACACCACCGTCACGCTCTTCCGCTACGGCGAGGGCTCCGTCAACCACAAGAGGAAGCTGGAGGAGACGTGGACGGTGGAGGAGGCCGACTTCAACGTACACGGGCTCACGCCGGACTACTTCCTGCCGCCGTCCGACCTCAAGATTGAGGGCAACGACCAGCACGCCGGATGACCGGCCGGCGCGAATAAGTGATCATCTAGTGTTTCATTGATTGTTCATGCAAGGACATCATAATTTCATTCAGGCCAAATTTTTGGTAGAGAAGGCGATAGTTGTATGTGTGTTCTCTCTCTCTTCTTATCGAATTTCTTAGTACGCCATGATCCAGAATGGAATTAATTAAAGATTTTTTTTTCAGGATAAGGCATGGCTGTAAAGTACATATGGGGATGGGAGCTTGATTAAATTCTTTCTTTTTTTAATGAAAAAATTCTCTTCCAGTTTCGGTTCCATGCCATTCCCGAAAATCTTCCCGGGTGCAATGAGACTCGGGATGGTTCGAACCAGGGATCGTAATACCGTTTCGGAGGGAATCCGGACGGCGGGTAACCGGAATTCTCGAAAAAAAACTCGGTTAAAATTCGTCTAAATAAATTTGAATCTAAGATGTTTCTGTTGGAATTTTGAATTTGAATTTAAAGTTTTTCGACCGGTATTTTGAATCCCGGTTCCCACCGATTAATCCGCCGGCCAGGTTTTTTTTATCCCTGGTCCAAACTCATTTCGTGTGTTTGATTAAAAGAAACTCGGGATGGAGTTTCCCCAGTGTTTTTGGCCTCTTCCTAGTGTTTTTGGCACTAAACAGATCATAGTAGTGTTGGGAATTTCTGCGTAATAGCGGTATGCTGGGAGCTGGGTTACCAAGAATTGCTTTGATCCCTCACTCACCTGTTCAAGTGCTAAGATAAGATTCCCTTTAAATGAACTGGAAGTAAACTCGACGGCTCAACAAATATAAATGAATTTATTCTGGGACAATTCAAAGCTCTGAATCTGAACAGAAAATTGCACTGTAACTCCCTGAACTTGTAAGGTTGTGTTCACAACTTTACTAGTTAAGTTTCAACTAATTAAAATTCTTGGTAGAGCAGGGACACAATACTTCTCTCACGGTGATTAGTTGAATTTTAATTCTGCTCTAGCACTAGTAATGTACTTTTCTCTTTCATAGCCGACTCAGAAGAGGTAAGGGCGAGAGCGGCAGCAAGCTGCAACGGTGAAGTTCCAGCAAAGATACGAGCACAGTGCGTTCCCGAGTCCAAAGAATCCGTTTTTATCGGCATGAGGTGGCAGGGACAATGAACACAGCCTGAACGAGGCGACAACGAGTCTACCAGACTCAGAGGGGACAAAGTTGCCGACATCGCATCTGACGAGTTTTGTTTTAACGCAAGTTCAGAGAGCTAAATGACATACCCTCGCAAATGTAAGTTCAGAAAACTAAGTGACAGACTCTCGCAAATGTAAGTTCAGAAAGCTAAGTGACACAACCTCACAAGTTCAAGGGACTGAGAAAGTAAAATGCAATGGACTGAAATTTTGCACAACCTCGATAACTGAAATGGAAATGGGACAAGAATAATCGTGCACTATAAATCGATCTTCCATTTGGCTTGCTATCGTTACCACTTGGAACGATCTTCTGGACTGGTACAGCAAGACATATCCTTTGTGTAATGCAGGCAACCTTATACATGCAGGATCACTGGATCAGTAACAAAATATTATTCAGAAACTATACAGGCTTTCTGATAGAAAGGTTGTGGCAAAAATATATTGCTACAACATCGTCTTCACTTCACTAAGTTATGAAGCACTTTAAGCAGCATGGCTGCCAATCTGCCATGAAGGAAAAGAGAATTGATGAAGTTTTGCAACACAAGACATCGATATATATATCTTTTAGCAGGGACATAAATATAATTATTCAACTGTATCATTTCAATACAAAGCAAAAATTACAACAAGCGAGACATCTCTTCAAGAATTGTGCTTCAAGCTTCACGCTCGGCAGGAATGCTGCAATGACTTCTGAGTTCCTTCAAAAAGATCCAGCAAAAGTTTCTCCAAATCTTCAGGCCTATACTTTATGTAACGATCTCGGTGCTTTGTGCCATCAAGGTGGCCAGAATATCTTCCCATGAATGTCCTATAGGCCTGTATAACTTTCAGCGATATCGAAATCCTGACATCATCACGAAGTTGGTCATCTGGGACAGACCATGCTGTCTGAACTCGATAAACATCTTCAAAGGACTGGTTGAAATTTTTGAACTTCTCCCTAATGGTTTTACGAGAAGCACCATCGCCAGCAGCACACAAGCCATCATCACTCAGGTAAGAGAGGACAAGATTCCACGATGCCCTCTCATAGTTCGTCGCTTGCTGCTGAAACTTCCGATTGTGCACCCGGATCCAGTCATCACCAAGAAAGCTTTTAAGGTCCGAGTTCTTCACTTTCTGGACCATATAGTAGATATTGTTCATCATAAAGATGTTCTGCAATCGACCATCTCTGTACAATCTAGACCCAGCTTCAAGATTTGCTTCTAAAACTGCAGCAATTGACTGCAGATGCAATGCTGTAACCGTGAAATGAGGATACGAGTTTGCCATCAACTGATTGTCAGCAGAGAAATGCTGATATCGTCGATCTGTGTCCTTGAGAAGCGAATCAAGAGTTTTGCTATAAGCTATGAGAGCCTTTATATAGTTCATAACATACTTTGTAAGGGGGTGCACTTCGCCACGAGCCACTGCATTAGATGAAGTGTATGATTGGATGGCATACTTGAATTCTGTAAATGTTTTCTTTGCTGATTCTCCCAGTTGGAGCAAGACTTCATGATACTCAGTTAAAATCATATCACCACACCGTGCTTGAAACAAGAATTCTACTTCTGGGAGCAGATCATCAAGGATTTCATACATATCAAGCATACGGAAAAGCTTCTCTGGTTTAGGAGGTCCAATTGCTACAGATTCATAAAAGCTCAGAAGTTGCACGATTGAGCTAAATGAAATTTCATAGAAGCACAAGTCTGCAGTTGATTCCGAAAGTTCGCCAAAGACATGATTGCTAAAGCGCCTCTCACTTGCAAGGTAGACTCGGACAAAAACCTTCATTGCCCGGTTCCACCTCTTTATCAATGAACTCAATTTGGTCCAACTAGTGCTCAAAAGTTCTTCTATACTGAGTTTGTCGATACGAAGAGAACCAAAGTACTCATCTATTGCACCCTGTCGTGCATTTATATAAGCCTGGCAACACTCCTTATCATAGTCACTGAGGAACATGAAGTTAGCGATGGACTTGACAGCAGAGAGTGCACCAGGTTGGATCAAATCAGCCACAAAATATTCTGATCCTCCACTAATATCATTTTGTGTTGCCTTACCTTCACTCTGTTCCTCACTGAATGAGCTGCTTGAAAAGTCATCCGTGCTGCCATCCTCTGTAGAACGGAAGGAGAGAAGTTCCTGTTCTAATGGTTGTTTGTAGTGAGTGAGAAGGTAAACAAATTCCTCTTCAAGCCTCGCCATTGCCATTTCAAAAAGGTCATCAGCATATACACTGAGTTCATTCTGCTCTTTGGCTTCTCCACTAGGGTCTAAGTTCTCTAACCTTTTAGACAGTTGCCGGATTTTGTACAACACTTCCAAGTACTCAAATGAATTCTGTGGATCATGAACATGTATGGAGTTTTCAAAATCCAAACTAAGGATCTTCTTTCGCAATGCCTTGAGTGCATGTTTAATATCAGATTCAGATAAGTCTCTTTCTTCCCCCAGGGTGATGTTTGAACACTGCTTAACTAACTCAGCAGTCATCATTATGAACTGTATATTCGGCGTCCTCAACAAAATCTGAAGGGGTGTCTTCCTTCCCTGCTTCACATGTTTAAAACAAAGATCAAGTCCAACTCCAAATTTCCACTTTGAAAAACTAAATTTGGAAAAGCTAAAGATGAAGAATGTTATGAATAGTGCTTGTATTGAATATGAGGTCAATGGGCCAGTATATATACACAAATACAGGTGGTGAATATGCATAAAACCCCTCATAACAATGGGGAATAACATACTTAGACATATATCTCTAACACCCCCCCTCAAACTCATGGTGGATCAACAACATTGAGTTTGGAGAGGTAGAAGCCATGCTGTGCTCGAGTCTGGGCCTTCGTGAAAAAATCCGCTATCTGAAGCTCGAAGGCACATATCAAGAGCAATCACCGATCATGCACACAAGACCGCATGAAGGAAGCATCAACACCAATATGCTTGGTGAGCTCATGCTTCACAGATCACGCACATCTTGATAGCACTCAGATCTTGTCGACAAGAGAGGAGCGGTGTAGTGACAGAGACACCAAAATCCTCAAGTAACCACCGTAGCCAAGTAATCCTCGCCATCAAGAGAGCCATAGCTCGCAACTCACCTCTGACTCGAACGGGACACCGCATGCTTTTTTGTCTTCCGCAATGAGAGAACCACCAAGAAAAACACAAGAAGCAGAGATAGACCGCGATCGAGGGATCGCCGCCCAAGAAGCGTCCGAATAAGCTGGTAAGTCAGAACGAAATGGGCGTGGAAAGAAGAGACGGCGAGAGATAGTCCCACGAAGGTATCGCAGAACTCAAGAAGGTGGTCAGAGTGGACTGAGTGGGAGCAAAACGAATCGACTCGAATGTGAATGGATAAGTAATATCCGGACGAGTAACAGCAAGGTAAACAAGACTCCCAACAAGATGACGATAGCGAGTCGGATCAGAAAGAGGCTCACCATCCAAGGGTCGGAGGTGAACATTGAGCTCCATGGGAGTCTCAACAGTACGCTGATCAGTGAGAGAGGCGCGATCAAGAAGATCCTGAATATACTTCTCTTGGGACATAAAGAAACCATCTGAAGTGGAAGTAACTTCAATCCCAAGGAAGTAATGAAGAGGACCAAGATCTGACATAAGGAACTGCTCACTAAGACGAGCCTTGACAAAGGCAATGTACTCAGAATCATCTCCGGTGATGATCATATCATCAACATACATAAGAAGAAGAGTCCGACCACGAGACAAAGTGTGGACAAAGAGCGCAGGATCATGATCACTCGCTGAAAAGCCAGCAGCAGTGACCACAGATGAGAAGCGCTCAAACCAAGCACGAGGGCTTGCTTAAGGCCATAGAGAGCGCGAAGCGACACCATGCCCTCGAGAATGAATACCCAGTGGCGGATGCATGTAGACCTCCTCACGCAACTCGCCATTAAGAAAGACATTCTTGACATCAAGCCGAGAATGCAGACAACATGGCGACAGACGCCACCGAAAGAAGAGTACGGACAAGGGTCATGTGGGCCACAGAGCAAAAGTCTCGTCAGAGTCACGACCATGCTCTGCGCTGGAAGCCACGAGCAACAAGACGCGCTTTATAGCGCCAAGAGAGCCATCGAGCGAGTCTTAACCTTATAGACCCACTTACACGTGATAGGGCGAGAGTGGGATGGAAAAGGAACAAGATCCCAAATACCAAGACGCGCTCGAGGGCGCAATCTCCTCGGCCATGGCATGCCGCCACTCAGATGAGTAACAACATCCTCAGAGGAGAGACAGCTCACAAGTAGTCGCGCCAAAGAAAGGCAAAAGCGGCGGGGCCGAATCGATCGGCGATCGCGGAGAGCGTAGCGAGGAGAAGATGACCCATCAGGGGAAGATGGAGCATCAGAAGAAGATGGAACATCAGAAGAAGATGGCTCATCGGGAAGATCCTCAATACGAGGTCGACGAGTGTAGTGGGGGGAGCTCGAGGAGCCGCAGGAGACGGCAAAGGCGATAACGGCGGAGAGACCACCGGAGGAATATGTGGAGACTCGATGGGGCCAAAGCGGACGAGGCAAGACAGATATAGGTGTATCTGGAAAGGTCAAAAGGACGAGATTCCTCAAAGGAAGCCGAAGGAGAGACAGGGCGTGGGTAGAAGGGACGAGACTCATCGAAAGTCACATCCCGAGAAATCCGCGATCCGTCGACCAACAGATCCCAAAGACCGATAGCCCTTGTGCTCGCAGATCAGATCCCGAAAAACACACTCAACAGATCGAAAGTCGGTTTGGTACGCTCGAGGCGAGAAGAACGAGCAAACGCAGCCAAATAGACGAAGGCGAGTAGTCGAAGGAGACCACAGAGACGCTCAAAGGGATTGCATACGAAGAGCGTAAGAAGGCCGGATGTTGACGAGATAGGTGGCGATGGAAACAACCTCGGCCCAAAAATGAGGTGGAATAGAGGCGCAATCATCGAGCACGAGTGACTCAAGGAGATGACGATGCTTGCGCCAAGAACACCATTCGAGTATGAGCACCGTGACAAGAGAATCGAAGCGAGAGTGCCACGCCGAAGAAGGAAGCCGCGAGGTGATGAGAGAGGTTGTCGGGGATGAGCGCCGAGCCGGAGGCGACGAGGAGAATCAACTCCGGGGATGAGGATTGCGCCGAGACGTCGTGGGCTGCGCGCGGTGAACGATGAGCGCTGCGGTGAGCGATGAGTGAGCGTGGTTTTGGCGCAAGGAGATTGGGGAATAACCCAATCCTTTGCTGATTTTCTATTAACCTCTTATCTCCTATATATAGGAGTACAATCTGATTGCAAATAGGACTCTTATTCTTCCTTAACTAGGACTCTTTCCTAAAGGATATCTTTCCTAATTTAAAGGGACACAAACCGACTTGGAAAGTATTATCTTTCCTAATGCAATAATGACCGACTTGGAAGGTATTATCCTTCCTAATGCAAACTTCCTAATGAGACTTTCCTATAGTAAACTTGCCTAATTGCAACTTCCTAATTTGAGGATTCCTAAACCGCCAGACATGACATCTCTCCTCCGTTGACAAACAAATGTCCTCGAAATGAAAAGAGGATAAGACGCCTCAAATGCGATAACATCTTCCCATGACGACGAAGAACGTGAAGTCCTTCCCATTGAACCGAATTTGCCGCTTAGCTCGAGACAAGCGAGCACGGATCATTGTGGCGGCGTGGGAATAACTTGGCCATGAAGGAGGGGCGGCAATGGCGGTGGATCTTGAGGAGGGAGGTCGTCATACTTCTTCAAGAGATTCACGTGAAAAACATCTTGTAAACGTGTCGAGTTGGGCAAGTCCAAGCGGTACGCGACCTCATTAATCATGGAGATAACACGATAGGGCCAAAAGCCGTCCTTCTTCTTGACCAAAAGCATAGGCGCGGAAAGGCGGTAGTCTTATACCGATAATGCCACTGTGCTAACTCGGCGGTGCATTGACACTCCGGCTTGTCCTTTTGCAGGGTATCTATCGGTCAACCACCACCGCTACCGGTGCCCGGCATGAGGTGGATGCGCGGTCGTGATCATGCGGCGATGGGAGCTCACGTGGGTCGTCGAAGACCGGCGAAAATTCCGCGGGAGCTCCTCGAGCTCCCGCGTCTTTGCCACGTGAAGGTGTGGCGCTGGTTGGGCGATCGACATCCGAGCCTCGCCGAGGCGGTCTTGATGGCAAGAACTCCCCTGGCCCCTATCCATGCGGCGGTTTCTCCATCTTTGTCGCCTCCTCATCGGGCGAGGTGTCCTCCATGCGCGCCAAGGATACTTCATTACGTGCTATGATACTCGCAAGAGTTTTTGCCGTATCCTTGGCGAATCGGGCGATAAATCGTTGGAATTCCTCGTCACCACCGCTGTTCGACATGGTGGAAGAGCAACGGTTGGCTCGATACCAAGATGTCGGGATGAGCGCCGAGCCGGAGGCGACGGGAGAATCAACTCCGGGGATGAGGATTGCGCCGAGACGTCGTGGGCTGCGCGCGGATGAACAGTGCGCGCAGTGAGCAGAGCGCGCGGTGAACAATGAGCGCAGTGGGTTTTACGCAAGGGAGATTGGGAATAACCCAATCCTTTGTCGATTTTCTATTAACCTCTTATCTCCTATATATAGGAGTACAATCTGATTGCAAATAGGACTCTTATTCTTCCTTAACTAGGACTCTTTCCTAAAGGATATCTTTCCTAATTTAAAGGGACACAAACTGACTTGGAAAGTATTATCTTTCCTAATGCAATAATGACTGACTTGGAAGGTATTATCCTTCCTAATGCAAACTTCCCTAATGAGACTTTCCTATAGTAAACTTGCCTAATTGCAACTTCCTAATTTGAGGATTCCTAAACTGCCGCACATGACAGAGGTACTCGCCAGCAGAGTCGGCACGAAAGACACGAATAGGAGTGGAGAACTGTGTGCGAACCATAGTGGCAAATTGTTTATAGATAGACAAGGCCTCACTACGAGAAGACATGAAATATATCCAAGTGTGGAGAGAGAAATCATCTATAAATATGATATAATATCGATGACCCCCTTTTGAAACAAAGGGAGCCGGACCCCAAACATCGGAATGAACAAGATCAAAAGGACGCCGAGACACCGACTCACTATGAGGATAAGGAAGTCAATCTGCTTGCCTAACTTACGTACGACAATCTAAAGACACGTCTCTGAGACGGACCCCGAAAACCACGACAAACTAAAGACGACAGAGACGAGATCCACACAGATGGCCAAGACGGTGATGCCATCGCTTTGAAAGAGCCGGTGAGACGGAGTGGCGAAGGAGAGATCGGCGGCGATGGTGGCGGCGGAAGGAACGTGAAGCCGCCAAGCTCCCAGAGACGCTGTGAGTCAAGGCGCCGAGGGCCGAACCAACCGAGCTCCTATGTGGCGGTCTGAACACAACTAGAGTCGAGTCGAGAATGACCCGATAACCAAGGTCAGATGTCCGCCCAGCAGAAAAGAAGTCAGATGGTAAGGCGAGGAACATGAGCAAATCAAGGAACATGAAAAGATGAGTTGCTAAGAGATCCTCGACCGAGACGAAAGAGATGTACCATCGCCAGTAAGAATACCGACAGAGAATCAAGAGGTGTAATGAAAGACAGAGGAAGGATCTCGAGTCATGTGAAAAGATGCTCGAATCAAGAATCCACGTGAGGTGCTGATGTGAAGGTGGTGGTTTCGCAGCGTTCAAGAGTCGATGTAGTCTGCAGAGCTCGCAGAGCTGCCGAGGAGAACTCAAGCGGCAAGCAGCGTCTAAGTCGACTATCTCTCGCCGAGAGAGAAATCGGCTGAAGAGTCGATGCAGACGACGATGTAGACGCATTGATGCGCATGCTAGAAAACGGCGTGAAAGATGCCGCCGCTTATAGCACTCGACTCAACGTGACCGACCTTGTCGCAAAGAGAGAAGCGATGACGGCCACCACCACCGCATGGGCAATGAAGAACAAGCCATTGGTAGCGGCGCGCCGACGGCGCGGGCGACCAAAACAACGGTCTAACAGCGGCGCCGACGGCGCAGTTAAACAACGTTTTTTTTTTTCTTCTTGGGGCGGCTTAAAGCTTGCTCGCCACGCGAAAACACAGATCGAGCGGGTCGAGGAACTAGGGTTCCCAAGTCTTGGCGCGGCCCGCGCGGCGGCGGCGGCTTCTCTGGCGGGCCGGCGAGCGCGACGAATCAGCGGGAGCCGGCTACGGCGCGAGTCGCCGACCACACGGAGAGGCGTGAGTCGCCTCTGTTCGGGGCGCGGGCGCCCGGCATGGCGCGCTCCGGCGGCGGCGCCTCTGGCGGGCGGGAGGCGGGCATCAGTCCAATGGGAGCCGGCGTGCGCGAGTCGCCGGACCGGAGACGGAGGTGGCGCGGAGTCGCCGGACCCGGAGGCAGCAACCAGATGACGCAGCCGAGGTGTGGCGACGCGGATTGGAGACCGGAGGCGGACGGCAGCGGCTGTTGTCCCAGTGTCGAGGACAAATCCGGTGGCGGCAACGGCGACGTCTCTCGAGATAATGACGACCTGTCCTCACGCAAGGAGGAATCCGGCGAGATCTCATGATGGCGGGAGAGGCCGGCGTCTTGGCGCAGGGAGAGGAGGAGACCGTCGTCAAGCATGGGAGGAGGCCGGCGTCAAGGCAAGAAGAGAGAGGAGGCAAGGCAAGGCGCAGAGGAGAGACCCACAAGGGACAACAAGCGGCGACGGAAAACCTAGGTAGGCTCTGATACCATGTTATGAATAGTGCTTGTATTGAATATGAGGCCAATGGGCCAGTATATATACACAAATACAGGTGGTGAATATGCACAAAACCCCTCATAATAATGGGGAATAACATACTTAGACATATATCTCTAACAAAGAACACTGAAGACAGTGAAAATCACATCATGCAAAGTATCAAAAGGCATCTGAATACAGAAAGTAAAGAAATACAAGCTAAATTGACACAACAGATTCATGAGAGTCAGAGAGTACCTTGAGATACAGACATACAATAAAGCCATAACAATATAACTAGCAATGGTAGCAAGAGAGAGAAATACACAATGAAAGAAGGCAACGTCACGGTTAAAGGTGATATAGACAGCAGCAATAACAAAAGCAAATCTCTTTTTCTCCTAGTTTTTTGTTAACCAGTCATTTCCCTTTTTTTTCGTCTCCTCTTCCTAAAAAACAATAGAGAAGGTCCAATATGTTGAAATTCTGAATCTATATTATCTAAGTTGGATTTGATTAAACAATATGCTACAAAGGCACAACAAAAACATATGATTCCTCTGTATTTTTACGACACAAATTTTTTTTTTTGATAATCTCCATAGGAGGTGAAGGGCACTACCAATTGCGTCATATCGACCTTTCCAATTTTTGCCAACAAATGGTGAGCTACAAAACGATTCCTTTTCTTATTAGATTGCAGCATCTGACTAGAACGTTACAGGAGAAGTTGTTCCACAGTTACCACTTAGTCGATTAGTCCAAAGTTCTTCCACTAGTTACCACTTCTTGGAAAGATTTGCCCACCCGAAACAAGAAAGTCTAACACCCCAAGCACAGATAATCCCTCAGTAAAAAAAAACAAATACCCACAGCTATCATCCGGATACCGGTTCTAAGTTCTACCCCTTACTAAGCCAAAAAAAAAGAAAGAAAGAAACCCTGCAACAACCCCTTACTAAGCAAGAAAAGGGTAAAAGGACGACTCACCGCCGGTACTTGAGCTGCTGCTTTGCTTTCCCCGGCGGCCGCGCTCGAGACCGCCGGCGCAATCCAAGATTGAGGAATCGGCGAAAGAGGCTGACAAAGTATCGGGGCGAAAGAGAGAGAGCAAACAGCAAAGCCAAGAAAAGCGAATTTCAAAATAGAGAAACTGAGAAAGAGAGCGGAGTTGGAGTGGTCAATGGAGGTGGGGGTGGGGTTGCGGAAGTCAAGTCAACCCGAGGGGAGCGACGGCGACGGGGAGAGAGAGAACGAAGGGAGCGAGACTCTGCAGAAAACGCCAGTGGACGCGGACGCGGACGGTCAGTGGAACGGATGCCGGGGGCTCTGGGCCTCTGGCACTCTCGTTGGGACTGGGAGGACGAGAGACCGTTCCGTTCTGACGGGAAAGTCAGGCTCCGCTGCTCCAACCCTTCATTCAATTGCGGAATTGCCCGGTGGAAAACGGAGAAAGTGCGAGCTTTCGCTGACTGTGCCTGTCACTATGGGTGCAAATGGAGCGAATAATTTCCGACCGATTGAATAAATGTGAGTAAAATTCGAAGCATTTTCTTGGATATTCGGGTTTTTTTTCCTGATTCGGATAACACATATCCGATGAATTCAGAACTATCCAGTAAACAATTTAAATATATCTGGTTGGACCACCCATTTGGCCAATTGGCCTGGCCATTCTTCATTCCGCCAAGACACCGCACAGCCTCCTCCACGCCAAGACTCCCAAATCCCTTACCCTAACCTCGCACCTCCTTCTCCTCCCTCATTCCGCCTCCTTCCTCCCAAATCCTTAACCCTCACCGATGCCGCCTTCTAATCCTCGCCACCGCCACCTCACTTCCTCCCGCCTGCCGCCTTCCTTCCTCCTCAGCCAGTGCACTGCCAAGTGGGCAAGTGGAAGCCTAGAGACCTCCTCTGGCCCTCCCTCCGTAGCCACCTCCGTCGCCGTCGCTCTCTGTTGGGTGCTGGCTCCACGTCAGGGACGACACCGTCCGCCCCGGCACCATCGTCCACCTCCAGGAGTTCATGTGCAACACCATCCAGGGATGCAGGTGGCATTTGCTTCTTCAACCCCCCTAACTTGTTTGCCTATTTCTGCCTGCAAGGTTTGATCTTGATGTGCTTGCTCCTCCCTGCACGCTTCGCTTCGCTTAGTGGGGGGACTAATTGTTCATTGCTGTCCGGGGGACTAGCTTGATCGATTGACTCCCTCTTCTTCCATGTTAGTTTTGGCTAAATCGGCTAAATCGATTGTCATCACAGTTTATCAAATGAATAAATAATGTATTTGTGGTCCATGTTTCCCATATGAATACCATGGAAGCGAACTGCTGAATTTATTTTTAGTTGTAACAATTTGATTTTGTTGGAATGGATTAAGAAGATGATGCTAAACCTAAAAGAAAGTAGTAGCATAAGAAATTTAGAAAAGAAAAGTGGCTGCTATGGCCAAATTTGTTCGAATAAGAAAATGCAGTAGCTGCTATTCCACTTGCTCACACAGTGGAGAATGAGGAGGTATATTTATTGTTATTTCTGTGGAAATCTTGTGCTGTTCGTGAGCATGTTAGATTGTTGGTAGTATTACTGAATCAAAATATTGGCTCATAGTAAGCTAGTTATTTTCATTCTCACTTATGTTATTGTTACATTGCCATAGTGGATAATGCTAGCACGAAGCTAGTTAGATTCATTCTTGATGGGCTTTTAATTATTGTCTTTAACGTTTCATTCTCTATGGCTTTTTAAACTACTGTCTTTAACTTGAAAAACCGAATAATGTGGAGATTCTTGAAGTTGTTCGCCTTGAAGGACAACCTCTTACTCATGACGAAGCTCTCGCTTCAAGGGACATCCACCTGCTTCAGGTAAGAATCTGAGTGCAATCTCTTTACTTTTATTTTGTGTCCTTTTTGCGTCTCAATGGAGAGAACAATGACTAGTCGACTAGCCGACTAGCATCATAGTATCAGTAATTCCTTACTTAACAATATGATCAATCTATCTTCTCTTTAGTATGGTGGCTCGTTAATATTTGGTTCGGTTTCATCACGTCACATTGTCGTATCTTAGTACAGAATATAAAGTAACAACTAGCAGGACCATTTTTATTTGGTTATACTAAGTAGCTTGCTATTGTATCTTTTCCTAAGTGGAGTAAAAGATGCAAAACTTTCTACAAGGCACGCAAATATTCTTGTCTAATGTGGTTTTTGAAGTCTGTTATAGCCACTATTCCTTCATTAACTTGAAAAGGATGTCGATCATGCAAATTATTTAGGATTAAGTACAGGTTTCGTCCCTCAACTATACCCAATGATTAATTTTCATCCCTCAACTAAAATACCAGATATAACGACCCTCCAAGTATCAAAATCGGACAAAATATGTCCCTTCATCTGTTTGAGAGCAGTTTTGACCGCTGTTTGACCCACGTGGCACTGGCAACTTTCCTTTCCCCTTCTCCTCCGCCCGCTCCAAAACCTCTTCGCCCACCGCCGGCGGCCATGGCCTATCTCCCGCCCCACAAGCGCCACTTCAGCACCTCCATGCCCACCTTGACCCCGACCCCTTCCTCGCTCACCTCCTCCCTCCGCCCTCTCTCTCTCTCTCACTCATGGCCGCCACCACCACCACCCCGCCATCCAACAAGATCATCCACATCGCCGGATCGTCTCCCGTGGTCCCCCTCCCGCCCTTCCCCGACAATGACGATGAGTCGCTCCGCCTTGAGCCCTTCCTCGCGACCCCATCGAAGCGCAAGACCGGTGCCAAGCCCTCGTCCTTGTCTCCTCCCCACAAGAAGGCTCCTCCGGCTCTATGGAGGCCGCGCCGCCACCATCGCCGAGCGGTTCTTGTCGGACCTCCTCGTCATGCCCGAGAGGGTCGGGGGCGCGCGCCCAGGAGGAGGAGGTGAAGCCGAGCCTCGTGGCTAGGGTGGGAAGGTTCTCTTCCAACCGTGAGTCTTCTTTTACCCATCCCATTTGCCATTTCTTGAGTCAGGTTGCAGAACCTTGTGATGTATGCCGATTGCAAAGAGCTAACATGAATGATGTTGCGAGCGATGGATCACCCGCTCTCTCGACTCACATGGGGCCCTCATGGCGCCGCCTCGGCAGTATGGCTCGCCTGCGTCTTGCATCCACCTCTACCGCCGACGTGGCCCGCTTGAGTGCGTGCCTCGTTCCGGTCGCCGCTTGCACCCCCATCGGCTCTTTCTCTCTGCGCCTGGGCTATGGCCCGAAGCGCCAGTCTTGCGCGTGGCGGCACGCCTACACCCAGCGTCTCTACTCACTCGCCCGCTGGCCCAAATACCGTGCGTCTTGTCAATGGACACCACTCCACCTTCTTCGGCCGCCCAGCCGGTTCGTCTTGAACGTCGATCGCGACGAGCCGCCTAATGACATTGGCCGCTCTCGCACCAACGATATGATCTTGTGGAACCATCCGTCGGCGCCGCTCAACACGCCTTCGCCGAGCCCTTTGATGGTCGCACCTATCGCCGTGGTCGCCGCCATTTACGCCGCTTGGCGCCAAGCAAAGTCGCCCATGTTGACCTCGACAAAGCAAGGCCGAGGAAGTTGCCGAGGTACTCTTGTGGGATCGGCGGGGTGAGCCGCCACGGCATTCCACCGAGAATAGCAGTGCACGCGCTTCTTCTCGGTGTAGCCGCCGCTGACTCTCACCAGCAGCCCACGCTAACGCCAAGACGCCACCGTGAACACCGAAAGCAATGGACGCGCCACCGCCATTGCTAGTCGTCGTGCCTTTGGCAATCACACGTTGCTTGAGCTTATCAATGCGATTGCGGTGAGTGCCAACGATGCGATGACCAACTTCGGCGGTGGCCAGACGACGTTAGTGGAGGTGGCCACCGCCGCCAGCTTCCGATTTCATCGAAGGCCTCGCGAAGGCCGTCGGGTCCAAACTCATCATCGAGTCCAGTCCAACATGGGTGGTCGCCATGGCGCCACCACGTCACATCAGCACGTCGCAGAGGACTCGAGCCACCCTACGGGAGCGATGAGCACCGGAGCTCCTCTCCCCTTGCTCCTGGTCCATAGATTTTTTGTGCCAATAAAGCCACGTGGGTCAAACAACGGTCAATGCTGCTCTCAAACAGATGAAGGGACTTCTTTTGTCCGATATTGATACTTGGAGGGTCGTTATATCTGGTATTTCAGTTGAGTGACGAAAATTAATTATCGGGTATAGTTGAGGGACGAAACCTGTACTTAATCCAACTATTTATATTGTACTGAATTTCTGATGTATTCTTTATTCTTTTGATCCTTCAGCTTTGCACTGGAATAGATGAGAAATCTATGGGATCCTCCTTCCAGCTTGTCTTTGCACCAATTGATGATTTTTCGATGATGCTCCATTGATTTCTTCCGCTTCCGTGTTATACCGCTTTGACACGAAAAAGTTAAGCATTTCCAACTACATTACCTTCCCATTTTTAACGTTACTTAGGTCACCGTGTTCTTTATCTGCTATCTGTTTTTTGTTGCTGCAATAATCTGTAATGGATTGTGGATGTCTATTAGCTCTTGCAGTCAACCTCAATTTTGTTGATGGGTGTGCTATAACTTAACCCTGTTTATGTGTAAAATTGTTAATAGGACACTTTTGATTTTTCTAGGATGATATTCATTTGGCATAAATCCTTTACTACTAAAATTTTTTGCTTGATTTTCTTTTACTTTCCGTTTCATACCCCCATCCGGCTGTCCCCCTATTTTTATGTTGAAAGGCTCACCTTGTGATCATCTGCCAATGGTGTGAAGGGAAAGTTGAATTGAAAAAAAAATGCCTTTGTGTTAACTTATATTTCATGTAACCCTCCGGCCTGATTTAGATGTTTCAGCTCTATCCATAAAGATATGAAGAAATAAATCCCTTATTTTTAAATGCCTCTATTAGTTTTATATCTATTTCTCTTAAGACCATTACCAATAAGCAATTTATAGGGTCATTTGGTGGAAAAGGTTGCCTTGAAAAACCAAACAGCAAGTATTTGCATTTTGCAAACCAAACCTAACTTACTAACATGAGTTCAATTTCGGACTAGACATAGTACTATTGTTATGGTCAACTGTTTCTGAGAGTTCTGTACTTCTGTTCCAATACACAAAATTGTAGGTTTTATGTACTTTCTTTCCTTGCGTGACTAAGTTTTTAACCATCATATCATATGCAGGATAGCATATCCTCTGGTATGACATTAGATTTGGCATCTCCAGATGATTGTAATTTGCGATCTGTGCTGACAATCGCTTTTCAATTCCCTTATGAGATGCATATCCAAGACAGTGTCGCAGCTATGGCCCGTCAGTATGTTCGTAGCATTGTTTCTGCTGTGCAAAGGGTGTCAATGGCTATCTCTCCCACTCAATCTGGTCTAAATGCTGGGCGGAGAATACTCTCTGGCTTCCCTGAAGCAACAACACTTGCTCGATTGATTTGCCAAAGCTACTAGTAAGTGTACTTGCAATTCCTCTTCCTATGCCGTTAGTGATTTTTAATCTTAGTTTGATGTTTTTCCATAACATTTGCAAGCTGATAGAATTTTGTTGCCCACACAGTTACCATCTAGGGGTAGAGTTACTTAGTCAATCAGATGGAGCTGGGGAACCACTGTTGAAGATGCTTTGGCATTACCAAGATGTTATTTTGTGCTGCTCTTTTAAGGTATCTGAAAATTTTGACATAGAAAATTTCCAGCTTCAAGCTTGTTTTCACTTCTATTTTTCACCATTTGATATAAATCTCGTTTAGGCAATTAGTTACTATTACAAACAGACCCCTCAACCAACGTTTACCCATGTACTCTAAAACTTCATCACTTGTCCTACAATCTTTGGACCCTATTAACAAAATGATCAAGAGACGGCTTGTTGCTAGTAGCGGCTGCTGCTAGACAAGTTTTTTGTATGGTCAAGGACCTGCTACTTACTTACTTAGTACTTACTATTTCTACTTGACTACTTGTTGTGCAACTAGTGATATACTTGGCTATGGCTATTGGCTAGTTGAATTTTGGACCGTATGAGAGTTGTGACTTGCTACTTGCTAGTTAGTAGTTACTACTTGATTAACTAGCCCTTGTCAATCTGGCATGTACTTGCTACTTTCTAGTTATTAGTTACTACTACTTGTTTAACTAGTTAACTACCCTCTGTTATCGTGTAATGTATTTAAATTCGATTGTTAAACTACTAATCTAGTTGTATTTTGGACATGTAGTATGGTTGATTGATCTTTATTTGTGCGATATATATGGTTTCTGTTTTCGCGCAATATCCGAATAGGTATTCGTGACCGAGACGATCCATATTCAGTTAGGCATGTATTCGGTCTGTATTCGTGACCGAGACTATCCACATTCGTATTTGTATCCAGCATTGTCCGTGTCCGATTCCGAATCCGAGAAAAAAATATAGAAAATGATACGGGATAAGTGATATCCGTCTGTATCCGCTCCGTTTGCACCCCTACCTACCACCTGTTCTCTCCAAGCAATGGTACCCTCTTCTCTCAAAACAAAATTGTTTTCGTAAACCACAGCTGCCTGGTTTTTTTAAAAAAAATTCTCAAATCGATTTGTTTGACCACCAGATCTTGCGTTAAGATGTGTGTGCTAGCTATCTCAGATTACAGGCCCACGACGCTATAGGGTTGTTTCGTTCAACCCCGACCCTTTATCCTTTTAGGACAACAGTTGAGCTCACTCGTTGTATGTAGTTTTCCTCTTCCTTGTCCAAACCAGAGAAAGGGAGAGAGGGCAGAGAGAACAAGGCAACGACCAGTGATTCATGGCTAGCAGACGCTCTTGGTGCCCACGGGCTTCTCAGCGGTGAGCACTGCAGATCTATGCTTCGTGGTTGCTATTTTTGTTCTCGTTGGCTCGTCACTCACATTAGGGATACCTGAGAAGGATTGAATACTCGATTGGATACTTGATTGGCGGCGAGTGGCAGCAATGGGAAGCTACGTGGGTCTAGTAGGACGTGTTCATCGGCGTCTTCTCTGGCTACTAGGCTCCTTTTTCAAGTTAATCTTTCTTCTTATGTTTCTAGGGTTATATATATGTGGATATGTTCATTTGGGCTATTTCGGTCTTATTTTTTAGATCGCCTGTGCAAAAAAAGTAAGAATGCTAGGATTCTCGAGTGACCTTTATCAAGTAATTTTACAAAATTGACAACCATCAAAATTAGTATAGGAGTGTGTATAATTTGCCAGGTTTTGTTCGCCTAGCTGTTGTTCCTAGTCCCTACAAATTATTTCATAATCCTTTTGATATTATGTGTGAGCTTGTTGTTTCCTTGCGTGATTGATGCTTAATTTCTACCAAGTCAGTGACTTGCGTCCTCCAACTTCCTGGGATTGGGCGTATTGCTGGCCACGATTTGTGTAATATCATGTTTAATTGTCAGGTGTTAGTTTTAGTAATTAGCCATTAAATTCAGAATTTTGGGATCTTGGGGGAGAATTGGGCCGCCTACCCCTAGCCCAACCGAACCCGAGTGGGTTTCGATATAGGGGAAGGGGGAGCCGGCTGCCGGCCCACCCTAGTCGAGTTGGAGTCGAACTCGGCTAAGGAGTGGAGCCCGACCACTTATAAGGAGGAGGGAAGGGGGTTGGTAAAACCCTAGCTAGCCGTCCTTGTCCCCTATGTCGTGCCCCTGTCACCTACCTCTCGGCGCCCTGCAGCGCCGCCCCTTGCCGAGCCCCCTACCGCACCTCCTTGCTACCGAGCCACTGCCCCTGCTAGCCGTTGCCCCTGTGCTGCGCCCTAGCGCTGCTGTGCCATCGAGGAGGAGCGAGGCGGGAGGTGTAAGGACCAGAGAGAGATGACAAGAATGAAGGAAGAGGGAAGAAGAAGGGAATGGAAGGAAAGAAGCTAGGGTTTCATGGTCCATTGTAAATCTTTGACCAATTTTCATAGGTAATGATGCGATCAACCTTAGATTTATCTTAGATGGGTGTTTATGCATGTTGTAGATTGGTTTGGTCACGGGAGTTAGACGTTTTGTGATGTACTAGTTCGTTAAGTTGTACTATAGAACCTTACGAGGGGATTTTGGGGTATCTTCGTTCCGAATCATGATTTTGACTGGTTAGGAAAGTTGTATATAATTTCCTTAGCTTTCTAGAGAGTCCAAGATAATTGAATTTGGGAAAGCGAGTAAAACGTTATGGCCTCGGGAGTACTGCTGTTCAGAACTCCGTTGCCAATGATAGCAGTTGTGTAGATTGCTTAATTACGTGCAATATATGTTAGAATTAAATTATGGTCATAATTAGGCTTATCTATATAATTCTCTGTAGATTCCATAAATATTATGGTTTGCTATTTTTCATGTTGTAGAAAAAAATAGTTACAAAATTGTAAAGTCTACTGTTATGTGAAATTCCAGTACAACCTTTGGGGTTAGAAACAGGGACGTGGATGGAGAAATCAGAGGGTTTGAATAACTAAGATATTTGTGGGGAATTTCGTGTAGATTCCATAAAATATAAAGTTTGGTATATTTGGAGTCCAGTAGCAAAAGTTATTAACGTTTGATCACCAGGACAACAGGTAGATTGTCTGGTAAAGTTGAGTTAAGTGTGTCGGGTTTGCACGTAGGTGCAATAGCGTATTGTTTGTTGATTGTGTACTGTAGTGTCATATTTTGAGATGTATTATTAATGTTTTTATAGTGAGTGTTGATTCGAGTTCAGTGCCGCCTTTGCATTGTCCCGACTTTTGTGGCTAAAAGGCAAGTGCATGGTAGAGTGATAGACAACGGTTTGTCAACCTTTGTCTTTACAATTGAATTGATATGGTTATTGTTCATGCTTTATTATGATTACCTTAAATTCCATGATAATGATGATATGGCATGATGTGACATGACCATGGGGATGACATGGTGATGATGATAATGTATAACATTGGTGAATAATAAACATTGTTGCATCATTGCATTGCATCGAGCCAGGGCGGTGAGTATTGCCATGTATATGGTTAGTCCGACGTGCTCTTGATAAAATCCTACAAAGGCAGGGACTCCACGGGCTAGGGCAAGAGTGTGTCATCCACAGGTGAACACTTCGCTATACCAGTGTTAGCTAACAAAGTTGCATTTGCATACATGAAAAGTTATTGATGATAGTTGAGTGCATGAGATATGAGAAAGACATTTGAGCATGCTTATAATATTGTTAATAATTCAATTGAGAGATGAACTGTTTGTTTATTGTTCTATTGTGTACTTGCTGAGTCATGGACTCACCCTTGCTTTGTTGTTGATTTTTAGGTGAGCATTGATGTCAACATGCATGGAATAGAGTAGCACACGTGCATAACATGCATTGATCACACAAACATTATCTATTTAGAGTGTTTTCATTAAATCTAGTGACATTTATTATTCTCCTTTGAATTTATTAATGGACTTGGTTATTTATTAGTTTAAATGCTTGATACTTGAATTGTTTTATTATTAGTTGATTTATTATGTTCACTTGTGACCCGTAGGCGGGTTTTGTTCCATGCATGCCTGCTAGAATTATTGTTTAATTAAGGTTTAAATTGATAGCTACAGTAGTTAGGTGACATTCTGGGCTCAATGTTAGGCCAGGGTGTTACAATTTGATTCTGTCCACCCCTGGGTGGAGATCTTGGCTTTTTGTCTGTGTGCTTCTGGTGAATGTTCATTGGTTGTTATGTTCAAACAACATGGTTTTGTCTTAATTTTACTAGGAACTAACTCCATATGAGTGTATGTTGTGTCCATTGGTTGTTCACATGTTATGTTTAATTGGCCTATGACGATCTTACACCACTTAGTGATGAATTCAATGCCATCCTTTTAATTTAGAATAGGTTCTTCATTACTCATGGACACATGTGATAGATAATATCTCTCAAGAGGGAGAAAGTGTCTTGGATTGCCCAAAGTTGTGGAAAGAGGGGAGTTATCTCTATAAATAGGAAGAAGCCTGGGGTTTCAACTTGATGAAAAGCATAGCATGGAATCCTAGTTTCTTCACTATAAAAGGTACAATAATTCTTTGAGATCTCGACATGGCAGCTTGGACCGGAGCTGAACAGCTTTGGTGATATTTGCAAGTGTTTCAAATCGCATGGAGCTTTCTATGCTTACTCACAAGCAAGTGAAGGCAAATGGGAGGCCCAAACAGCTCAATAGCTGGTGCTACTATTTCCCCATCGTGTTAGTTTGCAGGTTCTGTACCATTTTTTGTTTTTTTTCCTTACAATGAACTAGTTCACTAAATACCCATCAATTATTGAGTGAAAACTTGGCCAGAAGAATCCATTTGACATGCGTAGGTGGACATATGCAAAATTTGAAACAATTTGTTATTATCAAAAATTGCAGATCATACATGTTAATGTTGCATATCTGTAATGGATGTGCAATTTTATAGTAATGGGAGTGCAACTTTTACAATTTTTTGCATGCATTAGAATATACTGGGTTCTGTATCTGCATGTGTGGAAACACCAGATGTACTCTGAAATATTGATGACATTCAAACTAACATTCATGCTTTCTACTCTTTTGAGGTTTGTTGGTTCACCAGGTTTGATATCCTTGTTGGTCTTCTATATTTTTTATTTTGCAAATCAGGTAATGTCATAAAACAACTCAAGTTATCTGACTAAAATTGTGTGTTCGCGTGGTGCAAAAAAAATATGTACTATGTTTCAAATATTTCTTATCCCTTGTGTTTGCCAAATTTGGATTCCTTGCCTTTTTTCCCGGATCAATGAATACAACATTTAGTTGTAAGTTGACCATGCATATGACGTTTTAATAACCACTCGTAGATAACCTTTGTTTAAATTGTGTTAGTTTATAACTTGCATACCATTTGAAATACAATTTTAGTGTAATGTAATGTGTAATTTTAGCACATTTTCAATGCGATTATCTTTTCGACCTTTTCCTTTTGTAATTTAGTCTCAAGTGCTGACTTTATTGATTTAGTGCTATTGTCATACTTCTATTTTCTTGCATGTGCTTATCCTAGGTCAGTAATTTAGTGGCCTCTGTTTAGGTTCATATGGTTAGAAAAATTATATGTTTCTTAGAAAATTTTATTGTTAGCTATTTTATCTTTGTATTTCTAGTTATAATTTCGTAAGTGTGTATGCTACAGATTTTATGTTTGGCCAAATAAAATATGTGTTTACGTCTTTCTAAAATTTTATGTAATCCATTTTAACAGATGCCACAATGGGATCAATGTCATCATGATGTCTTCCTGGTCATTATTCACTTGCCAATTCACTATTCAATTAACATATGAACAACATATGCTAGATTAGATTAGAAGTTGCATACCATTTTAGCTAAACTTGCAGTCCCATGCAATGTGTAATTTTAGTTCTTGTACATTGCAATTTCCACGACCTTTCTTTCATTTTTATAATAAATTATGTTTTTTCAGGGTTTTTTTATATTTTATGTTAGGGTTCACCTAGGTTAGGATATTTATGTTCTTGGTAGAATAATTTATATTTCTTCAATTTTTTGCTTATGTTAAGGTTCACCAGGGTGAGGACATTTCTGTCCTTGGTACAATACTTTCCATTTCTTCATTTTTTGATTTTGTTTTATGTTAGGGTTCATCTGGGTTAGGACCTTTCTGTCCTTGGTAGAATAATTTTTGTTTCTTTAGTTTTTTATTTTTTTCCTATGTTAGGGTACTTAATTTTTTATTTGGTAGGGTAATTCAGTTATTCAGAATAAGTTCAAACATATCGTCATGCTCTCACGAGTGAGTAACTCCAACTTCAGAGATGGCATCCATATGCATGTGGTAATATTTCTTTATGTGAACTCATGATTTGATCTAAAAGCAAGCATGCGTAACTTTGAGCAATGTTTTTCTCATTTTTGTTGTTGAATTTGTGAAGAAGATCGAAAGGAATATCGGATGTCATTTAGTGGATTGTATTGGTGGACACGAAGTAAATGATTACTGCATGGCATCTACTAGAGTGCATCGGTGGAGAAGAAGGAAACGAATATTGGACGCCATCTACTTCATCGAGTTGGTGGAGAAGAAGCAAGGCAGTCTATGGATTCCAACATACGAATTCAGCGGCATAACACTCACCTAGGGCTTCTTGTTCATGTTTATGAGATCCACACGTACATGCCAACCTCTATCTGGTTCTTTAATTTCTTCCCTTCTTTCTCTTCTTCTTTCTGACATATTTCTTCTCGTGTTTCTTCTCTGATAGTCTGGTTCTTCTCTGTTCTTTTCTTCGGTGATGAGTGAACTTTTTTGGCCTTTGTGTTATTTCTGGGATGAAAGCATTGTGCTTTGTGTTCTTTTGTAGATCTCGGGCTTGAAACTCAGTCTAAACAAGCCGGTTCATGATGGAGCATACCGTTAACGGACCACGTTTTGGGAATTTCGGACCCGTTAAGGGTCCAGAAAGGCTGGCCCTGGAAATCGACTAAAACAGAAACGGAAAAGGACAAAAACAGAGGGCCACAAGATGGGGATCTAAGGGCCGTGAAAACCGACCGAAGCTCAAGTCTTTTTAGCCGTCTGTGCAATAGAAAACCCCAAACAAAAAGAGTACCCTCTAGCATCGGTTTTGTAGCAATTGACCTATATGGTCTATTTTTCGGCGGATCCAACTAAGAGGACGATGCACCGTTGTGGGCCGTGGGTCCTAAACTATTTTATCACTTGTTTGGAACACAAAAATACCTTAGAAAATAAAAACAATTCTTCGTTAAATTCCTGCGTTCCAAAGGGATGCTTTACAAACACTATGCTGCAAATACGAGCCGCCAAGGTGCTCCATAGAGGTCCTTCAAACAATGTGGTACATGAGGCTATTCCAGCTGAACCTGGTACCACTGCACGGAGCCCACCTCGCCGTCGATCTCAAGCTCACACGCCGACCTGACGAGATACGAGACGGCGTCGTCAACCGTGTCGAATCTCGCGAGATCCGGCGGCAACTCATCGCCCGGCCACTTCTCCAGCCATCCCTTCAACCTGACCTCGAGCTCCTCCTTGGAGACGAACTCCTCGTCCATGCCGGGCTCCATGAGGACGTACGTGTCCGATTGGATATCCGCTCTTCTCCTCCGTGCCGCACGAACCTAGAGAGAAAACGAACAAAAACACCGACCTTGACCGGTCATTAGATACTACAGAAATTTAAGGCATGCATAACAACATCTTGAACCATTCCACGGTAAGACTGGCTGGACCTTTGTTCCGAGTTCTTGAATTCTTTGTGGTCTCATGAGAGCGGCGGTACAAACGCTCACAGCTCCAGCTGAGAATGCTGTCTTCTGCTGCAATCGCCTGTGGGGTAACAATGATCGTTTGCCTGCGTTGGAGGGGAATCGGTAGTGGTAGGTGCATGAAAAATTCCAAAAGATTGAAGTGGTAGCACTGCTTGACTACTGATGGAAAGAAAGCATTTGATATGCAAGACTTTCCTAAGCATGATCCAAAAAGTTGCTCTTTTCAAAAGGTTGTTCAATTCAAAGGCGGACTAATGTGGGGTGCCGGGTGTCAATTTTCCGTACAAAAGTTGGAAAACAGAGCCAGATTTTTCCGAGATATTTCCATAGTAAGTTAAAGGTGTGTGCTTCCATGATATTTCTCAGTAAATTTAGGAGTTGCTAAAAATTAAAGGCCTGATTTTTTTTATTGTTTGTTCTTTGTTGTCCCGAATTCCAAGGCATGCCATGTAGTAGTCATGTCCTGCTTAAGTTATTGAAGTGCAGAAGGAGACTGGCTTTCTTTAGCCAAGCTGCAAGTACTGGTCAAAAGGGTTGTGAACAAAATAAATGCTATTCAAATTCTAAAGACAATCCGATGAAATTGTACTTGGTACAATAAGAATACAGTACCCCTCAAACTCAAAAGTCGTCCCAGCAGCGCTGTTTTTTCCTACTATGGACAGTTTTGATTTTTAGAAGTTGACTAAATGACTTATTCAAGATACCAATAAAAAATCTGAAAAATCATATCACCTAACCTTGAGAGCCCATGATACAATCTAATGTCTAGACAGTTTGACTGGTAAACTAAAGTACTATGGTATTTTCACTCTGGTGTGCAGTGCTACTTGAACAAGGAGGGCACTGTTTCTGCAGCTCAACTAGCCTTACCCGTGAGTAACTGAGTATGATTTTATCCTCCTTTCTTTCCCTTGTAGTTGTTGGAAATAATCTTGTCAGTGTAGATAAGTTAGTATGCACATGTGTGCACGTTACATTTCTGTGCATGAGATCGAGTCATGCGCGTGCATGCAGGAGCTGCTAGTAGTGTATGCGCATGCGCGTGTGGTAGTTGGGCGAGTGCAGTAGTGGCGCTAGTCTCGGCTGAGCAGTTTCTCCGGGCTTGTATTTAAGCATTACTTAGTTTCATTAGTTGAAGATAATAACAGAAGAGGAAAACACGACGTGAGCTGTTGTGGGCTGCGTTCAACAAACACTTGTCTCTATCATCTTCTTCCTCGTGCGCGTGTGTGTCAAGAAGGAAGCCATGAGTGAGCTTTCTCCTGGGGTCTAAACCTACAGTAGTTACCTCGTTGGGCTTGGACAGCTCAAAGCTTAGTATCATGAATTCATCATTCAAAGTGCCGAACAGACCCGCTACTGCTAGACCACGGTAAAGAAGACTGAAGTTTGTAAATTTGTAATTTCAAGGCAAAGAATATAGTTTTCCTAACTTTGAAAAAGGATATATAATGAGCAAAGTCGCCGTTACCGGTGAGCAGTCCGCCGGCGGGGGTGTACTCCGGCGGCCGAGCTAGAGCCTCCGCCGCCAGTTCCATTCTTCCTCTGCTCAAGTTGTGTGGCATGCAATCTTTATCCTTCAAAGGCTCACCTCTAGCATTTCATTGGATCCTCTCAAGCTTATCCTCCTGGACCACCTCTGCATTGAGATTGGTGAGGAGAACATCTACCCAAAAGGGGAGAGAGAGGATTGGTTCCTTCCTTCCCGATGAGGATAGATAGGGATTTGGGACATGCAACTGCTAACCACACACAACACACACACACTGTGGCTGCCTGATCACTCCGGACTCCGGCACAAGTGGCAGACCGGAGACGCCTGTTTGGTGGAATCGCATTCGCAGGTCAACTGTGCACACTAATTTCCAGTTGCATTTCAATACCAACTCAGGGGCGGAGCTACAGTAGGTGCATGGGGGTACAGTCGCACCCCCAAAATTTTTGCACAAAAAACTGATATATACCCTTCTTAATACATAGAGTATATACTATACATATTAATATACCTGTATACAAGTTCTCAGCAGAGATTGGCTCGGCAAACCACCCAATCCCGATGGCCCCTTTTCTATTTCAACATTCGGCCCAAATCGCCAGGTCGGCAGGGAGTCGGGGCAGCCCATTAGCGCAATAGCACTGCTTCTCCTCTACCTCTAAACTCTCTCTCCTTTCTGATTTCTCTCTTTCCTCTCCAAATGGACCAAATCCAGATCTCAAGATCCGGCCATAAGCCAAGCCGCTGCCTCGGCTCCTCTGCCACGGTCATTGCCGTCGCCTCAGCCTCCACGGCGCCCGCCGCCGGCCTTGCCGGTTTGGTCGCCCTCCTCTCTCCTTTGCGTCAGGCCAGACCGCTGGCCATTCCTGCTACTTCCTCCACCCGCCGCCGCCCGACCTCTTCGCTCTCGGCCATTGGCCGCCAAGACGACGGACGGCACACGTCACGTCCGCGATCAAGCGACACGGCCCGCCAAGACCGGCCTCCTCCTCATACACACACACAGCGCCAAGACGCTCTCGGTCTCGGCCATTGGCCCGCCCGCCTCGCCTCCGGCTCGGTCTCCGCCACGCCGTGTTCCGCTCCTCTCCAGTCCAGTTCTCCTGTGCTTCAGCTTCACTGATTTGGTTAGTGGTTACTGATTTGGTTAGAGACTTAGACAGTTAGATTTAATGCTATGTGATAGTGTGATTGTGATTGTGATTTGTGAATGGCATTATGGCAACCAGTCGACAGAAGTTCGCACCCCCATCGTCCAAATCCTGGCTCCGCCACTGTACCAACTCCACTGGTATAGTAGTATGTACACACGCCAACTTGGCAACTTGTCCAAACCGCTCCATCCCATGAGATGAGCAGTGAACCGATCGTTACAATTTCTTTCAAGAACCCATCATTACAATTTCTTTGAGAAACAAAACAGTTGCAATCGTAGAACTTTCTCCTTCATATGCTGAGATCATTTGAGCAATTTTTACTAGGAAACTGTTCGCAGTTTCATCCTTCGGGTGCGGAGTTATAAGTTCTTGGTACCGGTGTAGGGTTCCAGTGAAATCTGTGAACAATCCATCAACCCCCACGGTGTTTATCTAGAAATCGTACTCGGCATAGGGGTCCTCATGAAAGTTGAAGTGCAGGAACCGGTTCTCGTTCCTGTATGTGTAAGGGTGTACCTGCAGCAACAACAGAAGTCAGTTCAACATGATTCCAGATACAAACTACCTGACATTCTGCCAATACTGTCATGAAAGATGTATGTCATAGGCCAGAAAAAGGTGACATGCAGTAGGATAACAATTTGGTCCTTCTGTACTATTTACAGCAGAAAGTTACTACACCCTAATGTGTCAAATTTGAGCTTAACAAGAGCCATTAAGTCAATCAGAATTTGGCTAAACCTAGCCATTCATTACTTCGGACTTTTTTAAAATGAATGCGCTCCTCCCAATTCAGTGAAGGAAAAGGTGAAGATCAGGACACAGCTGTGAGTTCTTGATGCAGACGTCGGCAGCTAGGTCATGTCTTTTGTACCAATGCATTCAGTTACTAATCGGCCGATGCTCATGAGATCAGAAGTAGAAGACAGCCATGATGTTTCATTGGGTTCTTCTGGTTATTCAGACTTTCGGAGTGACCACTGACCTGGTATGGCGTGGCCTTCGGTGTAGGGAAAGGGGTGGTAGAAGGTGATTCTGGGATTGCGGATTGGAACACAGAGGGTAGCGAGGGATTGGAGGGGGCGAGCGATCGCCCTCCTGCCACGGCGTGCCGTGACAGGAGGCTCTGAAAGGGGACTAGAATTCCGGTTCGAAAGAAGCCGGCCCGGCCTAAAATCCGGAATAAACACAAAAAAAATGAAAATCTGTTTTTTAATCCTGGAAATGAATTAAATAATACATTTTTTATTCCAAAAATGATTAAAATAATATATTTAAATTAAAAAATGAATTTTCGGGCCGGACTAGGCTTGGGCCTGTCCGTTTGCGACTAGGCTTTTCAAGCCCAGCCTGGCGTTTGAATATGTCTACCCTAACTGAAGAGATATTATGAAATACAAATTGAACCAACTTATCTTGTGCCCTTTGACTAACCGCGCCAAGGCCATACTATGGTTGTGCGCTGGTGCTGCCTGTTAAGAAACCGGCCTAGACCAAGCAGGCCTAGCCCATGGTGGCCTCCTCATTCACCATGTAGACTATATAAAGGGGGATCACTAACCATTGTACGTGCTTTTGAGAAGAGAAATAAACAGAATAAAGAAGTGCCCCTAGATTTTTGTGTTCAATGTACTATTCTGTTCTTGTGTGCGATTCTACGTTTGTCTACGAGGTGATCGCTCGGACTGGACTCGCGAGTGACAGTTCCTCAACACGTTATCAGCACGATCGACTCCAGCCTACCTCTAGGCCTACTATATTCAGATCGAAAGGTAACTATCGTAGCATGACGTTTGTAGATCGAATCGTTTTTCTAGATCGCTTTCAATTTCGCAAATTTGGCTTTCTAGATTTTTTTTTTCCTATAGTGCAAATCCACTCTAATCTACCGCGAGCCGACTTGAAGTCGCTGGACAAGCCGATCGGTGGGTTACATGAAAGAGCAGATGACGATTACACTATAGATTGCATTGCATGAACAGTAAAGAAAAAAAAAAGGAAAACCCGACCAACGCAGCCCCGTACGGGCGCACCGCCGGCCACCAGCACATGGCCGAGCCGCCAACACTCGCCGCATGCGCCACCACCGGCCTACATGCCGCCCGTACACGACACCATGGCGACCGCGAAGCTGCGTCGGCCTAGAGCCGAACCGCCGTCGAGCACCACGTGCACACCACCGCCTCGGCCACACGCCACAGATCGAATCAAGCGCCGCATGAAGCCCGGACGGCCACACACCGCCACTCGAAGCACGCCAGATCAAGCCAAGACGGCCAAGACTGCGCCATGCGCCCGCCCGCCCAAGCGCTTGTACCGCACCGCCACAGCCACATGTACAGGGGTAGGGAAACCCTACCCCTCCCCCCTTTTGAACCGATAGTGGGTCGACCTTTTGGGCTAGAAAAAGGCCAACTGGGCCGTGAGGGCATGGCCAAGAAATCGGGCCGAAAAGGGTGGTCCGACTAGGAAAGAAAAAAAAAGAAGGGGGAGAAAAGGAAAAATCTTGATTTTTGCAAGAAGACCCTCTGAATTTTTTATAATTGTGCGGCAAATTTTCTCAGAACAGAAAATTAGCGGTTTAACCACTGAAAATTGCAGAATTCATCGAAAGTTCTTTTTCCAGCAGAAAAGGGCCTCGGGAATTCAATTTTTGAATAATTTTGAACTTTTGAAGCATGTTTATTTCTGTTATTATTATTTCTATGCACTTTATATATTGTATTTAATGTTTTTGATTATCTGTGGTCGTTTATATTGCTTTTAATGAATGAAAAAAAAATAGTAAATCATGAAAAATGCATAAAAAAAATACAGGAACACTATGAGAATTTTTTCAACCATTTTTATGAAAATTACCAGCAGTAATCTTATGAATTCTTTGCATAAATGTGAAGATGTCTGGCATTACGAACTGGGAGTTCAAAGAGCTAGCCCAGCATAGCCAGAATTACTTAACTTAGGCATCAGACATTGAGATCGTACTTGGGGCTAAGAAGCTTCATGCTGCTATCCGATTTGGGACCTCAAAGGATGTCACTCCAATTGCTGAGGAAAATGATCAGGCACTTCATTCCCTCAGGCACCATCTCTACCTAACGCTTAAGAATGAGTATATGGCGGAGAAGAACGCACTAGCTTTATGGACCTCACTGAAGAAGTGGTTCGAGAAGCTGAAGTACATCATTCTTCCTTGGACAGAGCAGGAATAGAACCGGCTACGTTTTGCTGACTACAAGACCGTGGGGGAGTACAATTCTGCATTGCACAGAATTTGTACCAGTATTCATCTCTGTGGTAAGGTAACTACAGATGAGCAGAAGATCGAGAAAACTCTCTATACCTTTCACCCAAATATGGTGCAATCCGCACGCAACTATCGTCAAGACGGTTACAAGGATTATGTCGAACTGATTGACATCATGCAAGTTGTGGAAGCTAAAGATGATGTTCTAAGAAAGAACTACATCTCACAACCTCCTAGTAGCAATATTGGCCATGAAGTTAATGCTAACATCTACAAGGTGAGGAAGCCTCACTTAAAGGAAAGAGGCAGGAAGGGTAAGGTCATAGGTCGCAAGGCCAAACCAAATGCCCAAACCAAGAAGGGCGGACAAAAGAAGTGCGATGACAAGCCCTATGGCCAGCAGGACCAATGATGCTACAAATGTGACACATGGGGGCATTGGTCACGAGTTTACCGTGAGTCGCAGCACGTCATTAATGCATTCCAGGCTAAGAAGAAGGGCAAAGGACAACATGAGGCACACCTCGTCATTGCAGGCACGGAGGATCCACACCCATTAGTTGCACCCATGGATGTGGACAGCCCAGCAGCAGCCCCCATCATAACTTCTTTGGAGATCGCAGCGGCCGCAACCATAATTGCCGAAGAGGAGAAGTGTAACATCCCAAAATTCGCTTTCTTTAAAATTTAATTTCAAATTAATTATTTAAAATTGTCTAGATTTTATCTGTATCATTTAACTTCCACGTTCTTTGCATGCATGCAACCAACGTGGGCATTTGGCTTCATTTGACCATATAACTCCCTCTCATTCTTTTATCCTTTCTTTCTTGTCTCAATTCCAAATAGTTTCTTCTCCTGTGAGCTTCTTTTTACAGTTCTTTCTCTAACCAAAAGCTGCCATGGCTGTCTAGCTTCATGGCCGAACCTCCAAGCTCAGCTACCACCTCTGGCCAGTGCCGCCCCGGCTCCACTCCACCGCGCCACCTTCCCTTCTCCTCTCCCTTGCCCTCCCTTGCTCCCAGCCGAGCCATGAGCTTCTATTGCCATTAATGGCAGCCGTTTCTTCTTTCTCTCATTCATCTCCATTCAAAGCCTTAAAATCGATTTCTTTTGATGAGAAACGGTTTCATTAAACTCCTCTACGATGCAATGTTCTCAATTGAACAGCCATCTAGTGCGCAGCCCATCAAGTGCAAACCGCTGCGTTTCATTGTTTCCAACCGAACCGATGCCGGTGTTCTTTGTCTTCCCAATGGTTCACTTCCAGTTGCAGCTATATAATATCTTGCTATCTCTTCATTGATCCTTTGCATTCCCTCCAAGCTTTAGTTTCTTCAGAGCTTAGCAATCATCTCTTCCTCCTTGACAGTAGTTGGCCGGTCACCACCCAGTTTGGTCCCCACCTTCGCCACCTCCGGTCACCACAGCCGACACCGCCGGCCAGTCCTCTGCCACCTTGTAATGCTATCACCATGAGCTTCTTCTTGCTCGGTTGCTTGATGTTTATTTGCAAGTTCGGCTGCATGCAAGCTTCTGTTTTTGTAGAAGGAAATGAATAGTGCTGCTACTAGCTAGTCACTCCTGCTTAGTCCTTTGTGCAGTGCACTAATGTTTAGTCTTCATTTTGAGCTTGTTCTTGATCAGCTGCTTGCCCTTTGCTTGTGTTCATTCGGCTGCAGCGTTAGCTAGCAAGCTTCTGTTCGCATTTAGGAAGATGATGAACAGTAATGCAACTAGATAATCTTGTTGGATGCTTTGTACATGCATCTAATTTTTTAGATTTTATTTTCCACAATTTCGTTCATTCTCATACGAACTCCAAATCCATCGATTCTTCCTCCTAAATTCATCTAAATTCATTCTCTACTTCCAGCATTTATTTTGTAATTTTTGGATTTTAATTATTTTCTGCTATTTATTTGGTCCTATTCACGCGTGTAGAGTTTGACGTCACCGACGCTAGTTTGGATCAACCGGACGCGGCAACCGCAACCTACGTTGAAGGTGAGTCTCCTTTGACCATTTTGTACCTATGATTTTCAAATCATGTTTTCTGTTTTTAAAAGTATTATGCATTGTTATTTACATAAAATGATGAATTTAAATTGTAGGTTGTTAGTTAAACCTAAAAGATTGTTAATGTCTTCCTTTGATATTGATGTCATAATCCATTATCACCCTAGCATAGCAAATCCACGATATTGATTACAACATTGTGGAATAGTTTAACGCGGTAGAATTGCTTAGACATGCTTATTGGTCTGCATCACCCATTGGGAGAAAACCCTTATTACCTTTTATGCAAATCCTTTTTGAAATGTTCATTAGGTAATGTCAATATTTGGTAAATAAAATAAAATGCTGAAAACTTGTTTTAGACTTTGGCGGGTGGTAAGATCAGACAGGTGCAGCTAGAGCACGAGAACTTGGAATGTGGTAAGTTTCGCCCAAGTCATACTAAGGACCGACGCTTGTGACTATCCAAACCGAGCACTACCGTACAACCATTTGTCCAAAATGGGAACAGGCCTGGCCAACTAATTTACTATGTTCTAGCATTACGCCCACAGGCTGTAGATGGTAGGTGTTACCTGGTTAGTGCAGACGATGGTAATTGACGTCCATGTCTGTCGGGGCTTGCGTCGGGCGTTGGTAATAGACGTCCAAGTCCGGGCAGGTTATCCCCCACAACGGTGAGCTCCAGGTCGATGGTAAATGACGTCCATGACTTGAGGTAAAGCTCATCGGGCGGGCTAACGTTAGGATAAAGTATTGTAAAAGGCTTGTGATAATCGCTTAGTCGCACACATTTGGAAGTGTGTGAGCGGACAGTATAAACTGATTATCTCATGTGGGTCAAGCTGTACAACCTCTGCAGAGTGTTAAAACTATTCGAATAGTCGTGCCTACGGTCAAGGGCGAGCAAGGTGTGTTTTCACATGGTAGATTTTGGTTTTGTATTCAAAAGAGTAAATTTTGGGAACCGGGAGCAGTTGGGACTCTCGGGTAGTTTTCTGGCAGCTAGAGCCAGTTGGACAGCTAGAGCCCTATCCTTTAAACCTTCGGCTAGAGCCTTGATGCTAGTGGTTGGTAGTTAGAACCTCCACTAGTGATATAATTTATTTATTTATTGAAACTACTTCTTGTCAAATGTGTTTTATGAAAACTGTTTAAACTTAAAATATTGCTTTGTGCAAATGAACCCTGTAAGCCCAATTGTTAAAGCTATGCATATGCATCTTTCCTAAGACTCGCGGAGTACTTTATGTACTCACATGCTACACTCATAATTAAATCTCAGAAGCCTTCAACGACACGGAGGAGGACTATGACTATTTCGCATGTGGCTTTGATGAAGGACACCCGGAGTACTAGGTTGCGCTCCTTAGTCGAATGCCGATGGGCAATTTGATGGGCCATCACTCGGAGTTTAATTTTTGATGTTTCCACTGCTGTAAGACTCAAGGTCTTTTGACCTCTTTTGTAATAAGTGGTCATAAGGCCGGTACTCAGTTGTTTATTAATGATATTGGTGACTCGAATTTGTGATCAACGATGTTTCTACTGTGTGCACTAGCTACTGATCATGGGACTGGTGCAGAAATACACAGAGGGTTCGGATGCAGAAATCCGGTCCCGACAAGAAGATGGACATGGAACAGATTCAGGCAGAAGTTTCTTCATACTTCGCTAAATCAATCTAGTGCACGCATTGCATTTAGATTTTTATTATTATAGTCATTTGCAGTTTATGGTTGTGGAACATTGAATTATTGAATAATGGTTGTAAGTTCTAGGAGAGCAAAGCATTAAATTCTTATGATGAGTCCTGCAAGACTTATTTTCATGTATTAATATAACAAGTTATGTTCTGTCTTGGAGTGTTTTATTTATGTGTGGATTGCTTCCTACCTCATATTAATAAATACTTTATATATCAGAACACGTGCGACGCCCTATGGAGAAAGTGTGCTTTGCAGATAGCGGCATAACGAATGCCATCTTGAGAGAGACGAAATACTTTCAGTCGATCAGCAAGAATGTTGGTAGTCTTACGACAATCGCAGGGAGTGATACTTGTATAATAGGCTCAGAAAGAGCCACAATTATACTCCCGATGGGCACAACTTTGGTCATTGAAGAAGCCTTGTTGTACTCAGAATTGACTAGAACTCTCATAAGTTTTAAGGATATTCGCGCTAACGGTCTCCACGTAGAGACTGAAGAAGAATATGGTAAGGAATACCTGTTCATTACAAAGCGTGAAGAAAGTGGAAAAAAGGTATTAGAACGAATTTCTTCATATGAAACTGGGCTATACTACACTAATATTAAGGCACCTGTAGCCTATACAGTTCTAAAAACCACTTTTAGAAGCTCTAAACTTTTCTGTCTCTGGCATGATAGATTAGGCTACCCTAGTCTTAGGATGATGAGAAATATAATTAACAATTCTCGGGGACATAATATCAATGTAAAGAATTTCCCGGATCAGGAAGATTTTGTGTGCTCCGCATGTGTCACCGGGAAATTAATTACTAGACCTTCTGCTCTGAAAGTGAAGGATGAAATCCTGCATTCTGAACCGTATCTAGGAGACATTTATGTCCTATACATTTCTATCGTGGCCTTTTAGGTACTTTATGGTGCTCATCGATGCTTCCTCGAAATGGTCGTACGTATGTTTATTGTCTACGAGAAACCATGCTTTTGCAAAGCTGATCTCGCAGATAATTAAAATTAAGAATAATTTCTTTGATTATCATGTGAAGTCCATCAGAATAGACAACACTAAAGAATTTACTTCAAAGGCACTTGATGATTATTGCATGGCAATGGGAATTACCGTTGAGTGTTACATACCGTATGTCTACACCCACAATGAACTAGCAAAGGCATTAATTAAAAGAATTAAATTTATTGCCCGGCCACTTTTGCAGAATTGTAATTTACAAACTACATGTTGAGGACACACAGTCCTGCACGCAGCAATTCTCATCAATTTTAGACCGTTGATATATAACAACTATTCACCTATGCAACTAGCGCAAGGGTCAGCACCAAAAACCTCTCATCTTCGTAGGTTTGGTTGCAAGGTTTATGTACCTATAACACCACCGCAGCGAACTACAATGGGATCTCTCTGAAAGTCTAGGATATATGTTGGTTATGAGACAACAACCATAATCAGATATCTGGACCCCATGACTGAAGATTTGTATACAGCCCGCTTCGCTGATAACATATTTGATGAAGATAGTTTCCCGTCATTAGGGGGAGGAAATCAACCCCTCGATGAAAAATATCAAGAAATAACGTGGCAAGCCACGGGAATCTATGCACATGACCCATGAACTAGTGAAGCAAATAGAGAAGTTCAGAAGATAATTGATTTACAAGCATTAGCGAATCAACTACCTGACCACTTTAGTGATTTGAAGAGTGTGACCAAGTCGTATATGCTTGCACGCAATGCACCGGAGAGGGTTGAAATACCAAAGGAAATTGAAGGTATCCCTAATCCTGTCAAAATGTCTCATAATAAAAGGACGAGAACTCCGGCCCCTCAAATCGCAAGTAACCGGGGATGTCTGGCAAAAATGATAAGAAGGACTTGACACAACCGATCACTGAAGTTCCCTAGAACCAGAAAGGGAGCCAATTGAGACCTGGAACCAGTATCGAACCTTCAGTAAAAGGCATACCGGATTTGAACATCCCCATTGAGGGATACATCAGCATGGATGTGTGCGCACATATCGGAGCTAAAAAACTAAAGGGACTTGCACCCGTATTGAAAGCAATGGTAAGCAAGTAGAAGTATTAGAAGAATCGCCCTATGAAGAAATAGCTATAAATTATGTGACTACGGGAGAATCTATGAATAGGACAACAACCAATGTCGATATTTATTTTACAAAGAAAATTACCACAATCATCGATCTTGATCCAGAGCGTGCATCGCTCGCTGATGTAAGAAAAAATCAGATTGGGAAGATTGGAAGAAGGCAATAGAAGCAAAATTATTATCTCTGTATAAAAAAGAGGTGTTTGGGCCTATAAGTCGCTCGTCTCCCCATGTGCACCCCGTAGGGTATAAATGGGTATTTGTTGGAAAGAGAAATGAAAATAATGAAGTTGTAAGATATAAAGCAAGGCTCGTTGCACAAGGTTTCACTCAACGACCAGGAGTTGATTATGAAGAAACATATTCCCTGGTTATGGGCAGAACTACCTTTAGATACTTAATCTCAATGGCAGTAAACTTGAATTTAGAAATAAAATTGATGGATGTGATAACTACATACCATTATGGAAACTTGGATTCAAACATTTATATGAAGGTACATAAAAGTATCCTTGTCCCGAACCAAGACAGAGCAAATAGAAATTTGTACATTGTGCAACTCAGAAAGTCACTGTATGGACTTAAGCAATCAAGCAGGATGTGGTATAATCGCTTAAGCGACTTTCTATGCAAAAAAAAGCTACACAAATAATGAGGATTGTCCCTGTGTATTTATACGACGATTCTAGGATGGATTTTGTATAATCTCAATGTATGTAGATGATCTGGATATCATCGGGACCCTGGAAGATATTAAGAAAGCAAGCTCTTACCTGGAGTCGGAGTTCGAAATGAAAGATTTGGGTAAAGCCAAATAATGCCTAGGCTTGCAGTTTGAGCATACCCCTAAAGGGATATTAGCGCATCAGTCAACCTATACTTAAAAGGTGTTAGAAAGGTTCAGCTTTGAAAAGGCATACCCTTCGAAAGTGCCAATAGCTGGAAGATCCTTGCAGCAAGACAAGAATCTATACAGACCTAGAGAAGAGGGGGGAGGAAGTCTTGGACCAGAATTCCCATACTTGAGTGCAGTAGGAGCACTAATGTATTTAGCAAACTGTACTAGACCGGACATTGCATTTACCATGAACCTACTAGCAAGGTATAGTGTAGAACTTATTAAAAGGCATTGGCAAGGAATGAATGGCATCTTTCGATACCTCTAAGAAAGCAAGGACCTTGGTCTATTATACAGAAAGAACCAAGACCTAACTATGACTGGCTATGCAAATGCTGGGTACCTGTCGGACCCACATACAGCTAAGTCGCAAACATTCTATGTATTCTTATGTGGTAGAACTGCAATTTCATGGAAATCGTCTAAGCAAAATCTTGTATCAACTTCGACGAACCACTCGAAAATCATAGCACTGTACGAGGCCTCGCAAGAATGTTCTTGGCTTCGGTGGATGATTCACCACATCCAACAGTCGTGTGGATTGAATACCGTGCAAACCCCCACTATTATCTATGAAGATAATGCAGCTTGTGTCGCACAAGTGCGGATGAGTTATATGAAGAGTCAACTCACTAAGCATATCAACCCCAAGTTCTTCTATACTCTTGAATTGCAAAAGATGGACGAAATTAAAATACTACATACTAAGTCATGTGAAAATCTTACAGATTTATTCACTAAGTCACTTCCAGCATCTAGCTTTGCAAGGTGCATACGTGGAATTGGAATGATGAGACTTAGAGAAGTGTAGAATTCAGGGGGAGAATCTTCACGAACTCATTATTAAAACATGATAACGAAGATCGAGTACCCAAATAATAAATCCTGAAGATTAAATGAAATTCGGTGGATTGTACTCTTTTTCCATTGACAAGTTTTCCTGAAATTTCTCGGCTAAGGTTTCTAACAAGGCAATTCGTGCAGCACAACAGAACGAATTTCATGTACTCTTTCTCTAAATTTTTCGCACTGGGTTTTGATGGAGTTTTGATGAGATATGAACATGACAGATAAGTGCCCAAGGGGGAGTGTTAAGAAACTGGGCCCAGGCCTGGCCCATGGTGAGCTCCTCATCCACCCTGTAGACTATATAAAGGGGGACCCCTAGCCATTGTACGTGCTTTTGAGAAGAGAAATAAAGAGAAGAAAGAAGTCCCCCTACATCTCTGTGTTCAATCTACTATTCTGTTCTTGTGTTTTTGTGTGCAATCTACGTTTGTCTACGAGGTGATCGCTTGGACTGAACTCGCCAAAGGATTTATTCTCAACACCGCCATCGCCACCATCGCTTAGGCTTAGGCGCCTTGTATGCTTTTTCCATGGAATGCGCCCACAATGCACTGCATACACTTAAATGTAACAAAATGTTGAAGGCGATCTAAACTCTAAAATATGTTGGACTCAAAAAGGTGAGGTGCAGCGTGGCAGCGAATGCATAGAAGTTACAGCAGCTTGTACATACTACTTTACGAGTGTCCATATAAAGATGCAAGTCCAGATAATTGTAAGGAATACAAACAAATCACACCTGGAGATTATGAGCATATGCTCTCGCAACAAGATCAGATGGTGTCATCAAATAGTTTTCTGCAACTGGAACAACAGTATCTTGGGAATTGATACTATGCCTACGTCTGGATGGAGTACTAAAAATCGGACGGCTTCTCGACTCGCACCCCCACCGGACGTGAAGCCACAATCAATTCGCATCCACCCACTCGCTCAGTCGCTCTTATCCCATCGCCTTATCCCCATCGCTATCGACCGTGCCTCCAGCACTCGCTCTCTCCTCCACCGCTCACTCTCATGTCCGCCTCCCTGCTCCCCTCGACCTTCCTCCCCCACCACCGTCACCGCCACCGCCTCTTCCTCCTCCTCGCACTCGCTCACACTGCTGCCCCTCTCCACCACCGGCGATTCCCAACGGCGGAGGAGCGTCGTCCCCAAGATCTAGGTAGATCTGACGGCCACGCGTCCTCCCAGAGCTCTAGGCACGTGGATCCGGTAGCGGAGCGTCTACCCCAAGCTCCAGGCGTCCGAATCCAGCAGTAGCGCGTCTCCCCTGAGCTCCAAGCGTCTGGATCTGACGGCATGACACGTTCTCAGGCCTCCCTACGGCCGGATCTAGTGGTGGCGACCTACGAGGACACTTGCACTGCCCTCCCAGTGGCCGGATCTGATGGCTCCATTCTCTTCGTCCCCTCGGTCGGATCTGTCTCTGTCGCCCCCAAGTGTGGCGGCGCAGTGCTCGGCCACTTCATAGTTTGCGGCTACGGCCGCGACCTGCGCCTCCTCTACGGGGGGGAGGCAGCTCGAGCCAGAGGTCACCATCGCCGCGCTCCAACTCCCGGCGGACTCCACGCTGCACCTCGCCTCCCGCCTCGGCTCGCACCCTGCATCCCTGCTTCTCGGCTTGCTCGCAGCTCACGCCCGCTCCTGGTCTTTCGGCTTGGGGCTTGGCCCTCTCGCGGCACCGACGAGCCCTCAGCGCCTCCGTGCCCTCGCGCCGCTTCTAAGGTTCTTCGCAAGGCCCACGGCCTACCGCGCACATTGTCGTGTTGTTCGGAGCTCAAGGCCAAGCGCGTCGGCGCCGTCGTTGAGGGTGATGCCGGTGAGTTGCAGGTGTTGCATGTGCCCTAAAAATGTTGCATGTTGCAGTTATAGAATTTTTTTGTTGCAACAAGTGATTTGAGATATTGGGGAATGTATTGTTTAGTGTTGCAGTAACAAATGTTTGAGAATGAGATTTTTCCAGAAATTTTTTGAATGTCGCAGGTGTTGCATGTGCTCGCCTAAATGGTGTTGTCGCTTCGGCAACAAAGGACTAGCGCTCTGTCTTGTATGTTGCAACCGTTGTATTGTGATGTTGCAAGTGTTGCCGTGTGATGTTGCAACCATTGCCGAAGTATGTTGCATGCGACGTACAGAACTAGCGCTCGGACCGTACATCCGAGTGCTAGTCGCTCCCTAGTATCTTTCCATGGACCAAGGCCAACAACATAGTTCCTGATATATGCGAGGTAGTCATCAGAAGTGATTTCCCAGTATGACTGCATGCAAAAAAAACAAAATTACATAAGTAATATCCATACATATGCTTCCACTAAAGTTGCACAAAATGAACACTATAAGATTAGAGGTAATTCATCCAGCCACATCATTCTTTTTTTCTTTCATACAAATGAAATAAATGTATAAGATACATTTTATTACACAAGATTTGTACCTGATTTGTGTCTTGTGTTCTCACTGTGAAATTGTCAATCAGAAAAATCTTGGGAGAGTCTATCAATTTTGATACATGTGTTGGGAAGCCAGGGGCTTGCCCAGCAGTCGGTCCATAGGTGGGCATCCCATTCAAAACCCTAGCAGGGTCTCTAATATACAAATAGAGGCACTGGTCATTGTAAAAGGTTGATTATGAGAAGATAAATAAAGAGAAGAAAGAAGTCCCCTCATATCTCTGTGTTCAATCTATTATTTGTTCTTGCATTGTTCTGTGTGATTCTACGCTTGTCTACAAGGTGATCACTCGGACTAGACTCGCCAGCGACGGTTCCTCAACACGTTATTAGCACAATCGACTTCGGCCTACCTCTAGGCCTACTCTATTCGGATCGAAAAGTAACTGTCGTAGCACAACGCTTGTAGATCGAATCGTATTTTCTAGATCGCTTTTAATTTCGCAAATTAGGCTTTCTAGATTATTTTCTAAGGTGCAAATCCGCTCTAATCTATCGCGAGCCGACTTGGAGTTGCCGGCACAACGCTGATCGGTAGATTGCATGAAGCAGTAGATGTCGATTGCACTATAGATTGTAGATTGCAAATTCCCTCTAATCTCTGTGAGCCGACTTGTAGTTGCTGGCACAATATCGATCGGATGATTGGTTGAAAAGAGGGATTGATGATTGCACTGTTCATGGACGGACAAAGAAAATAAAAAAAACACATGCGGCCCCACCACTTGCACCGTCGGCCGGTCCGCACCATGCGCCGCCGCCACCGCGACGCGGCAGCGTTGCCGCCGCGTCAAGACACGCCCGCCGGTTGCCTTGCACGACGTGCAGCCACCACCGGATGTGCTTGCCTCTCGCGACGCTGCTTTGTAGCCGTGTTCCCACAAGCATCCGAGGTACCGACGCCAAGACGCCGCCCCCATCGCGGCCCTACAGGCGCGTAAGCCCGCCAGCGCTTTGGCGCCCTCCGCGACGCGTAATAGTCCGGCCGCGCCGCCCGCACAAGCAATGTACCGGCCGCCCGCATTGTGCCGCCGTGGCTGCCTGTGTGCACCACCATCCCAAAGCCGCACCGCTTCTACACAAAGCCGCCGCAATGCATGCCGCCGCCAACCTCGCAGCGCATGCGGCCGCGACGTGAGCCGCGACGTCAAGACGCTGCTCGCAAGGCCACCGCCGCCCTTTTGCGCCGCTGTTATGTGACCACGCGACGCCGCCGCTGCCCCACACGGCGCTACCCCGCCACGACGATGCCGCCCCAAAGATGTACCGCTTTGTAGGCGCGCCTCCGCGCCGTGTTCCACGCCGCACTTCGCCACTCGCCGCTGCGTGTTCGCCAGAAGCGCCGCCGCCTCCATGCCCGTCATGATGCGTGCGCCGTACCGCCAGCTTACGCCCACCGAATGGCGCCACGCTATCAAGGCCAGATAGCGCCGCTATGTCGCAGATTAGCCGCCAGAAGTCGCCACAAGATAGCGCCGCTGTGCCAAGAGGGCACTGCTGACTCAAGACAAGGGGAAAACCTAATCCCACCCCTGTGCAGCCCTTTTGTCCAGCATGATGGGCCATTGAAATCGCTGAGCCCGAACCGAAGTAGGCCAAATGGGCCCGGCCCTAGTAAAACCGAGAAAGGAAAAGAAAAAAGAAAAATTGGATGTGGCTTCATGTATCAGCAACCAACCATTCCTTGATGTCAAGTCCAATGACGACATCCAGGTAATTGGATGTCCACGCGCTCTCCTGGCAGCCATGCTTCATAAACTTGCAGGCTCGATGAGGTTTCCCGTGCTCGCTGCCTCATCCTCCTCACGACCCTCGAAAGTGGTCAGGGACTACTATATATATATATATATATATATATATATATATATATATATATATATATATATATATATATATATATATATAAAGCCGTTTTAAAGGCACAAGCGCCCACCGCTTGGAGACTTTTTAGAGAAGAGATCAGGAATAGAATGGTAGGACGTACCTGGGACGTAAGGGAGGATAACTTGACCAGTATGAACACGATTATACAAACAAAGGTGAAATGAATGGCGGGAGAGGTGAAGAGGTGTTGTAATAGTTTTTGACTCATTTGGTCTTGTTTTGGAATAGAATACACACCAATTAATAAATAATTTATGATCTGAGGCACAAGCTAGGTAAAAATTCCAGAAATTTGTATGTTAATTGTAGCTTTACAAATTAGCCTAACCTTAAAAGTTAATTACAGCTGTCAAAAGCAGAATACCATATAGAAACATACCATATGATTAGTTACATGTACAAAAATTTGTATGTATATAGACTAATGTTTTGCCCCATCTGAACCTACAGCATGAACTAAGTAAGATGCACAGAATACGCATACACCAATAGCCCTCAGTTTGTATCACAGAGCAAGGGGAGGGAAAGCGATAGAGAGTAGAGGGGAGTAGTTACCTCAGTGCGACGCAATACCGACAGTAACACCTCCATCATGCATTAACCCACCTCCATTTCATTTATCATGCTTAATCAATAAATTAACCCACATCAATAAATAATCAACTCACATTAGTAAACCAAAACAAGCTCAAGTATGAAACTAAATTGAGTCCAGGGAGGAGGAAGCCCCAAACTACTAGGCCTCAAACTGATAAACTGAAGATCAAAGTGACAACAGTTAGCAATTCATTAGAGCTCAAATATGAACTAATTATCAATTCAATTTCAGCATAAAACTATTAACATCATTGAGCAGTTCAACAGAGCATACAAATACCAATTTGCAACACCTCCCAGTGCTAGGCACAGATAAATCACACAGTGCGTACAAACATTTCTATCCACAACTAGTAGCACCAGCAGTCACACCCAAACACAACCACATTCCCCACCTCCAGATCCATCCATCCGGCCAGCAGTCATAGAGGGCAAGACAGCAAGACAACCGACAAGGTAGCCCACATTGTAGCTCGTTTCACATGAATACCAACAGCATAAACCAATAGGTGATAGATAAGTCTTACCTCGACATCGCTGGTGTCGGTGGTGAGGTAGCCGAGGTCAAGGTCGGTGGAGAGGTAGCTGGGGTCACGCATGTCGGGGTGAGGAGAAAGAGGGGAACGCAGTGTCACTGTAGTTGTGGCACAATAGTGACACTGCACAAGACACTCTTATCGAACGAGTGTCTTGTGCAGTGAACCGTGGTGTCACAACCAGCGGCGACGGGAAGAAGGGCGGTGTTGGCGACAGGCTCGGGCGGCGACGTCGAGGTCGGGGGCACTCGGGTGGGGAGGGGAATAGATGAGATTAAGGGTGCTGGGGAGTGACGAGTTAGGACGCAAACCCTAGCGGCAGGCTACTACTAATAAAGAGTGATACTTATCACTGACGGTTCTATAATAGAACCGTCTGTGATACGAGATGACACTTATCATAGACGATTCCATAATAGAACTGCCCGTGATATGGTCTCATATCACAGACGATTCCATTATATCACAGACGGTTTCACAATGGAACCGTCTGTGATATGAGACCATATCACGGACGGTTCTATTATGGAACCGTCTGTGATATGGTTGTTCTCGAGTTCTATGTTTTGAACATATTATCATATATACATTTACATGGCATGAAGAAATTACATGTTTATATGTCAATTTTGTCATTTAAATACTGCTGAAATTTTTTTTGTCACCTCCAAACTAGTTTTTTTTTTCATTTTGGAATTTACATATAGCCAAACAGCGTGGCCAGTCGCTTCTTACAAAGATTAAAAAAATAGAAACCTAAATAAACAAAGTTTTTCTAGTGGCGGAGGTAGGCTGCTATCTCCGTCTTCAAAACTTTGTAGGTGGCGGCGGCATCGAACGGTTCGTGATCATCAACGAACGAAGCCCGAAATGCTTCCACCCACGCACGCTCGTTCGAGTGTCTCCCGAAGACCCTCGGACTGTTGAATCAAAAAGAATTGAGCCCATAGGATCTCTTCCCTTGCTTGAGGGGTCTCGGCATGGTCGACTCGGTCGCCCACCACCTCGATTAAGCAGTCCAAGTGATGGCATGCCTCCTGGAGACGTGCAACATCATTATGGAGGACCACGTCGATGGCACGGTATACTTGTCGGAAGTGGGAGATCACCCGAAAGACTCGGCGGAGGAGGATGTCAAGACGGTGGAAGATGGCCTTCACCTGCCCCGGCAAATCCTCGGACAGAGGAGTGAGGACATTGTTGAAATAGTATCCTTCCGTAGCGTCCGCCAATGTACGGCCAGAGAGGTGTTTCAGACAAGATGGGCTGTAGGCCATCAATGCCGCGACAAGGAAATGTAAGAGGGAGCCATTTCGCTTAGAAGTATATATAGTAGAGTTATATGTGGGGATGATCATCTTCGATGGCGGATGATCCTTTTTATAAAACAAGGAATAAATTCGGCATGTGAGACGAAGAGATGCATCGGGGAGCTGAAGCGGCATTGATGCGACGAAGAGACGCATCGGCGACAAAGAAACTCATCTGGCGACGAAGAAGCTCATCAGGCGACGAAGAAATTCACTGGGGAGCTGTAGCGATATTATCACAGACGGTTATAATTAAAAATCGTCTATGAAGTCTACAATTATCACAGACGGTTCGTGTTGAACCGTCTGTGATACTTCCCAGATAGTTTTCAATATGAACCGTCTATGATATTACCTCTTCACAGACGGTTTTTAGCGCATCCAGTAACATAGACGGTCTCTAAACCAAAACCGTCTGTGATTGCATGTAATAGATACGGTTTTGGTCAACCGTCTGTGATGAGACGTCCGGTATTAGCCTTTTTGTAGTAGTGAGGGTAGGTAGAGCGTACTCAAAATAATCCCAGCTTTATTTACCTTCCCATTTGTGCGCGATTATTATTTTGTTAGCGCGCGGTAATTATTTTGTTAGTGCCGAAAACACCATTTAAACTAGGAAAATAGCATGAAACATCTTAAGATTGTAAAGAAAATCCGTAGTTGCTACATAGGCTTTGTAAAGATGCATGATGAAATTATAAACTTTGTGTATTGCTACATTTTTAGGTATGGCGGACGCAGGCCACAACAAGTTGCTTGACCCGGTGATTGACGCGCGTCACCGTAGACGCATCTATACCATCATCCCCTAGGAGGGTGAGGCGCCTATTGAGCTTGGCGCGTTCCGGCTGCGCACACCCATCAAGGCATGGAGGCTGCACATAGACTGGGTTCTGAGGTATGTGTAGTTTTGACCTTCATGAACTCAATCACAGTCTGACTACTTTTGGTGGACTCACATTTGTTCTTAATCGTTTCGACGCAGGTTGAGAGCGGTAGGCCTCCTTCCACTAGCGAGAAAGGTGGAGGCGACGTGGGAGGACGACTAGGACCATGATCCTGGTCTTACGTCCAGGCGTTTTCCATACAACCAGGCCCTACTGACGGCGTTGGTTGATCGTTGGAGGCCAGAGACGCACATATTCCACCTTCTGTGCAGGGAGATGGCACCGACCCTTCAAGATGTTATCTATCTAACCGAAGTTTCAAGACCGCTTCCCTATGGCAACAGACGCCATCTCGCCACGCGGCGCATGCACTCTCCGACGAGGCTCCACGATGTGCTATGGCCAGCAATGGTACGTAGAGTTCAAAGAATTTCACCGGATGACGCTGGTGGACCCGCTGGCCTAATGTAAGTCTTTGTAACTATTGTTCTCTTGAATCAATTTATTTTTGAACCTTGCTGACGTGTACATGTCTTCTTACAGCCCAAGCATATGGTGCAGAACGTAGGCGACGTCATTATTAGGAGGCACTTCCAGGCCTACCTACTGTGGCTGTTCGGGTGGGTCATGTTCCTGGGGTCCCACGGTGACGCACGTGAGCTGGCGGATGAAATCCCCTCCTACGCCTGGGGTTTGGCCGTGCTGTGCGCGACATACTGCGAATTGTGCGACATGTGCTACCGGGTCGAGGATAGCTCCATCCTCTCCGTATGCCAGCTAGTTCTGCAGCTGTGGTCCTTCGAGCACTTCTAGATCGGATGACCACAACTGGACTTAGGAGCGTACATAGTCAGCTTGTATGTCGAGGATGACAACGTGGATCGGCCGACCATGGGCACGGTGTGGTGCCGCCGACGGGTTAGTTTCGTGGTCATTTATTATTTTTCGTATTGTAATCATAATTTCGTGTGATAAGTTTTCATTGTTCTATTCCGCAGGTCACCTACACGTCGATCACTTCGCAGGGGTCCTACTCGGAGTATGTTGCGATATTTGATCAGCTGACGGATGACCGCGCACATGCGCGCACCCGGAGGACTGTCGATCCTATGCACGCGAGACTACGTGTACTGATACATGCGGAGGGCCTTGGTGCACGAAGTCTTCGTGGAGGAGTACCAGTGCGCAGCTCATACGCTTAGTTCGCCTATGATAGCAGTGTCCCACTCGCTAGTGGGGGGGGGCGGTGTCAAGGCGTGACGTCCATGGGTAAGTTCACGCTGTACTTCTTTCGTACAATGTGTGTTACGTACCAACCACATAATTGTCTTGCCGTCCATAGGTACTGTAGGAATGGAGTACGTGCTACGGTCTCCTGGATGGAGAAGATGTCCTCTTGGGTTGAGGCTTGGATCAGCGCCTACGACGACGTATTTTGGGAGGATGCTCTCTATGACCCCAGGACGTACGAGTACATGGAGTGGTACACCAGTCGGACAAGGCTTCGCTGCGTCCGAGTTGTGGTCGACCCACCACGACATGAGGCTGTGACGTCCGACACGTACCCTACCCAACTGGACTCTGCATTCCACCGCTCCGTACGTATTGAATGGTCCGTACTTCATATTTAATTTACAAGATTTAGGTTTCCAACTTGTTGATTACGTGTCCAGACGGATCTACAGCAGGAGGTCCTTGAGTTGGCAACCTCCGCGCAGCAGATGATGCTTGGGGACACTAGAGGGGTCCTCTAGCGGATCACGGAGAGGGCGAGGCGAGCGATTCAGATCGTGACTTGTCGCACACCGAGGGACCCGGTGGACCCACCAGTGCGTGGATGAGGGGTCAGCCATGGTGGTTCATGGCCCTGGGCTCCTCCCCTGGACGTGGCGGGCGTGTCCTCGTGCCACCCTGGTGGGAGCACCGTGGGAGATTTTGCAGGTGAGCATGAGACATTCACTTCCGCTTCTTTATTTCGAATCCCAGTGGTTACTAACGGCAATATTCTCTTGCAAGCCCCGAAGCTCCATCCAGACGCGGGCAGAGTACGCGAGTCGCTGGGGCGCCGCGGAAAGGTGTATGACCACCTTGCTTGCTTACGTAACATCCTTTTTCATGGTTTTGCCATGATTACATGTGTAACGTAATGCTTCACAGATCAACCACCGCCTTGGGGGGATGATTACTTGTCACACGATGAGGCACGATTCGGGGACTACTACTTCAACCCGTGTGGCACTCAGTTCTCTGTGGGGTCTTCTTAGTCAAGACGCAGACGCCGACCAACCTAACCGACATAGGACCTCATGACACCACCTCCGACTACTTGCGTTGGTCAGGTAGTGAGGTAGCCTGATCCTCTGACGTACTCGTACCATTGTCGGGCAAGGCCAGGGATGACACACGGGGTATGCCCTAAGAGGGGCCGCCAGTAGATATTTGTTCCTCTAAAAATCAGTCATGCCATGTAAAAAATAATTTCTGTGCAACTATTATTATGTTAGTCTCGTGTTTCGATATCTCTTTTTTTGCATGCAAACTGCGACCACGTGATGGAATCTGCATCAGGACACCTCACACCACACTCTTTCTACACCTTCACTCCCCTACGCGAGCTTTACAGACCGATATGACAACACACTACGATGCTTACTTTTCATAGTCAGCTTTACACAGCGACGTGACCCGACAAGTCATCTTTGCGTAGCGATGTGACCTGACGAGTCATCTTTGCGCAGCGACATGACCCGATGAGTTAGCTTTGTGTAGCGACGTGACCCAACGATTCTCCTCAGGGCCGCTACCTCGCGGACGCGAATGACCTTCAACCGACTACAATTCACTGTACGCAGCTTTGTTTCTAAGATATAAGTACTCATCGCTTCCACGCTGGGTTCTCCAAGATCTAGACTCCAACACAATCTCGCTCAGATGGAGAAGCACTTGGAGGAGATCCACGAACTGCAAAGAGAGTACGCGACCCAGAAGGAACAAAGGGATCTTGCTAGGAGGCCACCTCCCTCCAATGACGCTACCCCCCATAGCAACAACCCCTATCAGAACATCCCAACCGAGCATTCGCCGCAACACTCGCCCGAGGGGGAGACGTCGCCCCTCTGTTGGTGTAGGGACAGATGCAAGTTCTTCAAGTTCAAGCACCAGCTCAGCCTAGGCATGCGTTGCTGGAGTTGCGCGAACTACTCCTGCGACTATCCCGATCGCCGTTGGGACACGAGTCGCTATCGCAGCTGGTAAAAAAATGTTACAGTATGTTCCCCTACCATTTCTCTTTTAAAGTACGCACTAACAACCTCTCTCGTTTACCTGTAGTCCCCGGATCCGCTATGTGGCTACCGCAAGTGGATCGACCTAGAGATCCACCCACATGACCAGTGGACTCTCGACTGCAAGGAGTGGGATGCTAAGGCTGCTCCCAATGGGCAGTATCTTAGTGTAGTTTCTTAGTGCATGAGGAGTGTTAGGATACTATCTTTCCAATGCATGGTTTCTTATGGTGTAGTATCTTAGGCTGTTTCATTTAATTACATGCATGAGTATACAATAAATTTTACACGTTGGATTTCGAGTCCAAACTGGTATCTAAATTAGATACTAGAGTACTATATCTCCTCATTAACTATGGTACCACATCATCAATTTGCCTACATGGCATGCTTAAGATACTAGCCAAGGTGGAGCATTGGGAGCAGCCTAATAGGGACCGCGAGAGGAGGGAGGAGTGCCGCACCGAAGAGCACAACAAGCATATCCGTCGGGAGACGCAGGCCCATCTCAAGGCGTGCAAGTGCAGGGAACGCGAGGCTCGCGAGAGAGAGTGTGGCGACCCGGCCAGGGGCCTCACCCGAGAGGTCCTCCAAGACCTCCCTAGGAGTCCACTAGGACCTCCCAGGAGGTCCCAAGGACCTCTCGGCGCCCCTCCCAAAGCTTCCCAGAGGTCCAAATGACCTCCTAGAGGTCCGTGAACTGACCCGAGGAGGTCTCGAGGCTCAGACCTCCCAAGAGCCACGACTGCACCTAGGGAGGTCCAGAGACCAACCCGAGGAGGTCATGGGACTTGGAGAAGTCAGAACCTCCTGTGATCCGAACTAGTCCCAAGGATCAATGGCTGGTTCACACAACAAACACGAGTGATAACATACATCCACGAGAGACTTTATTAACAACAAAAGAGTTGATTACAAGGTTGCTTACAAGCCAAGAGAACAAAGCAAAATCCACAATGAAGAAAACCAAGTCCATCCAATACACCATAGGTAATTATCGGAGGCGCTACCTAATTGATCTAGTCCTCATCATCATCAAAGAAGTCTTCTCCTGCTCAATTCATCAATCAAGCAAGAATGAGCACAACCACCGTGCTCGCAAGTTACACCCGTCAAATAACAGAATGACATGCATAATGGATATCAAAGGGAAGGCATAATATGGTTGATTTGCGTGAAGCCAAGTTTCTTTCAAATACATATACTAAATTCCAAGGCGGTTATACAATAACTAAAATTCATTGACCAAATTCTATTTTTCAGTTGGATAACATTCATCATCAAATGGTGAAGGATACCCTCCTGTCACAAGGCTCCCCACCCAACCATGGGATATACATCTCAAAATCAGTTTATCCAAAACCTTTTGCAAACAAAACCAATATCTAACTTTGAGTGGCTTTTGCTAGCATGTCCATGACCGTGGACACGGCTATTCGAATAGTTTTCACTCTGCAGACGTTATACACCTTACCCACATGAGATGATCCCCATATACTGCCCACTCACACACTTCCGAAGGTGTGCGACTAAGGGATCACCACAAGGCCTTTACAATGCATCATTCCACCATAGCCCCTCCTCGTTAAGGTTTCGCAGATCCCCCCTTTGGATAGAAACCCTCCGGGTTATTGGGGTTCCCCCTCTAACGCCAGTGGGAAAAATAGGTTATAAAAGACCATAGGCTATAGAAGACCTCTCACACATCAAAGTGGAACAGCCGTGGTGAAACTTTTGCAAATTATTCAGCCAGGTCCCACGCCCCATTCTGGAGACATGTGGTTGTACAATGAGGCAAAGCCCATTATAGGCATAGCAAGTTGCGGCTCAAAGACCGGTCCTCAAATGACTAGGGCGACAACCACAGAACCCCCAAGCCTCAACTCTACCCAAGTTGAGCTCGTGCATGGATATGCACCAACCAAGCAACCAATTCGCCCCAATACAAACAATTTTTCCTTTCATTTGCTTTTCAAACACATTTTGGAGCTTCCATGACAACCCAATGCCATGGCTTAAAACCCTTTAAACAGCAGTTGGTCATGTTGGTAAAATTTTTCCAAATCAAATACTTTTGGTCTAAGCAAGACTAAGCATAAGATTTCACAATTGCTCCTGGTTCACACTATTGTATTAACCAGATTTTATCTAGGGTAATAACTGGTTTGGTTCAATTTCAATGTTGGCCATACAAAGGATTTAGGTATGAATTTAAAGACAAGTATTGAAATAACTTAGTAAAGTAAGCATGCATTAACATTTAAAATGGAACATATATAGGGTGAAATAACGGGTGCAATATGATCAAGAGTGTAACTTGCCTTGCTTAAAGGCTTGGGTGTCCTCTTCTGCCTCAAGGAGCTCTTGTTCTTCACTGCCTTCGCAATCTACATGGTGAAAAACAAAACAACTCAAATAAAGCTCAAGTAAGAACCAAGGAAACTCCAATAAAACACTGAAATAAAACCAACAGAGAGGCTAGGTGATCAGGGGGAGGTCCAAGGAGCTTGCTGGAGGAGGTCCGAGAGCTTTGGAGGAGGTCCAAGAGCTGGTCGGTTCTAGCCAGGGAGTGGAAATGAGCAAAGGGTGAAAAGGAAAGGTTGCCCAAGCTTATATAACCAGAGCTGCCTAGATTTCCAAGGGTAGGTGTGTTCAAGAGTTAGTGAAAAGGACAATGGGAGAAGGCAAAAGATGTAACAAAAGGATAGTACGGGTGCTACAAAAAGGTAGAAGCATTTAATGCGATAGAACAGGCATTAAATGTGGGGAGACTCCCATGTGCAAAGGACACGGTCAAAGGATAAAGAAAGAGGCGTGTGACTACTAAATGGGGCCAGTCAAAGCATCAGGGGAGGTCCTGCGGACAGGAGGTCCAAAGGACACAACGAGGGGGAAGTCATAACGGTCAAATCAAATCAAGGGGAGGTCTGAATGGTTAAGATCTCCAAAGGGGAGGTCTTAACGGCTAGATTCAACAAAGGGGAGGTTTGGACGGTTAAGATCTCCAAAGGGGAGGTCTTAACGGCCAGATCCAACAAAGGGGAGGTCTGGACGGTTAAGATCTCCAAAGGGGAGGTCTTAACGGCCAGATCCAACAAAGGGGAGGTCTGGACGGTTAAGATCTCCAAAGGGGAGGTCTTAACGGCCAAATCCAACAAGGGGGAGGTCCTAAAGGACACAGGGAGGTCCTGAAGGATACGGGGAGGTCCAAACAGACAAGGAGGAGGTCCTAACGGACATTGATACCGCGAGTTGGGGGCGGTAATACCGGGTTGGCAGAGAAAGGAACTTCCAGAGAGAGTTATATGGATCAAAGCAAAGAGGAAGTACACGCGAACACAGAAAGGTTCGAGAGAGTGTAGAAGGAACTCAAATGAACCTGGGGAAGGATTAGGCCTGGGGAGGTTTAGGCCAGAACAGGACCAAAAAGGGAGGTTTGGACCAAGGGAGGTCCAAGCACTTGTGAGGTCTAGACCTAAGGAGGTCTGGTCCAGAGAGGAATGAAGCAAGCTTAGATGGAGAGGAAATCACCAAAGCTCCAACACACCCAACAAACCAAAAGAGAGTTTTTAGTTGAAGTTTGATTTAGTCAATTGAAGTCCATTATGAAATTCTCAAGTTAAGCTTTGAATTCTCATCAAAACAAAATGGTTCCTTTTATTTTGAAAATTCAAAAAGGCTCCAAAAATCAAGGTGTTACAGAGAGTGCGAGAAAAAGAGAAAAATGACGGCCGAGGCCGAGGCGACTGGCGAGTAGTACAACGCCGAGCTCGCAAGGAAGGGCAAATGGCCCCAGTCCACTCAGTAGTCTGACCATCTTCGTCCATATGTCTCATGTATTTCAAATTCCCTAAAGGCATGCGTGTACCATCCTTGGTTCGTTAGCCTGCACGCCTTGTAACCCCCTTGTCTGATCAACTGTCATGTTGTTATCGTTGCGCCATTTCTCCAAAATTGTCCACCATGTATGAATTCCCTAGCGCATCGCAATATCACTTACCTTCCTACTTATGAATCATTGATACAGCAATCGTCCTCACAATATTCTTCAGAAATTCACCACACTACAACAACATACGACGATCACAAAATGTTATTGCGAGTTTAATATATTTCGTACCATTCAGAATCTACGAAAATCACAAACACACCAACTAGTTTAAGGTTTATTGTCCCTGTCACCAATTGAACTGGCGACAGCTTCCTGTCAAGTAGAGGTGTTCATGGGCGACCTGGCCCACCGGCCCGGCTTGACCCCGAGGCGCCCCGCCGCATGGGATCATGCCGCCCAAAGGCTCGAAAAATTCAATTAAAAATATGATAAGCTATTTTTTAATTCTATCATTGAATTAAATATTATTTTTTATTCCAAAAAATGATTAAAATAATATTTTAAAATGAAAAACTCAACTTTCGCATCACATAAGCGGCTCGGCTCGCCTGCTTTGCATCGGCTTTTCAAGCCTCGCCCGAAGCCTGGTCTGGCCTAGTGTTTGAACAGGTCTACTGTTAAGACTGCTAATATGCCGTGCTGTTAAGACATGTATATCACCAAAATGTAACTCAGGATGTTTACATATAAGCACGTCTCCAGAAAGCTATCCATTGTCACTGTTTAATAAAAGATAAGTACGAAAAATATAGCATATTTGGAATATCCCACAACCTTCTCTAGACCGATAATATACCTTACGCCGTCGTGGCGAGAGCTAAGGCATAAGACGAGGAGTACAACTGTGTATGAATTCCCTGGCGCATCGCAATAACACTTACCTTCCTACTTACAAATCAATGATACCTCAATCGTCCTCAAAAAATTCTTCAGAAATTCACCACAGTAGAACAACATACGATGATTACAAACTGGCGACAGGGAGCTGGACCGGTGGCAGAGAGGGAACAGGGTCCATGTCACTAGTTGAACTGGCGATAGGGACCCATTTTTGTAATTTTTTTAGGGTGACTATTTATTTTTGTAATTATCTTTTAAAATAGGGAGATTCAAGGATTTGCCATTGTACTTTCATGGAATTTAGATTTGCCATTATGAGGATGACATGTGGGTCCTGACCCACATGTCATCCTCACATGGAGTGGCAAATCCTAGATATCACTCCTTAGTAGTGGCAAATTCTAAATTTTTCCATTAAAATATTATTATTTTAAAAAATTCTAAAATACTGGCATACTACTACAGTCATATGGATAATGCATTAGGACATGCTAACAACAGTGCATAGATGCATATCAGAATATTTTGGCTGACTACAGTAAACATTGGCAGTTAACTGCCACATTTATAGCAAGGAATAAGTCCATATTATACCCCTGAACTTTGGTGAGAGTCCAAAAAAACCCCTGAACTCTAAAACCGTTTGGTTTACACCATCAAACTACCAATACCAGGTCACCCAACCCCCTCGGATCGAAACCACCTGGTTTTATCGCGTATGTGGCATCACTAATGAACTCAGCCCCACTGTCAGACACAAATCTCTCCCCAAATCTCTTTTCCTGTCCAAATCTCTCTTCCTCTCCACTCTCTCCAGGTGCTGCTGCCTCTTCGCCCGGCCGCCTCGTCCTCACCTTAATGGCAACGCCACAGAAGCGATGAAGCAAGCAATTTCCACCGATAAAGAACGCCGTTGTCTTCAAGCGCCGAGAACCGCTCTTCAACCACATGTCGGGCCGATGCGCCGCTAGGCCTCCCTGCCGACGGCCTCACGGTGCCGAAAAGCAACTCATCCAACTCGTTGTCCTCAACAACAACAATACCAAGCAGCGCTTCCACCGACGCCGACCTCGTCGTCCCCGACGACCCAGCACTCCTTCGAGGACGCCCTCGAGTAGGTCTTGCTTCCGCCCAAACTCCACCACCCCGATTCTATTTCTCCGCCGCCTCCATGTTGGGCTTTGTCCGCAACGCCTCTTCGCTAACGCTTTCTCTCCGGCCCATGTCATGCTTCAACCCGCCGCTTCCTATCCGCTTCGCCCGACTTTGTCGTCTTCGACCGCCGGTTCTCTCCATCCTAGGGCCGACGCAGCCTTCAACCGCCGTTCTCTAATCCGCCACCTCCCACGCCGCCGCCGCCACGACAAGTGGAACCTCCTTCGCGGCTACCCACACCACCATCTTCGACTCTCCACGACGATCGCTAAGATTTCACCGTTTACTTCAAGACCATCCCCACCACCTCTTCTACCGCAACCTCTCGTGATCGTCTGCAACGTCGCTTAGAGCCTCCACTCTCACGACGCCGCCTTAGGGACTATGCTCACGACAACGACCACCGGCATTTCGACCATCAAGACGCTCACGACGACGACCACCCAACAAGACGACGTTGGCAACGGGCCAGCCGGGGTCGAGCCGCATGGGGAAGCCGGGGAGGGACGCGGGGAGGAGCCGGAGTTGGCGAGCAGCACGGGCTGAACCCAGAGGTGGCCGGAGGCGGCGGAGCCGAAGGCGGCTAGGCGAAGAGGTGGCGGCGCGTGGAGAGAGTGGAGAGGAAGAGATATTTGGAGAGGAAGAGAGATTTGGGGAGAGATTTGAGTCTGACAGTGGGGTTGAGTTCATTAGTGATGCCACGTAGGCGATAAACCAGGTGGTTTCGGTCCGAGGGGGTTGGGTGATCTGGTATTGGCAGTTCGAGGGTGTAAACCAAACAGTTTTAGAGTTCAGGGTTTTTTTTTACTCTCGCCAAAGTTCAGGGGTGTAATACGGACTTATTCCTTATAACAATGTTGGTAAGCAGCAAGCACAACAATGGTGAATTATTGATAACATAAATGCACATGCATATGAAAATAATCATATTGTTGATCTTTGGAAGTACAACATCATGATCCATAAAAAAGAACAATAATATCACGTGCAATGATCACAGTAAATAAAAACAAAAGATGCTCAAGGGCACATATAGCCACATATTGTATTGTTGATCTCTGAATGGGTACCACTGCTTCACTTTTAGTGCTTTAAGTTCCTCTAGTGTAAAGTCCACTGCATATCAACACCTGAATATTAGTTTGAACAATCAAGAAGTGATAGCTTCACAGGTTTATCATTCTCATTCAGTCCCATCCTAGTGATATGCGGTTTGAAAGTTGAAACCGATAACCATCGCTTAATGTTACTCGCAGCAGTATAGACCAACCAATATGATCTTGCCTGCTTTGGACATAAAGTGTGCTGAAGAAACATTTATTGATAAAATAAAAAGAGAGAGTGAAAGAAAAAAATATGAATAAATTTTGCTTTACAACCACAAATAGAATGTGATAAATGTTTTCTAAGCCGGTGGCCACTGGCAAGTCATGCCTGTGAATGGCGGTTAGTCTATGACATTCCCTTCGGAAATACCATGATACCAGTTGCTAATGCAGGCATAATGCACCACCGGGTGATAATTGTCGAAAATCGTTCACGTACTAGTGTCAACTTTATAAGCTCTAGAATATGAGTCAAGGCATAATCTGGTGGAATGCACTGTTACACCCTATTGCTTACTTTTGATGATGCAAATATGCATCTTACAAGGATTTACAAGGATGAGTGAATAAATAAGGATAATGCTTGGCATCCTGCGTCCAAAGCAAAACTAATATCGGACGGCTCCTTCTTCTAGCACATATCTCCATTCACATCTTTTTTCACCTACCTCCACTACCACATCCCCCTCCCAACACATCTCCCACTCCACATCTTTTTTCTACCTACCTCTACTGTCACCTCCTCCTCCCAACACATCTCCCCCTTGACATTTTTTTCTACCTACATCCACTACCACCTCCTCCTCCCAGCATTGGCATAGGATTCTCCCCTCCCTGGTCCACACTACACTGATGCAGATACACATATGCCCATGAGAATATGGTGAAAAGTGAACTCACTTTTCGCCTCAGTCCCATGCTTTGCTTGTCTTTTCCCCATCTCTCTCCCTCCCCTGCTGCTCTGAACCTCCACCCCCACGATGCCCTTGCGATAGCCTCCGTCGCCCAATGTTGCCCCGTCCCTGGCCGCCGCAGCCATCGTCAACGACTTTCGATCCCGTGTTTGATTTGTTGCACAAGGAGCCTAAATATTTTCCATTGTTTTTTTTGCACAATATTGAAATTTTCTTAAATGTTGCATGGTCATCTGTGGATGTTGCAATAGGTGTTTACAGATGTTTCCTCCTTGTGACCGTTGAAAAAAAATGTTGCGACCATTGAAAAAAATGTTGTACACGTTCTCTAGATGTTTTCCTTTTGTTTCATCCTCTGGTTCTTTTTATTGCGACCGTTGAAAAAAATGTTGCGACCGTTGGAATTTTTTTTTGCGCCTAGCACATGGCCATGTTGTGCTTGTGAAATCAAAATATTTCATAAGTAAGTTTTAAATGTTGCAAATTTCTTGATGTTGGCCAAATCCTGATTTCTGCTTCTCCCGGTCGATCGACTCGAATATTTTCCCTACCCCCAGCCTTTCATTTTGTTTCGTTCTTCCTCTGCACCCTCGCTTGACCGATCGGTTTCCATATTTGTTGTACGTATGGATTTTTTTTTTTTTTTGCAAACATTGTGCCTATATATTGTGTCGGAACGTACGATGGTTTTCCATCGTATACCCAAGCGCTAGTTGCGCCCAATAAATAAGGGTTGGTGGTAATATGCAAACCTACAAACTAGCCAGTAACGTTGAACCATTCCACCTCGTAGGTTTATCTTCGATTAGCAATACTCCTTCTGCAACAGGAAAAGGATTTTTTTTTTCATAGAATCTAATTTTCCAATGGTGAAATATCACAGGATATAAACTTATCAAAATTGAATTCAACACCCATTTGCAACGGTTGATATAATGAAATCTAACCAGCCAATGGTAACAATACTCTTGTTTTCAAGTCCTTTAGGTGTATTCTATTAAGAAAGCTATATCATTCCACATGGAAAAAGATAAATATTGTTTTATTCTATAGCAAGTCTTTGAGCTGTACCAGGTAAGCAGCAGCTGTCTCACGAATTTCCCCGTTTGAACCACGGTGAGCAATGTTATAATTCCCATGACGGAACGGAACATGTCCCGCCAATAATAGCCCCCTATGCCTTTCACCGCCATGTGGGCTACTGCGTCTCGCTGGGATACGGCCCCCGCGTGTCTGTGACATTGAGTAGACACGTGCGGTAATACGGCTTCTTCGAGCCTACTTGACGGCATATTCGGGAAACTGCTTTTCATGTTCATGCTGGGAGTCTGGGACCATCTGCTTGGGAACCTGAATTTATTCGGTTTACTCTCGCTTACATGTGGGACCTCAGAATAACTGCCGTGCGTTGGATTGCGGTGTGAGGTGAGTGTGTGACCGTGCGTTGTCGGGCTTTTTTCTCTGGAATATGCTCCTTGCCGGCGTGGGCCGACGCCCAGCGGGCCGTGTGGATTAGCGGATACGCTTGCCGTTGCTCGTTTGAACGTTGTCTATCTTTCCTCTTCGCCAACGCAGCCGCGGAGGCACGGGGCGTCTGGTTTTCCCGAATGACCTTGGCCTGGCCTGTATCGGTGGGCCTGGCTCACCCAACCAGGTTCCGGGGATGTAACCTGATGTTTGTTTGGTTACTTGTATGTCCATATTTTGGCTGAGTAGAGAAGTTGTTTAGTTGCCTAATCGAAGTTGGGTACGATGATCTTGAATTAGGCATGGTGAAATTACCACCGTCAATGTTCATGCTACTCAACTTGTGAAACAAAAGGAAAAAAATGACATTGAAGAGTGCATAATCAGATTCTCCATCCTTATACCCCAGACCCAGGCCCCACAGCACTCCAAATTGGTGAAGACAAAAGCTCCAAAAAGGAATTGAAGAAAATAACAGAGAGCAAAATCCAATTATCTGGTGGACTTCAATCATGCCACAAATACACAATTGCGAGGGTGTCACCGGGGAAGCATTGTAGGTTGGAGGCATAATTGATGGGCTACTGAAGCACATGATATGGTCACTGGCTAATAATAGCAAAGAACGACCACCCGCAGCTTTGCTTCAGCCACAGGGAGCAACAAGGAGCCACGCTGCCCTCCGTGCCGCACTTGCCCGGTTTTGAACGGCCACTGCTCTCAAGAAGACCATGGCTAGCGTCCGCTGTTGTTGCTGTTTTAACCTCCGCTGTGGCCTTCTTTCTTGCCCTCCGTCACAAGATCTCGCCGAGAACGGCGAGTTTCGCCGCACAAGCAAAGACCATGGCTAGCCTCCGCATGTTGTCACCGTTTAACCTCCGCTGGGCCTTCTTCTTGCCCTCCGTCGCGGCATCCCGGCTGCACGCGCTGCTCTCGAGCTTGCCCGCCAGCACTTGCCTCAAAGCTGACGGCCGGCTGGCTCCGCCACCGCTCGAGCCCATCTAATTCAAACATCCCTAACTCCAGCCACAAGAGCTTCCCATCTGCCATGTTGTCCGCTGCCGCCGCTGCCTCGCCATCGCTGGTACAGCACATGTACCACTCAAATTGCAATGACAGCACTACAGCGGTAGATATGGCTCGAATGGCCCTGAGACCTCGACGGCAAGGCTGTAGCACTCCAAACCTTGATGGCTTTAGGTTCGTGATGGGGACCGCGTCGTCAGCCATGTGGATGGAGGCACAAGAGAGGAATGAAGGTGTAAAGAGAAGAGGTGAGCGAGTATTTGTGTACAGGTGGGTAAACCTAACGCCCCATGTGCACCCGAGCGAGCTTGGCTCACGAGAAACAGCCGAAAATTGCGTGTTTCTCGCCGAAAATTGCGTTTCCCACGGGGCTGACGCACGAACTCTTTCTCATGCGTGGGGCTATGCCCAAACCCATATACAGGCAACCAAACAATAGGCCACTGGACCCCGCAAGCCTGGCTAAGGTTGGCTTGCGACAGTGAATCACACCAATAGGCATGGGTGGAACCAAAATGGGCTACGTCCTAGGCTAGGCCTTTTTTTGGGTTAGTCCTCTTTCCGTCTCTTTGGAAAAAAGAATTTTGGAGGAAAAACAGATGTATCATATGACGTGTGTTTGGATCATAGGATTACTTCTAAGAAATTTCGTAGGATAGGAAAATTCCCTACATATTTTGGAGGAATTCTAACATGATGTCTAACCTCATGTTACATTTTTCTTTGAGAATTCCAATACACCTTCTCTCTTTCTCTCTCTAATCAAGCAATATCTAATCTTAAAATTCCTGCATTTTTCTTGTGAGGCATCCAAACACATCTTTTTTTTAGCTATACATGTGCGTTTCGTTTCACGTGGGATTCAACAAGTCATGACATTTCAAACCCTGCGTTTTCCCTATTCCTACGTTTTTAGATTCTTGCGTTCCAAAGAAGCCCTAAAATTTTGTTTAATTTTCTAATGGGTCTCCATTGGCTTTGGTTCTAGGCCTAAGGCTGAAGCCTTGAGTCTGGATCGTTGGACCGCCCTGCCAACAGCCATGTATCCTCTTCAAAAATCTATTTTTTTCTACGTACTCTACTAGTGTGTAGTGTCTCGTGATATAACATTTCCTAGTAACTTGTCCAATTTTTTTAGATTACTTTTACCTTTTGTATTATGTATATGCGGACGTTTTCCAATTTACTGCTTTGTTTCAATGAAATGACCTAGTTATATAAAGCCAACATGGGTTTTGTAGAATACCTGAAATGTTGTATTTTTCCAAGGATAAAAATGTCATATGCAACTGAAAAAGGATAACGCACTTTTTATATTTGCGACGATTCCAACATGTTTTTGCATAATAGATGCAATGCTACCTTTTTTTTATAGAATGCCGAATGCAATTACAAAGAGAATGACACACTTTATATTTAATCGAACCCTAAGGTGTGTTTTGTAGAATATATGCAATGTTGTAGCATTTGAACATAAAGATGTTCAATATATCTACCCGGAGCAATTTCCAGACTATTTTCTTCTTAAAATTAGAAAAAAAAGGGACTATCTAAATAGAATGCGACAGTTTTCTTTATAAAAAAACTCTCACATTCTGAAAGTTTATTTATAACTCTATTATACATAAATTACAGTATATTATTTATGTAATTTTAGTTCTTGGTCACCGTAATTATTCTTGAAAATCTTAATAACTTATATTTCCATCACATGCTTAAAAACAATGACAATTTTTTTATATATACCAACAAAATACGGCAATGTGGTAAACCTGTTATGTTATTCACATGTACTTTGAGAGGTTGAGCAAAAACAAAGCCAAAAAAAAAAATTATATACCAACAAAATACGGTAATGTGGTGAACCCGTTATGTTCCGAATAAAAAATCATAATAAATTCGGCATAGAGTATCATCATGTATGTGAATAACAACACGAATCTTATAGCACATCTAACGAATAGAAAAGTAATAGTGTCGGAAGTTATATAGCAATTCTCTTAACATTTGTATTTAGATGTTGCACAAATCCCGATGCAATGTTTAACGGCTCAAATTTGTGGACTACATCATTTGCGACGGACCATATCCACACTTGTTTAGCCAGCCTTGTCCGGAAAAGATACCGGGTAAATAGGTCTACGTTCAAATAGATGCGAACCCAAATGACCAGTCAACGCACAAATATAAAAGCACATCCAATAATCAGAAAAATGACAGATTTGAGATCAAAAAACTGTTAGAAGATGTATAGCAATTCCGGATAAAAACACACCATTTTGGGAGCCAAAGCATGTGATATTGATGGATTAAGCTACTAGTAAAATACGACGAGGCGGTTCTACTCGTGATAGACAATGTTACACAAAATAAATGATCGACCGATTTCACATCACAGTTATTTCGTTAGCCTGGTTGCTTTGTTCTTGTCGTTGCCTTCGATTTTGTTAATCTTGCCTGGTTGCCAGGATTTCAGATCTCATGTTTTCATTTCTTGTTCAGTTGTGCTCTCTCCACTCTTCAGTCTTCTTTCTCGATCGGACGGTCCGGAGCAGGGCACGTTCTGCGCCCATCGCGAATTCCAGCGTCGTCTTCCGGTCCCTTCTCGCTGTACCAGCCGTCCCCGCATCGGTCGATCTCCCCCGTTCCAGGAAAAAGAAAAGGAAAAAAAAAATCCCCTTCTCGTCGCGCTGTACCCACCACCCCCGATCCCGATGGCCGCCTCCGCCTCCGGCGCCGGCAAGTCACTGTTCCAGACCTTCCGCAAGTTCTTCAAGAAGCCGTGGGAGATCACCGGCCCGTGCGCCTCGCCCGAGTACCGCAGCGCGCTCCCGGGCGCCCTCGAGTACCGCCAGCCCTGCCCGGCCACCCTGCTCGACGACGCCCCCAAGGCCATCGTGCCCACTGCCGACCCGGAGACCGTCTACGACATCAAGTACTACACGCGCGATCGCCGCCGCGACCGCCCGCCCGTCCGCCGCACCCTCCTCCGCAAGCCCGACCTCGAGCGCTACATGGCCACTAAGCAGTTCGACCCCGCCAAGGACTTCCCCGTCCCCTATGTCAACACCGCTGTCGAGGAGGACTACGACGCCGTCGGCGGCGGCTACCAGAAGTGATCCAGGTGAGGGATTCTGCCTCGTGCTGCCTTTAGATCTGAGGTTGGAGCTAGGGTTTCGTGTCAGCTGGTAGTACTGTCATACCAGGAAATCGGTGCAAAACTTTATCATACAGACCTAATTTCCATTGAGTCAGTTCGTTTTTCTGCGCAATTAGAATTAAGGATAGATTCTGTGTGAAATGAGCTATTGCTGCCTTTGTTGCAACTTGCAACTCGCGAAACAGTAACCGATGATCGGTGGTCGCGGGGTCGAACAGTAACTCGACTTCATGCCTATGTCATGGGTTATGACCTGAAGCAAGCTTAAGTATATTATACATAGTTGCTAATTGGTTAGCTTGCAAATTGCAATGTCAAAGAACTACATTGACATATAGACAGTGGCGGACCCAAGACTAAAATTTAGGGGGTGCTAATTGGACGCTGCCGCTTGCCTACCCAGCCATGAGCTGCCTACCTACCTTGCTGGCTGCCGCACTGCACATAGGCCTGTGCCATGCAACGCTGCTCGGTTTCCGCCGCACCTCATGCCTGTGTGAGCCGCCCAGCACGTCCAAGCCCACGCTCGCACGCTGGCCGCAACGCTTGTCGCTAGGGTTCGCCATAATGGGGATTGGGGAATTGGTTAGGGATTGGAGTGGGATTCGATGCCTGCTGGGAAGCTAGAGAAGAGGCAGAGTGAGATAGATGGGTTTGGTGGGCTTGGCCAGTTGGCCAAGGACAACAACGACTAGCACTTGGCTTAGCGCAGCCCATACTAGGGAATTCCAGTCCAAATCATTTCCTTGTTCTTCTTCTACTCCCAGAGCAACTAAGCTTCAAGCCATGATGCTCGATGGATGATGGTGCTAGGGGGGTACCTATGGTCCGGCTGGTTGTAGGGAGTGCTCTGCCCCCCCTTAGCCCCCATGTTGGGTCCGCCCCTTCATACATACTAAAAGTGGTCAATTATTGTTCTCTTAGGAAGTTCTTGCTTTTCAGAGTAAATTAACAGTTTAACACAGATTGGTAATTGATGCAAGTAGCTTCAGATTTGTTTCAGTGGATCTGGAGATTTCAACCATGATTAATTTTGATTGGTAGTTTGCAATATATTTAGCACCAGAGGGAAAGTGAGATTTCCATGTCAATTCATACATAAAGCACCTAAGTGCAACTTTGTTTTAGTTGTAAAACTCATGAAGTCATGACTCATGACTCATGAGTGATTCTCCCGAGTCATTTTGTAACAGCACATCTTTGCAAGTTGCCGAGATCAATGTCTGATGTTACTCTTCCATAACATGTAACTATTGTGAAAATCTGTTAAAGCCAAAAGATATTTTCACCATTTGAGTTTGGCCTGCTAGGTCTAAGAGGTTCAAGGATCTTCCAATAAGCTGCTATTTAGTGTGCTGAAATTGACTGGAGAGAAATATACTTTATTTGCTAAATTTTTGAATTCAGTTCAACTCTACATCAGCTATGCTATTGGCGTCCATAAATGGTTGAACCCACTAAGTTAATATATGTACCAGCCAAAATTAATGAGTATTTTTGCTTTCTTTGGACGACTGTGTTAAAGATGGGCACCCAAGAGGTTTATGGTGGACAAAAGATTGGGCTGGGCTAATGTTATGTGGACTGCTCCGGTTGTTGCCTAGGCAAGCAAAATGGGTTGCGATTAGGTCCGGAATTTATAGCTGTTGGCAAGGTTCTGGTTGGGCTTGGGTAGGTATCAAGCAAGTCCACAGTGGTTGCTCATCACCTTTTGCTCAACCTTCGCCAGGAGATCACTGCATTGTTACCTAAATCTGACTCATATACTTTTAGTGTTTTGATTTTAAAATTCCTATAAAACAAGCCAAATTAATGAATTTAGTTTTAGGTGCTGGACGTATTGGTACATGGCACTGATAATATGACATACACACAAGGATCACATAACTGTTTCCGGGGAACTTCCCGCTGCTTGGCCGGTACTGGTAACCGGCCGGTTACCGGTCAAACCGGGTTTTTTCCGGATGAAATTCGTTCAAATCTGATTAAAAACCATTCGAAATTTGAAATTTTGAATTTGAATTTGAAAAATCCGCCGGGATCCCGTATCCCGGCCCCCCTCCAGTAAGCGGTTCCCGGCCGGTAACCGGCGGTCACTGGCCAGGATTTTAATCCCTGCATACACACATTTGATTGAGATTTGAGGATAGAACAAATTGTACACTGAATTGATTGGTCATACCTGGTTTTTGGCATTGTATAAATTCCATCTGAAAGCCCATGCAACTAACTAAATTAACTGGACTAGCAGCTTGACAGGTTCAAGCACATTTGGGTTAGTAAAGAATCTATCTTTGTAATATATTCATTCAACTTGAGATAAATTAAATAAACTTCCTACCATGCGGCTAGCTTTGTATGGTTTGTATGATAGTATGCTGATTTTCCTCCAAAGAGAACCTTCATATGTGCTGAATGGTCTGTTAGTTGTCTGTTTCTATTCATGATTAATATATTTATGAATGAGTATCAACAGGCCTAGACAGTGTGTTACATATTGGCACTTGTTTAAACCTTTTCAAGTTATTTTCACCATAGTAATGGGCTTCCATGTGGAAAGAAAATTATGCATCATTTTATTGTTGAAGTCGTTTTCCTAAGAAAAAGTTAGTTTTATTGGGAGAAAAAAAAGGTTGGTTGGAGCTACTCCATGTGGCTACCCTTCTGCCCAGATTATCCCTTCGAGTTGTTCTTTTTTTTCTTGTTGCTGTTTTGGTGTTTTGCAATGACCTGTACTCTGTATAAAATAGAATGCTGCTATATGTTGTCTGGTGAGGACCTTTTTGTGCAACTAAATAGCCATGCCATCAATTCTGCATGGAAAATCGTTATTCAGAACTGAATCTAACCGATTACTTGTTTATAACTATCGTCCCATGTGTTCCTCTGAGTTTGCTATTTCACTCTTAACTTGTTCAGAAGCTTTAGTGCTCTCCTTGCTTGACATCTCATTTGCATTATGCCATTATCCGCGTTTATTTAATTAGTTTATTTCATGAATATCATGCTACCAATGTCTGTTTTTAGGGTGTTTAACTGCTGCATTACGGCACCAGTTAGCAGCATATATCTTTCAAGCTGTCATGCATTTTCAGTGGCAACATGTGCTATATTGAGTGGTACAGGTTGTATGCCTACACCTGGAACTGCAGATGCTATTTAGTCGATTCTCTATATTTCTGGGTACCTTTTAGTTCAGAATGAGACAAGACACTTGAAGCTACTAGCTGGAGTTTGGGCCTTTGCCTATCTAAAATCCAGACTTGAAGTCGAAGTCACGCCTAATTATTTCTCTTCGTGTATTATAATTGTAACAAAGGTTACTAATTTGGCACTGCTTTATTTGTCAGGTATCTACCTGTCTTGTGCTCGCTCTCCATCAGAAGCTGCACTGTCTTCATTTCTGCCCCTTAAGTCCCTTTTCCTTTTGTTTTCAGAGAAAATTTTCTGGTTGTAAAAAATGATGGCGGCAATAACGTGGCACTTGTGGAGTTCACCGAATGCGCCTTTCTTGTAAGTGGTATTCTAGAAGTCGAACTACCTAGTACTGATGCTGTGCTTCAATGAAAGATTTCAAAGTTTCTGCTGGAATGTGCACATCATCTGCTTTAGCCGCAAAATCATTACGATTCGACTGACCAATTGAATGCTTTTGTTTTGTACAATGTAGAACATTGCATAGTAGGATGATTTATACATGCATGGCTTGTCACTCACTCGTACAGCTAGTAAGTTTTGACATCCGAGCATTACACGGTTGGTTCAATCCTGGCCCGGGAATACCGAACACGACACATGATCAGCTAGCTGCAGGTAAGCCGTAGAAACTGATATTGCGCCATCTGCATGCATTTGCTTACTTTGTGTATTCTGAAAGCAATCGATTGTAATTGATGAATCCAGTTAGGCTTAGCTAAGAGCTACTGATGGCGCTACAGATTGATCAATGATTTCACTTGGCCAGTAAACTAAGGGTGTCTAGTAGACTAGTAGTATACCCAATGATGTTTTCTGGAGTGCCATGTGCACTCATGCTTGGAGCTGGGAATTCACACTGCTAGCTCTTTGGCCTTTTTCATCACGACCGTACCTTCGGTGGTGAGCAACACAGCATGGCATGTGGATGATCTACTTTTTGCGTCGGCAAATGTCCTTGCTTGATGTTTTCCCCTTGGTCTTTCGAGGACCCTGTGCGTGAACAGTAATCTGAGCCACGCGGACGGCGCTTTTAATCCTATGCGTGAAAGCCATGCTGACAGTGGTTTGCGGCAGCACTGTAGCTTAATACTGTAGCAAAGAGCTGTTTAGATTGTGCTGCAGCATCGATCTAATCTGTCCCTGTTCCATCTAATGGCCGAGAGTTCGTTAATGCAGAAAACACTATGTGCCTCTGTCCATTGCAAAACACCGTTTAGATTGTACTGCAACGATCAATCTAGTCTGTCTACATTTCATCTAACAGCTGAGAATCATTAATGCAGAAAATACTGTGCGCCTCTTTTATCTTCTCGTGGCAATGACTTGCAATGCAATGTGTAATTGGTACATGTGCTGGCGTGTTTCTTCTGCTTGTTTGCGTTGGCCGTTAGCTTTGCTGAATGCTGCTAGACTTGAGCGACTGAGATCAGAATCGGTCGAGCTTTTGGACGAACTGGCACGTCAGAAGCATGAATGACGAAGTAGTCACATCGTGGTCTCGTGGAAAAAGGCGTCTGTTTTGTCTGTAGATTGTTACGCATTAACTCCTAGCCACCAGCGGTCAAAAGACTGGCAAAATGAGCTGACAGGTGGGGGACCCTGTTTAACTTTGTCACGTTGTTCTGCAACAGTACTACTCTTTAGTCTATTACCAATTTTGCATATGAAGCAGAAATTTCTATGCTGTCCTGGCTTAGGGAACGAGGATCTTGGACCGTTAGCTAGGAGGGTTTGCGATTTGCATCTTGTGAAAGATTGGAATCTCAGATAAGTGTTTTCCATTCCAATGGAGTACAGTAATGAAATGAAGGACTACGATTCGGTGTCGGATCCAGGATTTCTAAAATAGGTGTTCGGAGTTACAAAAATATTGTTCATTAACTTGTGGCATGTTTTAGTCATTACATGCTAATAGAAGTCTAGAACTGCAATTGTATTCTCTATAATTTTTTGATATCCACATTAAGCTTCACGACAGTATTCAAAGCAATACTACAAACAAGGTTATTACTATGATATCACAAATTGAGTAAATCTCACTCAATTTGGATTTTTTTGCAATTTGGAAATATATGTACTAATTGATCCATTCATCCTACAGAAAATATTTGTACTAAATGATCCATTCATCCTACAAAAATATTTGTACTAAACGATCGATTCATCCTACATGATTTGTAAATCTCACTCAATATAATCCATTCACCCTCAATATCTCAACCTCATAGCAAGCATATTCAATTGCAACGAACCAATAACAACATGCCTACAGCCTACAGGGTTTTCCCCCCTTCAAAATCTAGCAATCCATGAATATGAAGCACAACTGCAGTGGCAGCAGAGTAGCCAGAGCTCACCTTAAGCTCTCCGCACCACGCCTCCTTGCGCCGTTGTCGCTTCCTCGCTGACACTCTCCCCGCCGCCATCAGGCACTCGCCGACGCCACCAAGCAGTTCCATCAAGAGCACCCACCTCCATCACAAAGACTCAAACATGAGCATTTATTATCACAAATCAAAAACATCAAAAGGTAAATCATAATCAGCATAAAACAAAATCGGTTGTAGCAGAAAAGGGAAGGAGAGAGCAGAGTGCGGATAGGGGCCAGGGCGGTGCACCGTGCCAATAAGGGGCCGAGCCGAGGTGTTTGCGCCGGATGGCTGAAGCCGCCGAAGGCATGATGGCGCGCCGAGCCAAAGGAGGAGGCACATGGCACATACAAGACGGCAGAGCTAGGGTTTCAGAGGGCTCGCAGCTCAGCGGTGGCGGCCAAAGAATCGGAACCAACAACAACAGGAGCCGACGGCGCAAGGGGGATGCATGGCCGCCAAGAATGAGGCCGTGTGTGGAGTCGAACCGAGTAGGAGGAGGCGCGCCATAGGATATTGGAGGCGGGAGAGAGAGGGGAGAAGATTTTGGAAAAGAAGAATAGGGATAAGGTGGAAAGGGTTAGGCGATAGGCACGGGATGGGCAAGGGTCATGCGAGTGAGCGGGCCGCATGGACCGAGCCGAGAGTGGGTGGCCGGCTGTGGCGGGCCAAATGGCTAAAATGGGATGCACAGCAATACAGTACCTGTATTTTAATACTTACTGGTATATATACTCAATATACCTAATAAATACTAGGTTTTTTTCTACAAAAAAATTGGTGTACATCTGTACACTCATGTCTATATACTAGATCCGTCCCTGCTACGACTGTGCACCAAAACTCCATTCATAAGCAAGCCTATGTTGATCCAACGCTGTCAGTTTCATGCCATCTCAATCATCTGTATTCGTTAGTGTCGAAGAAGCATGACATGAAAACAAGATCGAAAAAAGTATTATAAGCAAAGGAAGGGGAGGAATAGGACAGTTACCAAAAATTGGAGATATCGCGCGCGTATAGCATTTGCGTGAGCTGTGTGTCGTCGTGTGGATGTGGTGTCGATTGATCGATTGGTTCCAGCCGCATCACCGGTTGCACTACGCGATGCACATGCCTGCCCGCACGGCTGCACCGCCCAGCCCCGTCTAATCACTGCTTCGATCGTGCCGTACGTGCCCTCGTGAGCCGCGCTCGTGTCTCACTCTATTACAGAAAAGGTTTTACAGACGGTCCAAAATATATTACGCATTTGGTTTTGTAACCGCCCTCAATTTATAAGTCAGTAATGATATAGGGTCATCACAGATGGTTTTTAAATCGTCTGTGATGCATACTACCACAGACAGTTATTAACTCAGAACCATCTGTGACAGTTGACTATCACAGACGGTTTGTAGACGAAACCGTCTGTGAGAGCTGATGTATCACAGACGGTTTGTCATGATATTTTTTTTGTATTGCTAAATCTATTTCTGTTTATTGGCTAGCCTTAGGAAATGCTAGCCATGTCCTCTGAAACAAGTTGAAACACAACAAGTACATGTATACATTCAATCCACATCCATTTCAGAAACAAGCACATCCATTTCACAAATCAATTAACTCAAATTAACCATTCATGTATATTTACACACATGTACCATTAAGTTCAATCTTATCCCAATCAAGTTTAATCTACATTGTGGAGCTTTCCATCTGGATTTATGACCTCACGGTTCAAGAATGATGCAAACTGTCCTCAAATGTTTATGAGTTGGCCCTGTTCCAACGCAGTTGTATCGATGCTCACAACCTGTTGCTAGGAAGATTAAATTCGTGTGTATAAATTGAGAAGTATGAAATAATTATTCCAAGATTGACAAACTTAGGATCATTGGTCATCGCGGAACCGACGAGTAGTTATATGTTGTGGCAAACATAGTATCCACAGAGGTTGCAGGCCGGCGGCTGCTGGTGGCACTGCAAAAATAGAATTGGTTAGTTCGAGAGGTGTTACTATGGAGTGTTATATAGGATTAATATGTACTAGTGAATACCAGGAATTTTAGATCGTGTCGCAAGGTCCCTCCCTTGCATTTCCCTCCAGAGGCATAGTACACGATAAACGAACTACGTGATTCCAAAAGGTTAGCATTAGCCATTGCAAAGGAAGGAAAGACTACAATAGAGTTATCTATGGAGGAAATATGTTTACTTATCGATTAATTGTCGAATAATTGTGAAGTCGTATTTGGAACTCTGTAGGGAATCAAGGTATATTACCTTGTTCCGTTTGGTACAATTACAATTAGAATTTAATGGAAGCTACACAGGTATGTCGCCATGGTCATTAAACCTAAGTTCGTATTGCTTATAAAGTACAAATCAACAAGTATAGCCACCTGATGAGGATATAATAATCCTCATTTAATTATTTATATGTAATTCTTATTATGGATGAATATACCATCATATGGTTCTTGGGTATACCCCTTAATGTTTATAAGGGAGAAGTTGGAGTTGTAAGTCTTTTTACGACTACCTTATGGTCGTAAGTTCTTCTACGACCACCCTCATAGTCGTAAGTCCTTCTACGACTATCTCATGGTCGTAAATTCTTCTACGACCACCCCTATAGTCGTAAGTCCTTCTACGACTATCTCATGGTCGTAATTTCTTCTACGGCCAAGTCAACTACGACCACCCTATAATTGATCGAGCTTACAGACAAGTAGGCACAATTAATTAGGGCATCTAAACAGTTAGTATACGCTGTAATTCTCTGTGATAATTGTACGATTAAACTCTCTGCCCTGATGATAACCGCCGGTGACGGGGACGCATTACTCCAATAATAATCACCCGTAACTGCATCATCATCTGAAGCGTTGAGGCGCCCTTTGGACTGGAGAAACTACCACCCACTTCGAACACGATATAAATGGTGGAATCAACAGACGGTAGGGGAGGGAGACAATCAGGAGCACAAGACATTATGCTTGGGTCTTTTTCTTGATCTGTAACCAGCATACTCAATATAGCCACACATGAGTAGGGTTGTTATACTCTCCGGAGAAGGCCTGAACCTGTATAAAAATCCACATGTCATTCTCTCTGCGTGATTTGAGTCTTGGAGACCCCCGAATCAAACAATCATTACGTAAGATCGGTTCGAAAACATCGACACCACTAGTGCAGCAATTACTCCTGGTTGTGGGGCAAAAGTGTGAATTCCTTGTCGTAGTGAGCCAGCAATGAGTCTGTCATGTAATCCTCGACGAATTTTGTATTCTCCTTGATGTTTTGTAAGGAGACCAAATGTGGGCCGAGGAAATCTACCGGTAATTTTCTTAATTCGGCTTCAGAAATCATGTATGTATATATATATAAAGTAATGAGTTATATATAACATTTATCGGTATTACACGAACGTTGACCGTGATTGTAAACACTTACAGTGTCCAACATCGCATGAGTGAGGCGTTGAGGGCGTCAAGGTTGAAGAGGAAGAACAAGTCCTCGAAGGTCACCATGAAGACACAGTCTTGACGGTCATGGTTAAGATGATCCTTCTTGAACTTGACGTTGACACCCAGGTGTCGTTGTTCATCCATCTTCTTGGTCTGTTCCATGTACTATAGATGCAATCTCATGCAAGCCATTCCTAGGGTAGGGTGGCGCTCTGCCATCTCGACCAACAGCTCGCCTAGCATGAATTTCCGGGCCAATGGCAAGAAGGGAATATCATCGGGCAAGAAGGGTATATCATCGGGCTTCTTCAATTTGCCTTTGCCGCCTCGCTTTTTAGAGGTTGGCCAGGCACTAGGTGTAGAGGCATCCGATGCACTGGGTCCTTGCCGCATTGGTGCAGGTAGCTTCGGTGTAGGTACATCCTATGAAGTTGACATCGGTACAGGTAACTCTAGTGCAGATACTTCCTGTGAAGTAATTGACACCAAGCAGTAGCTCCAGCAGATAAGTTGTTTTGGGCCACTGGATGAATGATCCAATGGCTTGCCCTAAAGTCACGACCTCGTTGTTTTGGGGCATCTCCAGCTAGAAGACCTCGAAATTGGCATAAACACCATCCACATTCACTGTTGCGAAACCGGGTTCTATATTTACACTGTGTAGCAAGGCTCCGACACTGGATGGATACGCCTAGCCCTAAGGAGCATCCAGGGCAAAGGAGGCACATCTCACTTGGAGTTTGCACTTCGTAGCCACTTACATAACGATACAAAAGTAGCTACTCCAACTGGCCTATCAATGGATCGAGCATTCCAGATATAATAATCATTACCAGGATATCATCAATAGGAAATTTATCGTCGCTTTCTAAGTTATGGTTGGATGTGCAGCAACTCAGACGTTTGGGGGAGCTGGCTAGCACAGTAGCGGTAGGGGCTTCCAACTGATTTCCCCTAAGCTTTTTCTTGTGAGGGATACACGAATCTCCTCTTGTAAGACATCTCGCATCTCCTCTCTAAGGGATGCATGAATCTCCTCTCATAGCAGTGCTTCACGCTCGGCTTTGGCTCTCTTCCTATTCCAGCATGCCCCGGAGTCCTTTGGGAATCCATCTTTCCATGGAACATAAAGACCAAGGCCTCTCCTTGTTTTCCAGGGCTTCGAAGAGCATATCTCTTTCCCTGACTGCTTGGAATGAGCCTTGGGAAGATTGTGTAGTACTCAGCGCTTCTTGCAAGAGCCCGACATGTTATTTCACTTCCTACAAAGTTATCGAGTAATTACAAACTAGGTAGTTCGACATCTTACCAGCGCCGACACTTCCTCGCTTATGGGTTTGGAAGGAGATGGCCCCAAAGACACAAGAGCTAACCTCGCCTAGCCGCCGCACGCCATCAAGGATCATAGCAAATGACAGGGAAGCATACCAATGGTTTGCATGCTCGTCCTGATCCCTCCATTGTCAGATTTTACCCGCATGCCCGCCAAGTGCCGAAGTCCGTGGAGTGCGTGTTTTTCTCGAGGGCCTCAGTAACGTGATTTTCACTCCTAAAATAATCTGGCATCTTCTTCGCCATAAATTCTTTCCAAAGATCG